>JAEBDU010013171.1:1816173-2016294 GCA_016802625.1 Heliconius numata
AGGGCGGCGGGCCGGGGCGGGCGGCAGGCGCGGCGCGGGGAGCGAGGGGCGACGCCCGCTCGCCGGCGGCTCGGCGCAGCGCGGCGCTCGACGGACGCCGACTGAAGGCGTCGCGGAATCGATACGCCGCCGCCGCGTGCCCGCGCCCGCTCTACCTGCCCGCGCCCGCTCTACCCGCCCGCGCCCGCTCTACCTACCCGCGCCCGTATTGCGCGCGAACTTCGTCTTCCTCCACCAAATTTTATATTTAGAACCATGGTGAAACAATTGATCAATACTTTGCACTATTAATTAGTACACACTTTCGCCATTCTCTCGGAAGGACACTCCTGTGGTCACCTCTTGTCGCAACTGCGATCGTGTCGCCTACAAATTACTTTTGACAGTTTAGAAACAGTTGTGAAATATTTTAAACACAACCAATATACTAATTTTACTTTTTAAAAAGTTTTGAATATAGAATAATTGCTTTGTTTGTTATTACGTTAATTTCACATACAATATTTTATTTTTTTAGCATAATAGCATAATAAAAAATATATTTTTAATGGGTAAATTATTTAATAGTATTGAAATAATTTGAACTTAAAAATATTTTTTTGAGTACGAAATATTGCAATAATGTTAAACATATGCACTTCATTGCGTTGTACACATACGCAACGTAACCACGCAAAGTTGCAAAGTTTTATCGAATTGCGCGTAGGCGGCAGTGACCCACATAGCAAATATATTTATGCGGTGAAACAGCCACCACCCTTCGTCCTTCAACAAGACCACCTTTCACTAATGAAAACATTTCTAAATATGAACAAATTGACAATGAATTCTAATTACATATAATGTCATTGAATTAAAATATATCTACCTGTGTATGTTCCATAATACTTATATTGTATAATATTAAAAAATTGATTTATTTAGTTAATAAATATTATTAAAAAAAGGAGAGTCGATCAAAAATCAAAATTATTATTAAGAGGAAAATAAGGATTGGAGGATTCTTAAAATCTCAATGGAAATTTTCATGGAAATCCATATAGATATAAGTATAATCCACACACTGTCAACCTACATAGTTCACAGCCTCACTTTCAGTCGTTGATCAATAAACATTTCTATTGATTCTCTTGTTACCTAGTTAAAGCAAAGTCTATAGAGCTATTACAAGTAAAAATACTGTTCGCTAGCATTGCAGATAATAAAGAATTAAAGTTGCACACCCAATACACACGATTCCAGTTTCAGTTTTGAATTTTGATTTCGCGCCAAACAACTGTGCATTGACAAAAGTAGCATTTGTCGCGCGCCTTTTAAATTTCCATCAAGCCTGTCCAAAAGTCTTGAATATCAATAACTATTTTGTAACTCAAAATATTAAAAATAAAATAAGACACATCAAATGTCAATATGACATGATATTTTTAAAAATCGAAAATATTTTCTAAATAATTAATTCTTTTCTTTTTTTTTTATTTTTGGCCAGTCAAAATATTTTTTTCACAAATATAACGAAAGATTTAAGCATATTATGATGACAGAGTAAACAGATAAGTATCCTAATGATATGTTGTAGCGTGGAGAAGCCAGGCGCGGGTTATCATGCAGATTGCGGCGAATCAATAGGGCGCCTCGGCCACTGACGGCGGATGACGATCAATAGCGTCCCAACGGAGCTGTCTCCGCATTAAGGGGCTTCCTCGAACGCCTTCACATATATCCAAGCTATCTACACTTCGTACATCACTATACCTTCACACAGGCGTAAGAGATTCTTATTTACGTCTTGGTAGGGTGGGTTCGTTTCGGTAAATATTATTATTATGTTATAATACTATTAATAATTTATATATCAATGACGTTTTTATTTATGTTTTGTTTAAATTATTTAATAAAAAAATATATATAATTATTTATGAGGTTATGAGTTATGTTTGTTGTAAATCATTGATACTTAAATAACTTTTATTGTTTTTACACATAAAGTCGTTGTAGAATCAACTTCATGAACAGTTTAAATTTATAAAACGAAGGTCATTCTAATGTCAACTGCAACAATGCACGAAGGACTGTTGATATTATATTAAGTTGATATTTTAGCTTAACTGTTTTATAAATATATAAATATATTTAGATCTGAATAAATTACTTCTTAAATGGATAAACCATTTTTTTGTAATAACCGTGAATTATATTTGAGTAAAATATTAAATAGTACACAAATTGTAGACCAATACTTTCAACATAGGTATATAACCTGGCAATAAATCTGAAACATTAATAAATTATCATTTCATTTCATATGCACATTTTTGCCACTACATTTTTATTTTTCATCATAATTATTATGATGTAAATTGTAGTACCTGCACGCGTGCAGCAGATGAGTGTAAATTTACAACAACTTGAAAATGCAACATTAAATAATTATATTTTCATGTTAACCACTATCAATTTGATCGAATATATAATTTAAAACAAAAAAACTAAATAAAATATCTAATAAACATATTTTTTCAGCGCAGATACAAATCTATCAATCACTTCTAAAAATAGAAGTTTCCAATAAACCTAGTTATATCATTTGAGTTATTGAGCCGTCTATCTCTAATACATGTACATATATCTCTCTTATATGTCTACGAACGTATATAGCTATGTACTTCTTCTTATCTACTCAGTTTCCCCTTGCGCGGTAGACAGATGTAACTTTAACGCCCTTCTAGTGACTCCGAACAAGTGCTGCTACGGTGTAAATTTTAGCGCAGACTTGATTTAGGAAAACCATCATCTTTTAATTTATAGTTAGCAAAGATATTGATGTGCCAGGTGAAAAGTTTGACCGTTTGAATAATGTACGGAATATATTTAGATAAAATTATTTGTATCAATAGATATAATGAGGCCGTCGGTTCGCAGCACAAGCATGTAGATGTAAGCTTGTGCTTATCATTTTTCGTAAGAACGGCAAAAAAATCACGTTTATTGTATGGGAGCCTTCTTAAATATATATTTCATTCTGTTTTTTAATCGACTTCTGTAAGAAAAGGAGTATTCTGTATTTGTTTTTTTTTTTGTTATTTGTTGTGATAGCAGCGACAGAAATACGTAATCTCTGAAAATTTTAACAAACAGTTAAAACCGACTATCACGGTTCATGAGATAAAGCCTATATCCTGTATCCTGCAGACAGACAGACGGACTGACGGATAACAAAATCTTAGTAATAGAGTGCCGTCTTACGGTACGGAATCCTAAAAAGTTGAAAATGAAAATATTAAAAAAAAACAAGGTAGCAAAAATACGACGTTTTTAAATTATCTATTACCTACAGAATTTTAACTAAATAAAATATTTGTTTAATTAGCTCATTGAAATAACTATTTAATTAGTTCAGTCTTTGAACTAAATAAAATGTTGTTTTCTGCTTTTTAGTTTTTGTTTGTGCGTAGTTTTATGGTATTTTTTGATAACTTTTTTGCTTATAATTATAGTATAGTCTTGTCGTAGAGGATAATAATTTTCAGCGACTTATAATGTATAGGTATATTATATTAGAATGCCGTTTTTAAAAATACTTGACTATATATACATAATTTTTTTTTCATTAGGCGGAAAGTAGAGAACGAAACAATGACGTAAGTCCCCAGTTACTAGGATCTCACTACCTTCTGCACAAAATCCGTGAGACAAAAAATAACAACACGAATAAAAAAAATCGAGCAACTGCGAGTCGAGCTCGCCCACAAGGGTTCCTTACTAAAATTAGAGGTCTTGAGCTTTTTCTGAAATTCAAGCTTAGGTTAGCTAGAAACCATTCATCTGATACCTCACTTGAACTAGCAGTTTTAATAACAAATTTTGCCCCTCTTTTAAGGGTAGGGACTAGGCTAGGCTTTAGTGTCAAAATACGCATTATTTTGATATATAAACTCCCATATCTTTTGTTAAATAAATGTAAAAATACGATTTTTTAGGAAATGAAGGGACCGTAAATCTAGAGGGTTCCTTTTTTCCTTAGAAGGTAAACCTACAAAGGCACAAAGATGTGACTGTAACGCGACGGTTATAGGTTCGATCCCCATTCGAGGAAGGAAATATTTAGTTACGTCTATATTTCCATTTCTTCGCTCTGGTGTCGAGGCAAAGCACAACGTTGAGTTCTGCCACTCAACACGCAATGTCTCCAGAATTCGGCAGAAAGTGGGGAGCGAAGTCTTAACACTAGGTTCCCTCTGCCTAGGCTGCTGTGTGCGGGATACAGCGTGAAGCTATTTAAGCTAATATACAAGGAATAGCAACTAAATGAGTAATAGCCAACACGTATTGACTATTTGTATGCTATTTATTTCGCTGTTTCCTTAAAAATATTTTACCAAAATCTACTCCATATCCAACGATAATTTACGAATTTATTTTTCAACCCCATTCAGAAATAGCAAGGGACAAATTGCGGATAACTTTGAAGCTCGGCGCGACGTTTCGAAAACTCAGCGTTTACATAAAAGCTCCACTTAATTTTTAAAGAACTTTGTAACGATACCTCGCACGCCGAGTTACGTGGAAAAGCTAATTATTCGTATTACTATATCTATATATATGTACATTTATGTAATTAACGTAAAATAAACGTAGCAATTAAAATGTTTTCTCAGGGGAACTCTCGCTTTGTTATTTCAATAGCATAATTTTATTATTTATACCTACCACATAGAAATAAGTTTACATCCCTTATATGCATATATTTTTTCAGCTTTACGCTGTATCCTGTACACAGCAAGGTAGTCAGAGGGAACCTGGGAACCTAGTGTTAAACTAGCCCGTCGCCCACTTTCCACCGAATCTGAAGGCATAGCGTGTTGGGTGGCCGAACTTAACGGCGCGCTTTGCCTCGTTTATCGAATGCGGGTCGAACCCACAACCTATCGCGTTTACAGTCGCACACTTGTGCCTCTGCGCCACGACTGGTCTCAATAAATTTATTACTATATTCAAATGATGCATAGATTCATAATAATATTCAACAAAGGAAATACGCTTCAAAAAGACATCTTGAAAACCTACATATATGTAGATATGTATGTAGTATGTATGTGTATGTATGTAGACTGACACATGTGACAACTGACACTTCTCTTATTTCATGGTAAAAAGCTAAATGTATTATGTTAAATATTTCCAATGGTATTTATAATTATAAAGGAATAGATGATATTTTGAGTCGTTACTTTTCTTCTATTCTACCATAAAAATTGTAAGTAAATATTCAACAACAATATATAGGTATAGTGAAATACCAATGTCTTCGCCTCAGGTTAAATTATGTTGCTGGCATGAAACCAATTTTTTGTATATATAAAATGTAAAAAAGGCAGAAATAAAAGTTCTTTGTGAAACAAAATGGCACTAGACAAAATATTTGCTACTCTTGATAAATTGTAAAGTATAATGAATAGTGTGGTTGATTATAAATATATATATTAATATGATGTAGGTACTGGTAAAGCAGGTCTAACTGTATCAATTTGTATTTAGTCAATGCGTTATTATAATTTAACTTAGCTAAAAAATGGTTTTATTGACCCCATTTAACGGTAATGATATTTTATGAACATCATTTTCACCAAGGAAGCTTTCCTTTAATAAAACCCCTTCAAGAAATTATTGAAACAAATTGTATTTAAAAGCATCTTTTATTTGTAACATAATTTAAAATATAATAAACCTTGTAAAATTTTCGAATAAAACATTCAACAATATATTCCTATGTAAATATAAAATTACCTACTCAATATATATTATATTTCACTTTAGCTTAAATTCTAATAATTTTTAATAATTTATTGTTTCATTTCACTAATGGCTTGTACACATTAACATGTGTCATAGATTATAAAATGTATATAATTATACATATATGTGTCAATAGTTTGACAACTCAACTAAATCAAAAGTTTTATATCATTAATCATAAAATAATCTATAGCTGGTAACAATGTAGAATAAACAAAAAGTGTCATTTCACATTTCACTGTATATGAAAGAGCTTCTTAACAGTCTAATTAATAAAAAATATATAATTTTAATAGGCGCCAAAAATGACAACAGATCTAACGAAATTAATACAAATACAGTTTTTTTTAAGTTATTAATTGAAAAATAACATTCAAAATTAGTTTTATTTAATTAATCTCCAAATAGGCCTAAATTTATCTTTAATTGAAATCATAATGTCTATTTCTTCGTTTATTTTTTAAAATGTTTATAAATCAAATGAAGGAAAAAAAGCATGGCAGCATATCTGTCTTCCTCTTACATATAAACTTCAAACGGAAAACCTATATAATATAACATGGTAACTATAAACTAGTCGTACATAAGCACTTAATTAAAATTTTGGCACAATTTACCAAAATTGTAATATCATAATATGAAATATCATCACTAAATCGATTTTAAAATACTGTTCATATTATAAAAATATATATATATTTTTTATATTCTGACCACTTTTCTAAATATATTATAAATAATCTGTGTTAGTTAATACTGAGATTTATTTCTTGTACTCATAGAATCTCAAAAATTATGAACTATTTTATTGAAATGCTGTACATAAATATTTTTTAGTTTGGAAGATCTTAAATAAGAATCACTTTTAATAAAGGAATATTTTAAGTTAAGCCTACTTTTTATGTATAATAATATAAATAAAATATATTTCACTTACTTAATATTCGAATAAATATGTTGGGCGATGTTGTCAGGTTCTATACTTTATAGGTAATAATCAATTTTATTATATTGAAAACATGAAAAAATATTAGGACAACGAAAGTATTATATGGAAATTTTAATAGATTCTGGCAACATTACTTCACATCAATTTTTATCAAAAACCTATATCTGGCAACATTACTTCACATCATTTTTTATCAAAAACCTATAAAGTGTATATAATTCCTTATAAATAATATTTTTTTGTTTCTACTAATATAGTAGACTAAAACTTCTCATTATTTTTGTTCTACATTAAGTTAAGATCAGGAGCACCATTTTGTTTCTTAATATTAGCTCCATATTTCCCATTTTTATCACACATAACATCTATTTGGAGAGATCTTGTAACATAAAACAATGAATTTAAATAGTTTCTGTTAGTATAATATCTAATATATTAAATATACATTTTTTTAGCTTCACAGTAAGGTGGACAGAGGGAACTTAGAGTTAAGGCACTCCGTTTTCCCATACCCTGCCCAATTTTTGATATACTGCATATTTAGTGACAGAACTCAACACCGCACTTAATTTTGTGAGCAAAGCAGGGAAATAGCAATAATTCAATCCCCTGAGTAGAAATCAAATCCATAACAGCCAAACACAGTGCACAATGGCTTCAGTATCAAATATATTTGATAATATTTTTTTTGTTTCCTAATACTAAAGGTATAAAATTTTATATAAAATTTAAGGCACAAAATGTAAATCTAAGGCACTTACTAATTGCGCTGACCGTGGCTAGTCCACATGTGTTCTTTAAACGTTTCCCTCATAGTGAACGACCTTGGACAGAGGTAGCAACACAGTCTGTTAGTCAGATCTGAATGCATTAACCTCACATGGTATTTTAAAGCGGATTGATTGGAATATTTCATGCCACAGTGAGGGCAATCCCCGCATATGGCGGCGTGGTTTGACTGATGACCAGCACTTTGAGATGTTCCAGCAAGCACTGGAACTGTTGACATTCCCGCTAACAACAATAAAGCTTGAGATTGCTCTTGACTGTAATCTGAATCTCCGCCATCTTGTTGCTCCGATAGTAAAATCTCAGGTTCATATTCCACATCGGATTTCGGTGAAGGTTTTTCTGATTTTACTAGTGAATCTTCATTTGTTTTAATCGGACTTTTAACCAAAGTTGGAAAATTACTTGAATCCATGCTAGATTCCTTTTGACGGTTAACTATTTGCATATCTTGTATGTTTGACACTTTTTTCACTGTATTGGCACATATATCGCTCTTTGAAGGATTGATTCCTACAAAATAAATATAAGAGATAGTTTCATACTATTCCATGTAACAGAACATATTCCATGTATCAATTTATGTGGATTAGTTTGATTAATTAATCATTTTGCAAACGCAAAAGACCGGGCAAAGTGGAATAGGTTGATTAGGAAGGCAGATCATGGGAATAGCCGGGATTAATGCTAGGAGGAAGGAATTATTCATTTTGTAGTCTATATACATATTTACTTATTACTAAGCCTTAATTTATAAAACGTAAATTAGACAACTTTTTATAGTACATATGTATAAGTTGTTTTTTTAGGTTCACTCTGTATTCCAAAAGTAGTCTCTGTATGCCAGAGGTGATGTGAGAACCTAACAATTAAGACGCTTCCGCTCCCTCCTCTTCGCCGAATTCTGGAGGCATTGCGTGTTGTGTGGCGAAACTCAACGCCCTAGAGCGAAGAAAAAAATATCAAATATTCCATTCCCTTAAGTGGGAATCAAACTCAACCATCACCTCCTCCGCAATTGATAACATTGTAAACTATGATTTTTGTTTGTCTTCCTGCTTGTGCAGCTGAACCAGTGTAAAGACTCTCCTTTACTCACAGTCTGACGGTTTTTTTTTTAAGACATCGACATTGTGTTTAAGTAGCAGAACTCAACACCGCACATTGTCTTGTTACCAAAGTGAGAAACTGGATATATTAAACCATTTATCACACAAGTGGGTACTGTTGCATTTCACTATGCTACTGCGCAGCTATTTGAACTATTCTTTGATCTACCTTATAACTTAATATTGACATATTAACTATTCATTGACAACTTTACCTGAGATTAAAGATCTGGCAAGCATACTATTTTCATAATCTGGAAGACTTTCATCATTTTCTGAATTAAGTGTTTGATTGGTCACTGGTGAAACATTTCCTTCCCATTCTGTTTTAATTGTAATTGGTATGTCATCGTGAACATTTACCTACATTAAGATTATATGTTAAATAAACAAATATTTTTCAGCTTCACTAAATGATGAATAAGAGAGAGAAGTAGTAGTAGTAGTAGGTAGAGAGACCCTAGTGTTTAGTCACTCTGTTCTCCACAAATTACACAATTTTCAAGATATTGCTTATTGGGTGGTATAACTTAACAACTCCCCTGAATGAGAAATAAGCCATCAACTGTCAAATTTACAATCAAATGCTGTAGTGCTATGCTACTGTGGCCTTAAATAAATAAGCTTAATACATTTATATAGGTTATAAAATACAAATTAAGTACCTAGTTTGTCTTCTACATCACTGTAATGTGAAGCCTTAAAAATATATACAATCATATAACAGTATTATACAAACTTGGCTTACATTCTTTCCGTTAGCTGTCACCAATGGCTCAATCTTAGATTCATTTCTCTTCTCAATATGGTTTTCTGCCAACAATGAGTTATCTTTAACTTGGGATCCATTATTTTTTGAATGTATCTCACTGGTCTCTACAATTTTAGATTTCTTTTGGGAATCTCCGAAAGGCACATCGTTAGGTTTATCTGAAGTACTGCTTCTTCTTTTCTTCAGGGCTGGCATTTTAGTTTCTTTGTGAGTAACACTAAACTGTGGCTTGGAAGATATTGTTAGCTGAGTATACAATTTGTTTGTAGCACTGGTTGAAAAAAAATTTTCACTCTAAAAAATATAATGTAACAATAAGAATGATTGAGCAAATTTAAAATAATATTAAAAAATAAGAATAATAAATAGAAAATAAAGGTAAGAGTAAAATCTAATAATGATACTCCTAACTATCTCACCTGTTGTGTTACTCCTGTTAAACCCTTAACTTGTAGCAAAGCCGCAGTATGTAAAAATGATGACAATTTACTTTCCTCAATAAAAACTTCTCCCTGATACATGTAAGACAACAAACTTAGAATGTCATCTGCTGATACATCTTTCAATATTATAACTGGATGTTGACATGGGTTTTCCTGAAATAAAGAACATATTTGTAAATATTGTGTACAAAAACAGTTACCACAAAAATTTGGTAATATCTTCCAGTTATTACTGTTGTCACTACAAACGTGAAGGTTATAATGCCCCAAGTCATTCACCTTGAACACATTCCTAAAGTACGGGCTGCATGCTGACAGTATTACTTTATGGGCCTTGATGTTTCTGCCTTCACAAGTTAACGTAACGTCTACTAAATCTTCAGAGCACTTCAGGGAATCCAATGCACTTACAATATTTGTTTGGAAGTTATTCCAACGTAAACAAAACTGGTCTGCCATTACTATGTTTTTGCTAGATAAATCTGAAAAACAGATTTACATTCGTTACTTTTATTTTCTATCACACCAAAATATTTAATATTATTGTATACTTTTCATTTCACGTACCACTTCACACATCACTACACATAACATAGATTTTTTTACAATCTATTTTCACAATTTTTTATCTAACAGATTTGTTTAACAAGACAATTTCATACGAATAAAAATAAAGTGCATGACCTCCAATGACACAGTCTTCTTTCACTTTTTTAGCTATAGACAATATAAATATTTTTAATGCAATCAGCAAGCATGCACTTTTGCAAATGAATCGGATAGTTTCTTGAAATATTTTTTTTACACATAGACAATAACTACTTTCAGCATTTATGTTTTTTTTGTAAAAAAAACACGTTAAATATGAAATCAATTAATAAGGGTCTTATATTGTTTTATTTGATTTCCTTATACAACACTTAAGTAAAGCGTTAATATTTTAATATGTAATCATCTAGAAAGTTCGAATCGGTAATAATTTGTATAAGACATCACTAAAAAATATTCAGCCTTATTGCAACTAAGTAAATTTTCCCAATTTATCTGCAAAAATTTACTATATGAACTTTTATGTTTATACAATAAAATTCTCATGTCTTACTACCTATCTTTTATTAATTGTTAAATAACAATTTTATTCTATATAATAACAATTATGACTAGCGGGGTAAAATAGTCGCAACTATATATTCATATATACACGCGAAAGCACATCAATAGATGTTGTTTCGGACTTTCGGGTATTTGATAAGTAATCTGGCAATACTTGATTACCTATTGTCTTTTGTCGCCGGCCCCGGTTGATTTGCGATATATTGCTTTGTAACTTTGTTGGTGTTGTATACTCATCCAAGGAAACGCGCATGCTTTAAGTGAACTATCATTTGTTACTTAGTAATACACGTTTTATTAAGATATAGTGTGATAAAATACTGTGAAAATGAGTAACGATCCTGAAAGGTTTGATTCCATGCTTCTTGCGATGGCACAACAACATGAAGGTGGTGTTAAAGATGTAAGCTTATTCCTATGTTCTTTATTTACTACGAATCTTCTAGAATACATATACAAATTTAAATTTAATTTCTTCTGCTTTTTAAGTAGAATATCCTACTTTATCTTCTATAATTGAAACGTATTTTATTCATATTTTCAGTTACTGGCCACTATTGTGAGCTTTTTGGCTAGAAAAACTGACTTCTTTACGGGAGGAAATGAAGGAGAATGGGAAAAAGTACGTATTGTTTATTAGTGTTTTTTCCACTGAATACTTTATTTTATATTTAATGAAAAATATATATATTTCGAATTTCTTTATTTTGGAAATGTGTACTTAGTATTGTTAATAACATTTTCAGGTTATTAAGGACACATTTTATGCACATGCTAAAAAAGCGCGAGAAGAAGCTAATAAAATTAAAAAAGAGAAAGAAGATGCAGACAAAAGGTTAAAGGAGATTCAACAGAAAAAGGAACAAGAACGTCTAGCAAAAGATTTTGAACCTGCTACTGTTAAAGAACTTACTGATGAGGAGGCTGCTGAATTACAACAAGATATTGAAAAAGATAAACAAAAAGGTAAAAACATATCTTTTATATAAAAGGTAATTCTAAGGTATAGTCTTTTTTGTATTTGTATAATAAATTACTGAAGTCTTTTAAAATTATTTATTGTACACTAACTAGTTGCTCCCTGCAACTATATGGACAATTTTCATTTTATCTCCATTACCCAACAAGTACAACAACTTTACTAACAATTTTGTAAACTGGATAATGAAATTTGAAATAGGGTCAGTCTATAAATCTTAACACAACTTGTAAAATTTATACTGTAGTAATATTTGGTGTATCTATTGAAATCCATATAGGTCTAGCTAATCTGTACTCCAATACAGTAGAGGCCAGTTGTGGTGCAGGGGCACAAAGTGTGCTTCAAAATCGACTGGTTGTGGGTTCGATCCCCACTCAAGGAAAAAAAATGATACCAATAAACTTTTTAATGTGATAATGTGGATTTGTGACAAAAGATAATAGGTATCGCCCAATATTATAAAACTAATATTGGAGACCTTTATATTTTTACCAGTTCTCTTTAAATGGAATACCACATATGTGTTATTATTGATAGTTGTATAGTTATTTGGCTCTTCGAAGCAGAATACAGTATAGTACAGCGGTAGCTTCACAGTCATTCAATTATCATATTTTGAATTTAAATTTATCAGGGTCCCTACAACCATTGCTTTTACTGATTGTATGTGCAATCATTATGGATTTTATCCTTACAGGAAGGAGTCAACAAATTATTTTCTATCCTTCAATCTGGCAAGACCAAGCATGCTTATGAGTTTCACATTCAACATACAAATTATGTATTATTAGAAATTAAATCTTTACATTGGATCCTTCTCTCTGGATTCTTTTCCTTTTCTACTATGTGGTAAAAACCTAAGACATTTTTTCTTAAGTTACATTACTATATATTAAATATTATTTTTTAGATAAAGAAGAGGCTAGTGGTGATACAAATAATGATGTAGAAATGGAAGAGGAAGATGATCCCAAAGAAAAAGGAAAATTAAAGCCAAATTCTGGTAATGGCTGCGATTTTGAAAATTATAGGTGGACTCAAACATTGGAAGAAGTTGAGGTGAGCAAAAATCAGATATATTTTTAGCATGTATCTTTTGTGATGCTTGAGCAGGATAGGTAGAAATTCACAATATGAGACATTGCATATTAAATTATTTGGCGGAATTTAACTCAGAACTTTGTATGACCAGAAAATTAAAATAATTCATTGCCTTGAGTGGTGATCCAATTCATACTAATTGTATATAATCAGATGCTGTCAATAGGTAATGCCAATCTGATAATAGATCAGTAAGTTAATTTGACAAAACATTCATAGAATTTTTAAGATCTCTATCTTAATTATATTGTCACTGGTGATATGGATATAATATTCCAGATATGGATATAGATCATTTGAAGAACTGTATATCGTTTTCTGTTACATGGATGTTATTTTTTTTAAATATTTGAGTAATTAAGTAATTACTTTATTTTATTCCTTAACTAGCGACCCCCTTGCGGCTTCGCCCGCTTTTACTATTGGATTATTCATATAATGTATGTTTGCAAAGCACTTAAGATGATGTGAAAATTAATTAAACCCTAATGCAACCCGCATTTTCGTAGTTTCAATAAGGATTTTCCAATTGTTTTACACAGCAAGGATTTTTTAGTAGGTACCGTAATTTTTAATCTGTGCTACTAATCTTTTCAAGTACTTATTAAAATATATTTAAGTGACTATTTTTAAAAGGAAGAAATTATAAACAAAAACGTACCTACTAATAACTACTATAAAAAATATGAAACCAAATATATCGCGCTGAAATAATACATTTAACTTCAATTATCCAATATGTGCAAACGCATCTAAATCTTCGTTGCTATAGAGGCAGGCGGGTTTTTTTTCGAGCTTGTGGTTAATGCTGGAGAGGGTTTTCTGTCCCTGATGAAAAGCAAGCACTACGTGGCTGCCTGTGAGGAAAATTAAATAGAATACATCGGCCGGGAATCGAACCCGCCCTCGTGGCAGGCGAGCATTCTGCCACTGAACCACCGATGCGTGTAAGGCAGGCGGGCGCGGCGAACGCATGGATAGTGGCGAGCCGTTTCGCAGCAAGGATTTTTTAATATTGTAACAACTTCTAAAGTACTTATTAAAATGAAAAACAGTAAAAGACAGTTTTGATCTACATTAAATGGCCAACGTAACTAATATACTTATTTATATGCTGAGAGTAAGGGATAAGTGAAACTTGAGTAACATACAGCTGATGTGTCAACGGCGGGATGTGTCAACAATTAAATGCGTTTTTCTGTAAAACTATTCGCAATTTCGAAATAGTGTAAAAAGCAATTTTTATCTTCGTTTAACGTAGAAAATTAATAAAATATTTTAAAGGATAAGGATTACTACCATTATGGAAAAATATGACTCACAAAAAATATATATTGAAATTATTATTTTTGGACAGAAAAATGATCACTACACGTTATTCTTAAAAGATACGAATATGCCGTCGCGGACTTTTTTGTAGATCTTATTAAGAGAAACAATACTCCAGTACATTATTTTCATGTAGTACTTACCATTAAAGCAGCGCATGCGCGAAAGTGTCTCAACGGGTAGGACTTTATAGACATTTATCGTTTTTATGTTAATTTACATAAGAATGTACAAATAATAAACTATATATAAACCTTCTACGAAAAATACTCGGCTTAATGGTAAAACCGCATTAAAATCCGTTGGGTGGTTTAGAAGAAGAAGAGTTAGAACAACAGACAGACACGAAAAGCGACTTTGTTTTATAAGATATAGGATAACTATTATTTGGTACTACAATCAACCATATACTTGAGTAATTGTTACAGGTAAATTATTATAAAGAACAACCCTACTAGTTTATAACCTTAGTAAATTTTTCAGTATCTTCCTCTAGGAACTTCTACTACCTACAGTACAATCAGTTTCTTAGGTCTTTGTTATATTAAAGAATACAAACTCAAATTGAATGCTTACAAACAAATGAAGTTTTCTTAATAAACCTTTTTTTAATGCATATTGCTATTTTAATTTTAATTTTAAAATGAAATATGTATCATTACAATTATGTCAAATACTGTAGCCAATTTGAAAATCTGATATTATTTTGTATTCAGCACAGTAGATTCCTACAAGATTGACTATTCTTCAGTGTAATTCTAAGCCAATTATCTCTGCGTAGTGGAAATTTGTACAAATCTATACAACATAAATAATTCATAACAAGTTTTTTTAAAAGTATTTTTAGGTAAACAAAGAAATAAACATATTTTAAATCATTTAATTATCACAGTTTTTCAAAATTATGCCATATTGTATGTACAGTTCAAATTTGTGTGTTATAATGGTATGAACGTTATAATTTGATTTAAGTATCATTAAATAATCTTAGTTTTTTTAATATACATACATATCCACCAATTTTCTAATTATAATATATAATACATATAAATGTAGAATAAAATGCTATGTTAGAAAACTTCTATGTATTCTTTCATATTACACTAACATTTAAACAAAACAATATGTTTTAATTTTAAGTACTAACAATAAATATGGTATAACTAATGCTACTCCTGGCTAAAATTATACTAAAATGATATGAAAAACAATTATTGCACTAAACAGTTAGCAGATCTTTGAGTATCTGCAATGTCATAGTTTATTTTATATTATTTAACAAATTAAACTATGACACAAAAACTAATATTTTTGTCTTTTCATTAGGAATGCCACAATTAATTCACATAATTCCATAATTTCTAACTTATATTAATAAATATAATTGGCTAAATAACTCCTATATTAATTAACCTCAAGTCTTCGGTTAAGGTTTTATATGGAAGACCTTTAACAAACTTTTCTAGAAAATCTTAATGCTTTGATCTTCAATTCCTTGATCTCTCCAATCGTTAATGTTTTTAGGAGTACTTGTACATGCCAGTCTCCCTACGCATCCGCACTGTAAAATAAAATTTATTACGGTCATGATTTTGTAAAAAAAACAGGTTTTAGAATTTTCGTAAACAAAAAATGAAATGTTGGAAATATGCTGAATAATATAATTATTTCAACTTTACTATTGAGTATATTATCTAGTACTTGTTGAATGTATAATAGTATATGTACAAAATTTAAATACTTTCTAAAAATAACTATGCATACGGTCAATTATTCATAAAAAATTAAATAAAAATGAAATATATGATACAAACTTTCAACAAAGCATATAGCGGCCAGTATGCAGGCTGAGAACAAAATCGTCATCGATATAACTAGCACTGTAATTTGGTGTGAGTGATTGCAACAACATGATTTTGGCTCTTTACTGGGGCGATGCTTCGTGAAACCATTTACGACAGTGAAATGGGTTGAGCTGGCTACGGACCCCGCGTCAGGCCCCGCGTTAGATCCCCGTTTGACATCAGACCAAAATGTGTCCGTTTTTTCTTGTGATTCTTCAGGAATCGACACTATAGCGTTGGCCGGTGTTGATTTTCCTTCGATGTTCATACACCGTGATTGAGTTTGATAGCACTCACACTCTTCTGGCAGGGAATTTCTGCCGTTCATTCTGGCCAAATGCGCTGCGCTTAACAACAGCGATCCTGAAGATACACTCTGGAAGTTGAGAACTTATTATAATTTAAAGAAAAGTACAATAGTGTAACATGCCATTCGTATAGTTATATTTTTTACAAATGACCAACTTTATCATATTGCTAAACAAAAATAACTGTTATCTATTTTAAGAGGTTTCGTATTTAAAGAAGTGGGAATTACCAGGTATATTTGAAATCGTAAGGTACATTAATTGTCTGCAATCTATCAACTTGTGACATAATCTTTGTCCAGATCCGGTTAGATTCATCAACGAAACGAATTAAATTCTAAAGGTACATACGTAAGTTTAATGGCAAAATTAAACATCCGGATCATTGTTCTTGTTGTTGGTTGTATCCTGTACAACCTTCGCATGTATCATACCGTCAAGGTATTTTTTTTTAATAAGATACATGTTTTTTCATTATAATTTCAATATTTTTGAGACAGAGAACTAAAATGGAACGCTTTTTTTATAAAATTCTATAATGCTTAATTTTAGAAATTTTTTTTTCGATTACAAAGCTGACCGACTAAATTATACTAATTAAGACAAATTATACTCAAATAGGTTTTAAGAAAAAAAAAACATTATTCGTTTCATACGGATGTGCAAGTTATTTGTGGGCGATGTAATGAGCCTTAAGTAGTATCTTACGTGTGTGCTGTGATTACTCGACGAGCCTTGGCTAGAGGCGGAGCCTCCACGGGAGCGCGCGTCGCTATTGCTTCCATTATTGCTTGCCAACGACGGTCGCGGAATATGCCATTCTTGTCTTGAAATCTGTAATGAAATTAGATATTTCTTATACATTTAGGAAATTTCATTGTCAAGCATGTCCAAAATGGCGAAACTCCTTAAAGTCGTGAATTTTTAAATTGCCTAAGAAAGTAAAAACTTCACTTATGAAATATAAACATGCAAGAGTTGCAAACCGTGACATCGTTAGCTATAAGTAATACACGTATGTAGGTACGTCCAGAAAAGCTTATACAAAAGTTCACGTCGCAGACGCTGTAGCTGTTGTGCAACTTAATTGTATAGGTGTGTCGAATGTTTGCGGAAATCGTCGCAAATTTCATCCGTATTGCTTACTGTCATTTTTATTTTGAATGGTCACGCTACCATTTCAATTTTTGTGCTCGAAAAAGTTTGTATACATTTTGTATTTCAATGTTTCTTAAGTGTTAATTTTGAACTCGACATAAATGTTACATAATATGTTATTTTCACAGTCGCGTTACTGTTGTGCAAATTAAACACCTTATTAAGTATTTATTTACTAGTACAATTTATTTACCACTTGTGACATGTCACCTCGTGGCAAGGTAACTGGCATGGCTCTGTGGTAACGACATTACGGCAACAAGCCGGTAATGCATGTTGCTTTAATCTGTGCTCTGAGCTAAGCCAGGTATTATTTGCAGGTAGGTAGTTGGTAGGTACGTTTCATCAATTTCATTTTTAGGTCAAGTTTTGTTCGGAGTCCGATTGATTTTGTCAGATACGCTGTTCAAGGTTCGCGTTCTCTTTATTTGCGGTCTTGTTTTGTCGACCTCTGGCGCAATAAATCTCAGTTTTGCTTTCGGCTTCATGGTCCTCTTTGTTATTTTTATTTGATGATAGTTATTTTACTTCTTGTTATAATAATAATAATAATGACTGTCAATTATCAATTATTAATTCTTATTTTAAGATTATATTTATGAAAAATAATATCATTGTTTCAACAAGCATAGAAACGATTAGAAACATTTGATAACATATTGCGAAATATTGAACTAAGTGCAAAGAACCGGTTTTATTTCTGGTTAGATACGGTTGTACCGCAGATTCATTAATGCTGCTGCTAAAAGTACACTATCACTTTTGCTTTTTATGGGGCCATATTATAGTACTAATTCTAATATATTGTTAATATCCAAATTCTATTTAAAATATTTATATTCTTTATTTACATTGTATGATGATATATCACGTTAAAAACGCTTTTAAAATAATTACCTCTACATCTAATAAAAAGCACGTGGCTTAAAAGGATGTGCTATGTCAAATATCTTTAATTGCTATCCGCACGTGATATACGCACGTATGGCAGAACCCATGTGTACAAGTTCAATTTATCTTATTAGTTACATGTGAGTTGGCACGTGATTGGATGCATTTTATTATTCTCGTACGTCGTTAAAGCTGTTGTTATAGTCTTATATTTATTTATATCTGTTGAATTAATACAACTTGTTGTATTAAAAATAAATACAATTAAAACTTATATTTGGTTGAGTAATATGTTTTTTTTTTAAATCTTAAATACGCTGTTTCTAACTACTAAAAGGCTATTTGAATATTTCTTACAGCAATTAGTGCCCGTGTTTATAGTTAAAATTAACGGCGATGATCCAGTTAAAAGTGTAATGACAGTTGCATAGTTGAGAAACATGTTCGTCTCGTCAAGTCACAGGTTATGCAATGGCGGTAATCTCAACAAATCTAATTGACAGAGCCCCGCTATACGTCAATAACGGTTTATAGTTATTGAGATATAAAATTGTAATGTTTTTCTTTTTTATTTTGTTATATTTATATACACGATAGAAAATAATTGGTTTCTCTACTTTGTGTTTCAATTAAAGAGTTACGTATAGAATTTTGCATTGACTTGAGAAACAAGACAGACATTTGAACAATACCTGCTACATTTACCATGATAATCAGTTAACGAGCATCTAGACTGTTCCCCTTTGGAAGAGAAAGTGTGTTTTTTCATGTCTCTTCTTGGAATACTTTCGTTAATGCAAATGTTACAATGGATGACGGATTTAGTTCACCATTTAAATATTATTAGTAATAATTTCTTGTCATACAATATTGCATTTAATATTTAATCATTATAAATGTAAACGTATTCGTATATCTTCTTTACTTTGTCTCGAGTCTTACTAAATACTCATAAATAAATGCGTCGTTAAGGCGAGTTTGACAGCAATGCAACGTGGTTTTGTATGTCCAATTATAATATTTTATACGCAGCATGATGAGGACGCAACATAACTCATTGTTAACGCTGGTCACAAACACTGTTGTGATGATTATTGTCGTCCTTGAACTCAATTGGCCATATTTATGAAGCCAGCAGGAATCGTGTCAATGCAAATTGCTATGGAAGCTGGCACACTACGGCCTGACAATGACTAAACTCTACCTTACTCTACCTTAGCCACAGTTTGTGTTGTCCAGGTATTTTTATCTTTTTTTATTGTTCAATGGTACATACAATTTATAGATTCAATAATTACCATTCGCCTCCATTTCAAGGTTTACGTAGATTTAGATGGTCTTGACCGAAACAACAAAATTTAAAATATTCATCAGGTGTTTATAAATATGAAAATATTCTTAGATCCATTAGCAATTTGTTTTTATTAATATGTAAAAACTACCAAACAATAATCACATACTTAGCGTTACATTACTTATTATTTATCGCCGAAGTCAAGTGAGATGTTACGATAGAAAAAGTGGCCATGAAATAGGATATTTATCCGGATTCTTCTGTAGATACTATCATGACATCATTCGCTGACGTCTTCAATTTTCTGTTATATCTTAGGTTGAATCGTGACAGTTTTTAAGCTCTATGTTATATAATAATAGTTAAGAAATTCTTTACTATGTTGTTATTACGCATACACAAGACTATAGTCTTTGTACGTTTGAAATTAATAAACAGTACCACGTATATTCGATGAAGAGAAACGTAACCTTGACAGATTTGGGAGTCTCAGAGTTTTAGTAAAATATGATACTTCCTGGCTATCATGTTAACTAGTTGACAAACATTAAACCGACATCTAACTTGTGTGAATTGAAATTAAGGACACCCTGTTTTTTTTTAAATATTTAGTACATTTTGTATAACAATAGTTTCTGTTATTATTTTTATCAAAATTTTACTGTTAGATATACTCTTAATAATATATGGTTAAAATAAAAAACTAATACTTTTTTATATCTACTGCTATTTATATATTGGATTTGAATAATTGCCTCATTAATCTAAGATGCCTTAATGTTTTAGCACGGTTATTTTTGCGTCTGAAATGGAGATAGTTTGACTTTTGAGGAAATTAAAATTTGTTAAAGCTTTTACAAATAATATGTGATAATCTAGTGGACATTTTAAATTCAACATTTGCTTAAAGTATCGCATAGATCGATTTTTGTTTACTGTCCTTACTTGACACTACGCTCCCACTTACAGAAGCAATTATTATAAACGTTAATTGCACAATACCGAAATAGGAATACCCAATAGTACTGTCAACTCTCTAAGTCGTACGCAATAGGGCCATTGGCACATGCATTGTTCATAAACATGCATGTATATGTTTCTGAACAATTATAGCTTGTGACAGGCTTCAGTGTGTTGTTGAAATTTGCATGAATTTCATAACCACTCAGCTGCTCCAGCAAACGAAACTAAGCCGAACTATTAACTATTTACTTGGTTATTGACAAACTGTCAAATATTTTCAATTGTTACTTTAAAAAAATATTATTAAAACTAAATTATATCGTAGTATTAGGATTCATTTCCTGCTATCCTAGTGTTACCGCTCAGAAGTACGTATATTGCAAATATAAAGTACGACCCTGAACTAATACCACCACAATATAAAATTCAATGTTATTGACACCGATAGATTATGAATTTTAATGAGCTAACACGATATTTCGAAATTTACGTTGATAACAGGATTTTTATTTTACTTTGTCAAGATTTTTCTACATAAAAAAAAACAATACCACAAAACTTTTACCAAATAAACTTTGTTTTCGATATAAGAGGTGGAGTGCACTGTCCAGTGATCTGGTTCGATGTTCGGTTAAGTCCGGGTGTGGTAAAATGTGAAGGTCACCCGTCCAAATCGCCTTAGATGTCAGTTCCCTTTGCGTTTGTTCTTGGGAGATGCATTTTAGCTAATTTAATAATGTTGCATTTTGAAAATTTGTTTTTTTTTGTCTTCTAAAAATAGCTTAAACTTTTACTATTATCTTAAATCGAAAACTAACCTTTAGTTACTTATTTTTTTTATTGATCGTTACTTAATTTAAATTATTAAAAAAAACATGTTTTTAAATTTCATTATTTTATTTATATTAACGTTTTATTGTTTTTATATTATAATATTTTAGTTTAAATTCCTAAACTCTTAAAATATTTATTTGCGCTCGAAACGATTTAAACGAATGCGGATCTGTCCAAATTTGGTCAAAAGCCATATTCTATTTTGATACGGGCCAACGGATGATTATGGAACGTTTATTATATTGTGTTGCCGAATGCAAAAGGAATTTGGGCTTATTTTGGTTTTGTATTGAAAATTTTTATATATTATAAATAAATTAAATGTATTAAACGATTATTTTTTTGTAAATGAAACTGACATTTTCGTAGTACGTCTAAATCCCAATTTCTTCCTTTTCTCAGCTTCACTCTGTATCCCTAATATAGCAGGGTAGACAAAAAAACCTAGTGGTAAAATAATCCGTTCTCTGCTCTCTGCCCAAATACTAGACATTGTGTACTTATGTAGGTGTTGAAGGGCGGTACTCAACACTTAACTTTGTTTTGCCAGAATAAGAAACGTAAAATGATTCATTGTGACGATAGAACCCGCAATCAAGGTGCTTATAGTTAGACTGTTCAACTGCGCTACGTTGGCCTCCGCATTTCGCGAAACAAGTCCAATTATTTATATATGTATCTAAATGTTCTTACAATTATTTTACCTATATTTACATAAAGTGTTATTATTCTATAATTACATTTTACTACATTTGTTATTAAAATTATAGAATTCGTTTCTTAATTGTTAAAAAAAACTAATAACTGCTGCACAAGTAACCAGAAAAAATGTTGTAGAATGTACAAAAATAAAAAAAGACCTGTAATATTGAAATTCAAGTATAAAGCTAATATAATATATTTATATTTAATCGGTTATACTTGTAACTTTAGATACGAAATATAATAATCCCGTTTTGAATGTATCCTCGGTCCACTGGCTAATTGGCGAACAGCGTTTAAATGAATTTAGATCTTATTTCTGATATGCGTGGGTAAAAACTATGCAAATCATTAAAATTGTACATTTCATAAATTAAACTAATTATATTTATGTCTACAAAAGATATTTATCTGCTTGCATATTGCAAAATACTATTTAATCGTTAATAAGTTTTTTTATTTCATTTATCAGTAAATTTTTCAATTATTTCTTGATTTATGACAAATTATTTAAAACTCTGTGGATTCTGAATGATTAAAAAAAATGGTTCTTGAAAATGTTTGTATGGGGTATCCGATATTACTTACTGAAGTTTTGACATCCATGATTTTTGTATCATCAGCACGAACGTTTGTAAAAGATGCACTTGTTATGTCACTGAACACTGCATTCACTTGGTCCACATGGCTGCCGGACTTGCGTTCGTCTCTTTGACAATTGTTGTTTAGGCCTCTCTCGCCCTCTCCGTGTGGCCGGCGACGTCGGACGCGCCTGCTCCAAGCGGCAAAGCGACTAGAGTCGTACTGAGAGTGTTGCAACAATCTCCAAGGCTTATATATGAGATTGCACGCCGTTGCTCTTATACTATTATTGAATTTTTAACTATTTTCTTAATAATTCTCTATAATTTTAGTTGTCTTTTTGAACTAAATATCTTGAAAAAATTGGTCACTGCAAGAACGCTGTTGTGGGTCAGTTCCGAGATTTTTCAATTTTTAAATACGTAACATAAATAAATGTTCACTAAAATACGTAATAAAATGAATATTTGCATTGAACGTTTCATAATATTATTAAACTTACGTAATATTTGACACTATTTTGTGACATATAGCAATTGCAATTGACCGACTGCACTAGTTATACCAGAACAGAAGGAGAATATAATTAATCGATCCGATAATCAGTACAGCTCCTAAGTCACGCTACATGTTTCTGAAGGGGGAATCGTGACGCACCCTTTACTCCACTGGTGGTTGTGCAACCGCAACCGAGGACGTATTGCCCATGTATTGAATCATACGGGATTCGGAAGGTAGTGTTTAAGATTCAAGACGATGCGTCGATTAAAAGGATGTACGTGCTTTGTCCAAGTTCAATGATTTTAATGTTATAAGGTAGTGCCTCTCAATGGCGTGCTTAGGTCAGCGTTAACTTCATGCCGTATCACACATACAACATGGGGTAGAGGGAACCTAGTTTTAAGGCGATGCGTTCCCCACATTTCGCCAAAGTCTCGAGGTATTGCGTGTTGAGTGACGGAACTCAACGCTGTGCTTTGCTTGGACACTAAGAGCGAAGAAATTAAAATATTCAATATTATACATCATCGATTGGGAATCGAACCGGTCGCGTAGATCTGCGTCGTCGTGGCGGCGACACGACTGGTCTCATTTTTTTAATCTATTAAAAAAAAAACATTATACCATATGAGTAATATAACTTATTCTTTTAATTTATATTTTAACACAACATATATTAGAACAATTGATTTTATTAAACACGTGTTTGCATTATCATCCATAAAATATGCTTACTAATTAATTATCTATCCACGGAATAAACAAGTAACACGTAGGTACGCACTACAAAAAAGATAAAAAAGGAATATTTTGATTGTACCTATATGTAACAAATTAGCTTATTTAATTACATCATCAACAGACAGATGTTCCCTCCATTAGGACAAAAGGTTCGTGCCACAACAGCAAAAAAAAACAGTATAATGTTAGCGATTTGGATTGACAGTGTAATTAGTGGCTAAAGCGTTCGTTGCCCGTAGCTTTTATTACTCTATATTTGTATCAAATAATTTCTTAACATAAGTCAAAATGACGTATAATTAAATTCAAAAGACTCACCGATTAATAACAATTACATACGTACAAGTAACTACTTGTTGTGTTTAACGTTTAAATGACCTCCGTTTAAATTTTTCATATACTATTATATTTTATGTTATGCTTATTAATATCTATGTAGGTAGGTACGAACCGGACAAAGCATAATCGAATAATTTGTAAAATATCTGCCTTAGAGATGAGTTGAAGGCTTTAGCTTTAAGTTTTAATCTGACATTTGAAGCTGCAAATTTAAATTACATAAAGTATTGAGTGGGTTTTGAAATGAATACATTAGGAAATATGTACTTAAAGAGTAATAAAATTTATTGTCACGAATTATTTACTACGATATTATATAATACGTACTGTGAAGTCTGCTGTAGGTAGCAAAATTGAGGATAACTTATATTGTACCTAGCAAGGCATATCAACTATTAATAGTTAACTTTGTTTCTGTGTAATATATAGCATTATTTCTAAGTACAGTACATAGTCGTGGCGCAGGAGAACAAGTATGCGACCATAAACATGACAGGTTGTAGGTTCGATACCATCTCGAGGAAATAAGGTGTAATAAATCAATCAGTAATTTATTATTAGAATTTTGTGATTAATATTTTCTGTGTTTTTTGAATGCTTAGCCCGTAGATGTTGTTGTCAATATTTTTTTCTCCATCTATAGACGACGTTGTATAATTTTGAAAATATTTTGTGTAAATTTACCCCTGGTAAATTGTTATATCTGTTACTTGTAAATCTAAAAAAAACATAATAGTTAAAACATTTTAAAGTAAATATTAGCCTAATTAATTTGATTAGAAAATTGTTTTACAATACCTTTTAGTGGTAGATATACGGGCTACCAGCGTCTTCTTGTACAGTTCTTGTAATCGTGCGAAGGTATTATAACACGATGCTATTGAGCGCGGTTACTGCAAGATTTTTATAAAAAGTAATTCGTTAAAGTAACAAAAGATTTGAAGGCTTGCTTAATTTCTCAGTCGCACGCTCGCTCAGCTTCTCCGTAATTAAGACTGTATGCTCGTAAACCATCAATTTGTTATTGCTTAATATGAATTATTTTATGATCTTTGTTAATTAGTTTGAAATAGCCCTTATCAACTTACAATGTTGATTATTATGTTATATTAAATTATTTTATTTTAAACATTTTATTTTTAAAGCATTAATGTATAGTTCAAATAACTAAAATGACATTTTTAACCACTTTTAAAATCTTATTAAAATCGAAATTGAACTGCACTCATTTTTTAATATTTAAGATGAAATAAATTACTTATTTTATATAGGTTAATTTATCTGTTACCATTACATAAGCTTCTTACGGCACTACAACTAAGTATTATTGCAAACTGCATATTAATAATAACATCTTAAAAAGTCAAGGCATTTTTGCTCATCAGTATTATTTTCTGTTCAAATGTGTGTGTAATAATTATAACAGTTTAGTCATTAATAGTTCAACTCACTTCATAATCTGTAGACTACAAAAGTTGCCTTTCCTAGTAAAAATGTCTAGGGATAAATAGAAATCTTTTATAAATATAAAAGCTTTGATTTTCTTAAATAAATTTATTAAAATTGAGTTTACAACAATCTTCATATCGTATAAAAACTGAACAAAAAGGTGTACTTTAAACTTAAACAATACTGAACATGATATCGTTCGCATTGATTTTATAATTGAGTACAGAGAGAAATTATGTAACTTTTGTTTTAACAGATAACAATCACGTTTCTTTTTTATCTATGTTAATATAAAAAACATCACTCGTTCATTAATCATCAAACTTTATTTCGTGCCGAACGTGAAAAATAATATGGATATAAAAAAATAGTTAGGTCTAATTTCTGATGAAAATGGTTGGTACTTTAATTTCATGCAAATGGACTTGTAGACATCCCAGAGTCCCAGAGTACGAATTAATGTGTACCAACCGCGTTGCCTTAGCAACGTATAAAAGCCTATAATATTGTCGTATTTTATTTAATTAATTTGAAACATTTCTAGTTAATTATTTAAAAATATATACTTATAATTCTGCACTTTGCCACCATATTAAATACAACGGCTACGCCAAAGTTCATACTCCTACAACACTTGGTATATTTTGTATGCATTTTTGTTAAAATTACCAGAAGTTTTGACGATACTACCAAACAATATCAATATCAAATATTTACTTGGTGGTAAGACTAAGGCAATAAGGAGATTGCGATAGTTGTATAATTAAAGGGCGAGGCTGTTTCCAACTTGATTGAAACAATCATCGTACGTGAAAGGTAATATGCTGGCCCGTTGTACCTGAGATTTTGATATGCAAATATTGAAACTCTTATTACGTATTCGACAGGAAATATTTTGTCGTCATTTTGATTATTATTTTTCATACTATATTTTATTATTACCACCGCCTGATGTAAACTGTCACCTTTTCCACTTGTAGAATGTATATAATACAATTATTACGTATTCCTTTACGTTTAACCTTTAGATTGTAGTTTTAAGGAAAACCTTATTATGTCACCTTCGCATGGTCTGTCTTGAATATAGTAAGTAGGCTCAAAGTCTGAATGCAAAATTAAATTTACATTTTATCTCGCCTCATATATAAAATTTTTTATATTTATTTATTCTATTATCTTCTGTTGTAAGTAAGTAACTTGGTAATAACAAATTTTGTAACTAATTCTTATAATATGTTTGCCAGTTACAATATGTCTAACAAAAAGAGAAATAGGTGTATGTATGTAACGGTATTCAATACATGATTAATTTAGTTAATACACAAATAGCCCGGTCCGGTTCAGGTGTCTCTAAATTCATATGTTCATCGTCCTTGCCAGGAATGCGAGGTCATCACGCCTTCTTGGTCGGTCGCGTTCTTTAGCGGCGCTCCTCTTGTACAAAACAATTATTGTTATTTTTAACTTTAACCTTAACTATGTTTTGTTAATATGCTGTAATTTTTAATCTACATCTTTATTACTGATACATAGTCAACTGCAGTAGGAAGAAATTCCTATTAGAAATTATTACATACAAACTTCTCTTTTTTTGCGCTATTGACGTGTGCGATGCATGATGATGAAATTACACAGTGATTCGCGGAAGTGTCCTTTGAAAATCGACAAAGGCAATAGATTGCATTAATTATAGTATAGTACCTGAGTACATACTTACTATTATTTTGATCAAAGTTTCTAGAAAGTTTTTGTTTATATATCTCTGATATTGACGTCATAGGATAATTAGTTCAATTCCTGCTCGCAAAATTAAAAGTTGACATTTGATCCACTTACTATGTGTTTCTTAATATATCTACTGTTAAAGTAAATGCTACATCCTGGTAACTTTCAAACAAAACGTCACTTAAGCGTAGTTCGCATTGTGCTAGTATTGTAGTTGAGTAGCAACTAAATATGTACTACAAAAACATATATTTATGTAATAATTCGAATATTTTATGTAATTCATTTTTAAAAAATAAAAATAAAAGTCGTATTATTCTTCATAGATATTTGTAATATTATAGTAGAGTCATCAAGGGCACAAAAAGGACACAAATATCGAATAGGTGCGGGAAATATTTAGCATGTGCACTACGCTTACGTTAGTGTTGCAAACATTAAGTAATAAACTTTGGAACAGAGTATATCACGAATATACTTCAACAATTTTGATTTTTTAAAAATTCAGACCGTAATTTGTAGTTACAAGCTGTTCGATTTGCCGGTACTTATGTTTAAAGGTTATAATTTGACGTCACTTTTAAATAGCAAACGAGATCAATTGTAAGCTTGCGCTCAATTATCATGATACATAATTTAATAATTTTGCTACACATAATACGAATTTAACCTTTAAAATGTATGTACATTGTAACATTACACAAAGACAACCTTGTTTTGTATTTGTAAGTAACGCTCAAATTTCAGGTATGTTCTACTATATAGAAAAAAGCAAATATTTGTTTTTAATTTGTATTAAAAGCTTCGATTTCGCTTAAAAGTATGAAATTAAAATACAACGAATTTGTTAGAATTTATACAATTTTCGTAAATATTTTATATTAACAGTTAGTGATGTACCTACCTACTTATTTATTTATAAAGATCGTTCCGATACTATGTTGGTTGTAAATTACCTATTTTTAACTCTATATTTGTTTAAACGTTAAATATAAAAAAAATAAAGTAACAGCTTTATATTTTTACCTACGTAAAATTATTTACTATGCATAAACGTCTTATGCATTTAATCAGAATTGCATTAGATCTCGAGATGATGTATCTACATCATCAGGTTTTCCTCTACAGTGAATTTTCCTGGAAAATTCATTATAGAATATTAATCTTGTCAATATCTATTTATATACTATATTTATAACTATATTTATAACTTCATCATTAGGTACATTTTATAAACTGTATAGAAATATTACAATTTTTCGTAAAAACTAACTATGTTATCTGTTAACTTCATTATTATTAAACTGCTCTATAATTATTTTCATATTAAGAAGTAATAACTTATACGAAATGCTATAATGGAACGCACTTTAATATATTTGTGACCCTAAAACAACCAAAACATGTCCTCACTCACATACATGTAATAAATATACATTTCGCAAACTATTATTATAAAGCCATGAGGCCAGTCGTGGCACGAAGGCATAAAAAGGGTACCTGTAAATTAATTTATAAATAAGTAATATTTCCATTTTCTACGCTCTGGTGTCAAGACAATGTGCGGCGATGAGTTCCGCTACTCATCACGTAATGTGTCCAGAATTCGGTGGAAAATGTAGAACGGAGTGTCTTAACACTTGATTCCTTCTGCCTGCCATTCTGTGTGTGGGTTACAGCGTGAGCGTCACGCTGATTAAAACAAAAACACATATAAAACAAAACTGATTAAAACAAAAACACATATGACAAAAAAGAACATTATAACAAATAAAAGTTTATTTTCTATTATATAAGCTTTCTTTATATTATATAGTTGCGAGTGCCTCTCCGTCAAGTGTTGCGGCCAAGAGACCTGTCAGTGATAATCACCAAGAAGCACCTGAAAGTTGGCATCAAAGGGCAACCACTCATCATTGATGGTGAGCTAGACGCAGATGTCAAAATCGAGGAGTCCACTTGGGTGCTACAAGATGGACGAAATTTACTCGTAAATCTCGAAAAGGTAGGCTTTAATCTCAAGTGATTTAATCATTTTCAGCTTTATTTCGTGTCTTTTATAACAAAAAATAATAAGGTGGAGAGTAACAATTACATTAAATTCTTCTATTGTTAGAATGTTTCTAAAAATACAGTGTGTAATTATTCTTCTTGTTATCGAAATTTTAGATACTGATATCATATTTTTAAATATAATTACAGTTCTTCGTAAAATTGTACTAGACAAGCTATTCTTAGGATTAACTAATCGTATATAATTATAAAGCCATCATTCATTAACTCTACAAAAAGTTAACTATAATCTCCCACATAAGAGTGTCAATGGGTTACCTTGCAACATGTAATTATTAATTTATACACAGGTAAACAAAATGAATTGGTGGAGCCGACTTGTTACCACAGATCCTGAAATATCGACTAGGAAAATAAATCCAGGTAATTTTTTTATCCACGTTTTTTCGGAAAAGACTGTTTAATAAATTTAAAAAAGTAGGTTTTAGGTCAACTACTATGACGCTGGATATATATGTTAATATCTCAGTAGACCTTTGAAAATAAATCATAGATTTCTGTCACATTAATAACTTTAATAACATTCATATACATTCCGATGAATTAAAATATGATAGATAGGTGAAGGAGAAAGCTGTTATAAATAGAACCTGATATTTTTTATTGAATTTTTGTTTTATACAGCTTAATAGGTTATTAGTTGTGCTCTATTTTCTATTAAACTATAAAATATAATTTTATTTAGTTATAAATTTACGTTACTACGTTTACGGTTACGGTTACTATTAAAATTTTTAAAAAAGAGATAAAACCCATGTATGTCATCTACATTGAAATATTAATTATTGGTGGTAAAACTTTTGCATACAATGTAAAAACCCAATCCGTGATAATTCGTCTTCAACTGTCATGAAAAACCAATAACGTTTGCGAATCGTGCTCGTGATTTAAATACAACTACTTCGAGCACCTTCGCCAATGTAATCCTAGATTTGCACATGAAAATATATTTGACTAACTGCTTACTCTTACAATATTTATTGTTTGTTAAGTAATAGTGAGTAATGTATGCATTAATTGTCTAAACGTTTGATTAAATTTTTACTCATTAGGATAGTTTTGTATTTAATATTTGTTATTATCATAACGTAATTTTCGTTGTATTACTTTTTCCATATAATCGGATCCGAAGAATAAGTAAGAAATTTGAAGGACATTTAATTTTAAACTCACAACTATAGCTTTCTTTTATAACATTAAACTATACGAATTCATAATATATTTATAATATCCTTCTCAGAATTTGAAGACTAGTCAAACTTTTTAGATTCATGATTACCTACGAACTGATACTTTGGTTTTATAATTATTTATTTTATTTAACATCAGCAACATTTTTTCTATTATACCGCAATTAAAACAACGATATTAAGAAGTTAATAAATGGCAACGTCGACTCGCTATACGTTACACGAATCAATTATCAATTTAAATTAAATACCAGATGTGCCACCGATAGGGCCTTCCGCGAGGATTTCCTACATTATATGTCCTAGTTTAGATATATTCAAGGACATCTAGACAACTATCGAGTTTTAAGTAGCGATCATTAAGTGCAACGTCTGTCTTTATTGATACCTTTCTATAACAGAGGGTGTGCAGTACTAAATTATATATTTTTTAAATAATTTATACAAAAAGAAATATAATAATTAAGACGAGTTCACTTTAAATTGTCTTTAATATTCATTTTGCGACTTACATGTATTAAAAATATTGGCACAATGTTCAGCGTTAGTTCAAATCTCACACAGAGGTAAATTTCAATAATAATTTGCAGCCACCCAATCATTATGTTTGATATGAAAAATGAAATGATGTAACACTCGTTCCCTCTGCCGAATGAATATGAGAAGATAAATAAAATATTAAACATATAGTATTATCTTCAGAAGAGAAAAGGACGTATATTTTTAAAGTTACCTTAAAGCGATATATGATAGCTCTATCTGTCTTATAAGAGATTCTAGACATTTTTTTTTGGTTTTGTTTTAGCTGTACGCTGTATGTCGCATATATCAGTATTGTGTATCTCCGTTCCCCACGTACAGCCGAATTTTTCAGACATTATGCGTTGAGTGGCAGAACTTAACGTCGCATACACAATCGCTCGCTTGTGCTAAAAAAACCTATAATAATAATATAATATTTGACATATTAAACATATTATTTATTTATTTATTTATAAGATTATCTTCAAAAGTGAAATATACTTATATTTTCAGAGCCTTCTAAGTTGTCAGACTTGGATGGAGAGACCAGAGGTCTGGTTGAAAAAATGATGTATGATCAAAGGCAAAAAGAAATGGGACTACCAACTAGTGAAGAACAAAAGAAACAAGATGTACTTAAAAAGTGAGTAAATCTTGTTATTTTTATTAAACTAAATTTAGATATTATATGACATCCTGTATATTTAATGTATACATAAGCCCTTTTTTTGTGTCCACTTTTAGTTAAAAACATTGGCTGACGTGGCATTTCCACAAAATACAGTTAAACTAGGCTCTTTGTTCCACAAAAGGGTTTCAAATCCTCCATATTTCTGTTCACAATGGTTCATTTAGAATCATGCGATACCTTGCTAAGTTATTATGAAATCAGTGAGACAAAGACTGCATCCCTGATTTTACGTAACAATCGTTAAATAAGTTTGCATGAAAATTACATAAAATATTAAATTGCCTGTATTAAAATGCAAAATCAACAACAGCCCTATAATAATCTTCCAACGAGCCGTGTTCCTTATTCCTTTCTGCTGTCTTACAACTTCGTCGTAATATAGGGAGGGCAAACGAGAAAAAGAAAAGGTTTTTAAAGAAATTCTTGCGTAGTGCTTCCCTACATTCTAACCTACCACATGCAAGTCCAGTAGTCTCTCCAGAAGTCTGTCTACCCGTTATCTGTCAGTCACCCGGTGACGGAAGAGTTTTATATATGTATATATAGATTGAACGGAAATATACTTGATATAGTTAAGGACATCGTCGACATATTACTAAAAATCAATAAAATACTGAAATAAATTAAGATTTAAATGATTATGTATATGTTCTTCCTGATACTGTAGTGGAAGTGAAAAATAGATGATAAACTGTGTTGCAAGCGGCTTTACTTATTGAAAAAGTTATAATTCAATAACTTTCAATTACTTACATGTTTATTTTTTTATAATAATTTTAAATTGTTGTAAAAAAATATTTTCGATTAAAACTTACTTCTATTGATGATTGTCTTGCGTGATATTATAGAAAATACTTATGTGTAGTAAAAATCTACCCCTTTCTAACATAATAGACGACTGGATATATTATTTAAACAATTATACCTTATATTTAAATGATTTTTTTTAAATCAATCGTTATATGTTTTCGTAACAGACACGCAAGGCGATTTGTATTATAAGAGCATTGTTGCCTTGAAGATATATAATATACAACTTTTCCCACAAATTCTTGTCTTTACGTATAATTAAGCTATGATAAACATTAAAAATGTATTCTTTTTTTACAGATTTATGGAACAACATCCGGAAATGGATTTCTCGAAGTGTAAATTTAATTAAAAATAAAAATACGAAACAAATCAATATTTCAATGTCGACCAGCTATGGGCGTTTAAAGATAGTATAAGATTATTATAAACGCAATACTGTCGATTATTTACAACATCTGTTATAATTAATCGCTTAAATTAACTAGCCGCTAGATGTCCCAACGTTATGATTGGCCTTTTAAGTGCAGAAGATTTGTTTTATTGTTGACTTTTTTTTTTGAAACTGTTCACTTTCTGCTTTTTGAGATTGTCTGCTAGTCAATAACAGCACTTATCGAGTTTGATTAGACTGCACGACGTATGTAAATTTCAGGAGGTTTGGACGGGTTTCATCGAGTTCCAATTGGCCCTGGTTCTACGTTCAATTTTTATATGTTTTCTAAAAATATTTTGTTTCTTTTATGTCAAATAACACTTTTGAATGTAAAAAAAAACATACGTTTAACATACATTTCGAGTTTGTTCGATTCTGTATATGTACCAGTATAAATAAAATTGAGTACTGAATGTGTTGTTTTTATTTTTTAATTCTTATGATTATTTAAATGCAGATTTATCGATTTTTAATAAACTGTATGTACCTGCCTGCATATGTATATTATTAAAAAAAAAATTTCCTCTTAATTTCCTTTTAACATTAATATAGTGTTAACAAGAAATAATAAATACTTAACCTTGAATAATATTATCGATTTCACATAGAAGAATATATTAGTCATCAATATTATAAAACTGAATTTATCAGTATTCGATTAAAAAATTCGGCTAAGCGGATGTTTTTTCTTATAAACTAATTATATAATAATACATGTTATATTTTGATATTGATTATTACAATTACCGTCGCAAACCTTAATACCTTTCGTACCATTATTACTGGCACGCTCGGAACGCCATAAATAAAGAGAATAATAATAATACCATTATTATCAAATGTTTACAGAGAGCTTACAAAAAGTATTCGTCATAAATTTTTGTCTACCAAGAATTTAATAAAGGGATAGATTTCATATATTTTGAGGGGACAAATCCGACAAAATAATTATGAAAACGTTCCTTCTTGAGTTTAAAACCGTCATCCGTATATACTTATGGAAAATATATTTAGTAAAGTAAAAATATTTAAATTATATACATATAACGTTATAAAAGGTCAGCTGTGGCGCAGGGATACAAGTGTGTGACTGAAAACGCGACAGGTTGTGGGTTCGTTCCCCATAGAAATATTTAATATTTATATTTTATTTAGTTACGAAACTCAACACACAATGTCACTAAGATTCGACAGCAAATGGGAAGCGGAGTGTCTTAACACTAGGCTCCCTATGCCTACCCTGCTACATACCTACAGGATATAGCCTAGGAAAAAACAATTCTACACATAATACTAGGAAAATAAAAAAAGAGTGTACCTACAACTTTACCTACTTATATTATTCATACAAAATCTTTAGTTGATGACTCAATTTTATTTAAAAAAAATTGTCGTCGCAGGAATAAATCTGTACTTACCTGTTTCACATTTTAACTTCAATTGACATCCAGCCTTTCTAATATCTCTATATTAGACACACATGAGTCATGAAAGTATGCCGAAGTTGAACAGACGAAAAGGGTGCTCCTAATGGAAGTGTTAAAAACAGCTAAAAAGGAAACAACTGGAACGTTTTTGTGAAAGCAAATATTATAAATCGTAGAATGGATAATCTTTACTAATAACATTATAAAGCTGGAGAGTTTGGTTCAAGGCGCTTATACTAAAATATTTGACTGACTGATTCGTTACTAAAATATTTTTACTGTGCGCTGATAACATTTAGAATATTGTAAATTATTCGCGTTCAACTTTGTTTTATACATAGAAAATAAACATGTATTTATGGTTGTAATATTTTATGTACTTGTCAGTTGTCATTAGCCAGTTGTCAATGTCTAATTGTCAAGTGTTTTATGTCGAATGTCGCCACGACATAACAAAATAAATATTAAATAAACTACATGTAACTCATAACTTGTCTTGTAACTAATAAATTCACATAAAATATTATCAAAAGATCAAAATGGGTAGAACAGTTTATTCTCCAGAACACTGTCTTCAATACTTGGAACAGTACGCTACTAATGAAAGTTTTGTATTGGGTTTAATATTGGGCCAGGTATGTTATTTTGTTTTTTTTTTTTGTATTGAATTATTCATTTTTGTAACAATATAATTAAAAGATTACAGAGGCACGAGAGAATGTTATTCATCTAGCCCGTACGCCTGAGGAAAAAACAACAGATTCGGCTTCCGAATCTAGTTATACATCGGATAAACTTGAACCTGTACGTAATTTGTTAGGAGTGTCGGAGATTTGGGTCGCCGACCACGCTAAACATGTTACGAGAATGTTACCTGGAGGCTTGTTTGTGCAAGGTATAGCATTATTTAATACACAGATAAATAAAAATATGTAGAAGATACAGTGCAATATTAAAAAAATCATCTTTTTTTAGGAATTTTTATTACAAGTGATGAAGATATTTTTGAGGATCCAAATCATTTCAGCAAAGTAAAATCTATATTAAACTTCACATATAAAGCATTAGGTGTTAACCAATATATGTATGGAAATTCTCCAAATTCAAATGAAAAATTGGTGTTGCATATGTCCACAAATACTAAAGTATTAAATTGCAAAAGTATTGAAGTAGGATTAGGAAAGACAACTTCAATTAAACCTGTTGAGTGGAAATTTTTATCCAAACCACAACAGTGGCAAAGGCTAGATTGTTATTATGAATTTGATGAAGTTTATCCAGTAATTGTTAAGAAAAGTGGAATATCAGTAAAGGAACAGTTTCAAGTAAATCTTATTTTTTTTTACTAGTTTTATTACTTATCACCTACAGGTAGAGTTGCTACTTTTTTCATAAAAACAAATTACTTTCAGCAAATTTTGGAATCTGCACATAAAACAATTCAATCAAGTGTCATGTTTATTGATGGAGAGTTGAAAGAAGGTTCTGAAGCTCTAGAACAACTTGTAAAGAAGAAGAAACCTAAAGGCAGTAGTACAAAATCAACCCAGGAAGCACCTAAATCCATGCATGTTTCTCTTTTTGTGCCTTTTGTAAGTGTTTTACTTTGTTACTAAGTATTAACACTTAATATTATTCTTCATTCTCTGGACTGCTTAAATGTTTATATGAATGCAAATTTTTACTAGCGGCCCGCTCGCGGTTACACCCGCGTGAACTATGTTATTCTTAATTTCTGTCTCCATGACAACATCATTGTGACGTCTATGCAAAATTTGAGACTCCTAGCATTTATAGTAACGAAGTTTCATACAAACTTTCGACCCCAAAAACAACCAGTTAGAAGTCGAATATTGCAAATTCCCGTCTTAGCGAGCACCTACGTCCTATAAGTAACTCCTATGCAAAATTTGAGATTCCTAACACATGTAGTTTCTGAGATTTCGTGATGAGTGAGTGACCTTTCGATTTTATATATATAGATTTGTGTTTACTTAGAAATTATTTAAGAATAATGTTACACAATTAGGGGATGGGTTCTTATTAAATATGATAAATAAATAAATTCTTAATTAGTTATTTTCTTATTTAGGAAATAAATTGTTACCATATTTTGTATTATTCATTTGAAATTGAGCAAATTAAAATTTCTTAACTTCAGTTAGTATAATTAATATATTTTTTCACTTATAATCAGATGACCCATATGCTTGTTTGCATTGTCTTTTTCCATAAAAAATAAATAAATAAAGGTTGTCACTAATAAAGTAGGTATTATTATTGCAATAATATAAGAAATACTTATAACATTAAAAAATGTGTGAGTAACAATACATTGTATTTTATTTTGAATATGTCCACTACATAATATGTAGTATTTTATATTGCTGTATTATATTATTATTTTTTATCATTTACATGGTTTTAACAGGAAAACAGTCTACCTGAAACAGTGGAATACTTGGAATGTGATGGCAGTATACATTTTAGTGGTGTGGTCTCATCAAGTGTATTTATGTATCCCAAGGCAACAGTCATTGAGTCGATTACCGCAGTGAAGCAAGATATAATCAGATCTCTTGCGTCACGGTTTACCATGCACTGTGATGCACTTATTGATGACAATTTGTTACCAGAAGGTATTTTTGTTTTTTATAGTGTATTATAATTAAAATTAAGATTATTTAATTAGTCTAGTCTATGAAAATAAATGTATTACTGAAGAAGAGAAGAAGAATAAAAGAAGAAGAATCAATGTGTATTAAAAAAAACTATTAAGTTTGAACATTTCAAATTAATAGTATTGTAACAAGCTTTATTTAGGAAGCTTAAATCTCAGTTCAGTTAGTAGTCTAGATAATTTCTACTCAGTGTTACTAAGAGCCCAATTATAGAGATTTTACTGTAATTATAAATACATTTAATCATTCAATTTTGGAGGTCATTGTGGCTCAGAGGCACAAGCCTGCGATAGTAAATGTAACTGTTGTGGCTGCGTGTTCGACTCCCACTCTGGTCAATGAAATATTTAATACTTTCATTTCCTCACTCTGGTAATGTGACAAAGCATGGCGTTGAGTTTCGCCACTCAACGCCATGCTTTGCTGCTTGTGCTGCAACACAAAATGCGTCAAGAATTCGAGGGAAAGTGAGGAACAGAAGTCAGAAAGAAAACAGAGTGTTTTATCATTAGGTACCCATGTTCCCTCTGCCTACCTTGCTATGTGCGGGGTACAGCGAAAATAAAAAAAATATTTAATAGATTTTTTTTTTTTCAGAAAAAGTTTGTTTCAATGAGCCACCGCGGCGTGTCTTAGTGCCAGTGGGTCCACTTTATCTTTGTGACTACCTCTTCCCTGGCGAAGCTCCGGCTGAAGCTCTGTTATCAGTTAAAGAGCTTTTAGACTTGCAAATTACTGAGGCAGATGTAGTTTGTGATGTGGAAACACCTGCAGGTAAATAATAATATGTATATACTTAGTTGTAATCAGTCCAGTCCACATCTGTCATATTACAATTTATTTGAAGGTTCAATTTCGAGTTGATTAATTAAGCTAAAAAATGTAGAAAAAACTGCATCCGAAAATATTTTATGTAATTTACTTTTTCAATTAGATACTTCCGAGTTTGATGCTTTGGACCGAGACGCAAGCAGCGAAGAGCTTCTGGCAACACCACAAGAAGCTAGCCAATTTATGTATATCACAGGAATTTGCTTTGCTATGTTGGTACTCATAGTGTCAATTTTTATACATTACTACGACGCAATTGTACAATTTATAAGTCAATATCTATCACTTTCTTAAGCTTTAAATGTAAAATTATATAATTGAAACTAAGACTTGTTTATTTTATGTTGCAATCATTTGTAATTCTAATTATACTCATTTAAAGATATAAAGATTTAAACGTTATGTCGTTTTGTGATTACATGACGCACCTGTTTTGTACAGTCATTGCTGAATAACCTAGCATTTTAGTATGCAAAAAATAAATATTTATTTTTATATATCCACTTGATTTTTATTTTCTATATTTTTTATGTGAAATAAATACTAAATCATCTTCAGCAAATTTTAAAACTCATGGCAGTATATAAAATTATTTTCTACGGTATTACAGTCCCTATTTTCAATATATTTATTTCTATACTATTAAGATGATTAAGTATGATACTTTATATAAATAAAGTTAAATGCAAATGAACAAAGTAATTAAATCGATGCGAATACGCACGCTCATAACGATTTTGTAACGCCATCTCTTAAATAACTCAGCACTGTCAGTTTCTATCTACAGATGGCACTCATTACAACTGTCAACGACTACAATGCTATCTTTGAAAAAGTCATACCGAAGCATTGCCTATTCACTCGCTAAATATTTTTTTCTCGTTGTGAAATATATGTGTGACAGAGACATCCAATAATCAGATAAGAATCCCCGCTCCTTTATTAATGGTACATCACTATATCGTATAGACTGTGCGTGTGTGTGTAGCACATACGAGTTGTAAATTGTAGAAGTTCGGAACTTCGGATTAGTTAAATTTCATTCAACATTCCTGTGTGTGGTGTCAAACGCGATGTTAATATTTTGAATTAGTATTGCAATTGTGATATCTGTGTGAAAATTATATATTTAGTTTTAAATAAACGATTAAAATGAAGCGACCTCGCATTGTTCGTGGATAATTATTCAAAAAACCGGTTTAATACAAGTTTTCTGAGAGATAACGCAGTCAGTCGAAGTTTGTTTACAATGGCGTTTTCCTTAAATAAACTTAAGAATATTTTGAATAATAATAAAGATAATCAGTTAGCAGGAAGTGGAAGTTTGGACCCTGAAATAGGTTTCAAATTATCATTGCATCCAGTTAGTAAAAATGTGTACATTACTGTTATCGGTGCCCGGCATCTCCCATCCTTGTTTGGACTCAGTCGCGCTCATGGATACCTTGTAAAGGTAACTTCCAGTTTTGTTTTCATAATAATAAACATGAGTTTTGGTAAAGTTATATTCATTAATATTATAAAAAGCAGGAGTATTTTTAATGAGATTGTATAGATACTTACCAATTTAAAATATTACGCTCCAACTTTTTTGTACTATATTATAACTTAGGTAAAGGTTTAATGCAATTACAAATAGTTTAGAAAAGTAATGTTATATTAAAAAAATATATTCTTTATATCGATTAAAATTTAAAAATAATTTTAATTCTAAATTTAACAATAAACTACATACGTATTAATTCTTTTTTTGTCATGCATCACTTGAAGTTTGTTGTCTTGTATTTGTTGTAATAAATTATTTACTATTGTAATAAATTTAATAAATCCAATAAATGATAAAAAATACAACCTGGTTTAATGCTTTTGAAATAGGCAAAACCTGTAATTAGATGAAGACTGAAGACTAAATTTCTGTTAAAGTAAAGATGTAAAGGTTTTGTAAAAGAAAAAAAGAAATTATATAATAACAATACACTAAAAATAGTTCTTAAAAATATGACCCTTCCAGTGTTCTCATACCTTTAATCATTTTTCTAATTAAGGCCAATAATAACGTTTCCGACATAATTAAAGTTAATTGGTCAGGAAATGGTGCTAGTTGCTATTTTCTAAAAAGATTTGTTCTGTATATCTGTCAAATTATTACAAAGTTAAGTTGTTTAAGCCATCCGTTAGATTTTGTTGTGAAGATATGTATGTAGGCCAGCTTTGCTAGATTTTATCTCGATGAAAAGCGAGATTTTTATACATTTTAAATAAAAAGGCGGGATTTCTTAGCCTACAGGGGATACAAAATTTAAATAATCTTTTTCATTTACAAACGTCCTGACTTATAATTTAGGTCAGCACCTAACTATTATAACTCCGGCAAGAATCGGAGCACGTCGAACTCATACGTAAATATTATGTATGTACGAACTATGAAAGAAAATGTTTAAATTATGTACTTAAAAAAAACGAGTAGGTACATTATAGACAAAGTTTTTAAGATGATAAATATTACACTTTTAGAATGAACTCGAAGGTCAAATCATTTACGTTATTCAGACTTCAGACTGTACTGTATGGTCTGACCCTAGATAGGTGGTTGTCACACACATTTTTTGTTGGCGTGTTGAGATGGTGGTTGCTGATTTGTAGGAAGCACTAGTGTAGGCACAAATGTGCAGTGGTTCTTAAAGGCAAGAATTATAGACTGAAGACGACATAATCCAGGGACAACTCAATATAGTCAAAGAGGAGCTTCGTAGAATTTGTTTGATGATAGTATCAATAGAAATTTCGAATATCCTAGTATTCTATGTGCTGTTCCCGTAAAAGTCCACCTGTATACTTACAAAAGAAAACGGCATCTCAAGATCGATGTTAGATTCGAGAACGGTTTATAAATACGGGCCTATTTTGTATTCTTTATGGGGTTTCACAATCACAACAAATGATTAATTAATTAGAATCTTACCTATTAATGAAGGTAATCGCTAGTATAATTTGTATATAATAATCTATTTAGGTTTGTTGATTAATCCTTATATTCAATATGGAAATAATAATTGCTATTGCTATAATTAATTAATTCTAATCGATGAATGTTTAAAAATAGTCTCGATAACTTGAACGTGTCCTTTGTCTCTGATTATTTTACGAAGTTTTTACCTATAATTGTTGTAAATTTACGCAAAAACAATTTATGCATTTACAAGTCTTCCATATTACGAGTATTGCTGTAATTTATTTCCAAGATTTGAATACCTGATGTTAAAGCGAATGAGCCCGTCTAATCTATGAAAGATATAGCTCCTTGGGTAAAGTTCGTCGACATGAAGAGCATTTTTTGATGATATAAAAAACGAAAGACTGATAGTGTAACCCTAGTAGTCCAGCGATTATTACCTTTCGCGTTAACAGTCAAACGCTTATGTCCCTGCGCCACAAATGACCTCAAACTATACCTACTTACTACTATTTAATTAACACCGAATATAAATACTCCAAACATTACGAAGCAAATGTTAATATACTAATTTGAGAAAACCACAAAAGTTAAAAATTGTTACAAGGAACAAAATCTTAGGCTTAGTTAGACTTCTTTGTTTTATTCTTCATACGGTTTACTTTCGTCTGTACGTCTTTCGTTGGACTAGACTTGGTGTGGTGTGACTTTAAGTAATTATTTCTTTTTCTGCTCTGCGCTATTAGGGTAATTAGATACGGAATTGTGATTACTTATGTATCCTTTAGTTAATGATGGCTATTTCCAATGCCTACTGTTTCGTTATAGGTCATACGTTAATAAAAACCATATAATAGGGACTTATTACTAAGTTAATAAGGATATTTTTTTTAGTTTCAAATTTAAACTTATTATAAACTAGTTGTCGCCCCTGACTTCCTCGGCATGGTCTTCGTAATCCTTTTCATAATATTACCAATAACATTTACAAGTTTTCATCAAAATACTGATATTACAGTAAATTGCCTATTATGTTTAACAAGATTACTGATATTTTAGTTTTACATCAGATATTCGAAATAGGAAAAGAGATATACTGATGTATACTAGTTTTTCACAAGCTCAAATACCATCCTCGCGGCTTCCTTCCATGCGCCACGCACCTATGGAATGGCCTACCTGCGGCAGTTACCAGGTCGATATGATATGATACCTTAAAAAGCGCGTGTATTTCCGCTTTAAAGGCCGGATATGCACCTGTAGCTCCTTTAGTGTTGGGGGGTCATGAGCGTCGGTGACCATCAGGTGATCGGTGCGTTCGTTAACCTTGTCCTTGTTGTCTTTCGAAAAAAAATTTGGACTGCATTTATTATAATATATAAAATAGATCTTCATTTCTTGGATCTCCATATATCCATATTTTTTCATTCATTAGTTAGAAATTCCTGTTTAATTCTCAAAGTATCTAATACTATATTATTAAAGATTTAATACAAAAAAAGCAGGAAAAACTGTTGTGTGCTTTAGGCGATATTACATCATCAAAATTTATTAAATGTGATTATTATAATAAATCTGTGCTCATTCTTTCCTCGTGTTATGAACATTTATATGTCGAAAATAAATTTTCAGTACAATGTCATGTGCTTTTAATAAATGATTATCGGTATTCGTTATCAAGAGCCCTACTACAGTTATGTTATCGTTTGGTTATCGTCGAACGCGCTCATGGACATTGAAATGTGACTTCACTTTCACATTTTACAACTAATGTCATGGTATTTAATAAATATGACGTAATATCGTAAAAATGATTATTATTATAAGAAAGGTACATAAAAATAATAGGAAATATAAAAATACATTGAAGCCAGATGTGGCGCGAGAGCATAAGCTTGCCACTGTAAACGCGACAGGTTGTGGGTTCGATTCCCAATCGTAAAAATTAAATATGTGATATGTTCATTTCCTCGCTCTAACAAGGTAAGTGCGGCGTTGAGTTTCACCACTCAACACGCAATGCCTCTACAATTCTTCTACTGGAAAGTGAGGAAAGAAAGTGTTTTATTGGGAGTGGAGTGTTAACTGTAGGTTCCCAGGTTCCCTCTCCGTATCCTGCTATTTGCGGAATGCAATTGGAAGTTAAAAAGAAATAAGAAAAAAATAAATAATGTCATGATAAAGTAGAACTGACAATGTAATGTAATTTTTAATGGTTCTAACTATTAAAAATTATATGTAAACAAAACGTGATCATTGAGCGCCTTAATAGTTAAAAATATACCGATATGTTATTACTATTTCTATATTATTATCACCTTAAATAGCTATTAAGGCTTTTTTTGCATTATTCAAGACGTAATGTATTATCTAAGTCAAGGAGTTCTATTAATAGAAAATGTATTATTTAATTATAATTTAAATCGTCATTAAAGAAGAAATATAATAAAACCAAATAGGTACCTACATACTTTTGGTAAATTATTTTTAGTCATCTTCACTATTATTTTTTTTTCATCTTCACTATTAGTTAATAATAATTAAACATGAGCATCGAATTATTTTTTTTTCAGTTTTTTGTATCCCATGTGTAGCACAGTATTGAGACACTCCACTTCCCATTTTGGAGGCATTGCTTGTTGAGTATTCAGATACTTGTAGAGTATTGAGATCAGTCTCAACGCTATGTCTCGTTATCACAGCAAGGAAATGAAAATATTAAATATTTCATTTCCAGGATTGAATCGAATCCAAAATCTGCCGCGTTTACAGTCGCACACTTTTGCCACTGTACCACGACTCGCCTCTTCCGAATCTGAACTTAATTTTCTATAGAAATTTCACAAAATTATCTATTAATTTACGTGCTCTTATAACGATGAACATATTGCGTAAAATGTTTTAACTTTTCTATATCAAACCTCTGTGGTTGAATTTGAAATGTAAATGCTAGCTATGAGTTATTACGTACGCTAAAGGTATAAAACTGAGTAATAGGTAACTACTTTGTATTCAGCCAGGCCAGATACCTAACTTCAACTTCACCTTCAATTAACAAACTAAAGCAAATGTTAAGAGCTAAACTTCTGTATTTATTTATTTTAGCGTCACTCACATACCAGAGTGGGCAGAGGGAACCTGGGTACCCGGTATTAAGAAACTCCGCCGTGCTCTACCTCGGCATCAGGGCAAAGAAATAAAAATATTAATTATTTCATTTCCCCTGTGTGCCCCTTCGAGTGGCCTCTACAGTTCTTTTTTTTATAATTTACTGTGAATGCAAACAACTCGCGTATGAGAAGGAAGATATAAAATATTATTATGAACGAATGTTTAATTTATAATTCCAGGTGAAAGTATTTCCTGGCGATAGTAAATATGAAACGACATTACAAGAGAGTTCGTGGCCAATATGGAATGAAGACTTTAAGTTTCAACTAAGGCAAAAGGATAACAAGAAAGGGACCGATAAGGTCGACCTACAGGGTTTGGTAGCTGGCCATTTTGTATCACTCACTATATATGCTATATTAGAAGCGCCAAAACAAGAAATAGACAAAAGGAAAAACGCCAAATCCTTAGACGCTAAGACACTCAAGTCACTAAACGAAGAAGAACAAAAGTCAAAAACTGGTAGTTTATTTGAAAAAACGATAAATAGTTTTAAGTCAACTAAAACAGAGGCATTTAGTCAAAAGTCAATGTTAGAAAAAAGGAGAACCGTTGGCGCAGCAACTTGGAATTTCGACTCGAAATTATTTCAAAATGATCTCAAGAATGGCTTAATTGGAACGCCGGATATTTGGAGGCCTATAAATGCGATCGCTAGTGGTCTGTCGGCGACGGACTCTCGAGTAAGTATTATAATATAGTTTCCAAATAATATAGTTTAAGGTAGCTATATGTTGCGTTATATTATAAATGGAAACGTAAACCTACCTTTTACTTTAAGATTATCGCAGCCATTAACTTTTAATGGTCCCGTAAACGATGTTTTTATTTTCAATGATGTCATTGCCAGTTGTTGGAGAAATATTTTTCAACGTTATGACTTTATATACCTTTTAAGCATCTTTCTTTTTATGTTTATATTTTTTGTTTATTAACAGTGGTAGCAGGTGTAAATATGTTTCTTACATAAGCTTTACGAATCTATGTATACTTATAATAAAATCGTGACTCATCGGAACGGAAGTTAAATTATTATATTATTAGGGGCATTTATTAATATAATAACACTCAAAATAATATTATTTTTTTGCCTTTTTGTGCGTTTGTCCACGTTAATCTCAGAAACCGATTAACTAATTTCAGTGCAATTTTCACTATGGCAAATACATAAATACATTTCCCCAATATAACATTTGCTCATATATCTTCCATGTACAAGGCAACGATGAGTAACAATTTTATATTATAATATATACTAGATAAAAAATACTGCAAATTATTAACGACCTTTACGTATTATACGGAAATCTCGCATCTTAATCTACTCTTAACAGATATCGATCATGTTGAGTGAGTGTAAGTAGACTTAAAAATATCTTGAAATTGAAAAAAGTGTTTAATTTGTTGTTGGATAATCTTATCAACGTTCTATAACTAAAATTCATATTTAATTTTATCAAAATATAATTTCTCCGTACTCACAACTACATCGATAAAAAACAAGGTCAAGAAGTTTCTGCAAAAAACTACTGATTATGAATATAAAAATAAATATTTAGGAACTTTTTAAACAGCTATCTCTAAGTGATAAGCGACCTAGACCCACTTTTATTATATAACAACTTTGATAAGAACGTAAGGTAAATTTCCCTAATGTATGATAACATAGCTGATATAAGTACTCAATATTCTCCACACGAGAAGTGTAGGATTCAGCTTCTGACAATAGAATAGTTTCGACCTCGACCGATCCCAGTTGGAGTATGTGCCCTATCATTATTGAGCTGACGCAAGACGTCGGCCTTGATGCGTCTTTTTTTATAAGATTTAAACAATTTAGTAGTAGTTAAATAATTACTTTGTTTTTTACATTGTGTAACTATCGTATTCTGTCAACTTTGTTGTGTCATGTGTGTCTTAATAATTTATACACATGTATAAATTTAAGAAGAAAGAGTTTTAGAAAAAATATGAATACTTCACAAAATTTTGATAAAAAGCTATATTACTTTTCTTGATATATATTTAATGTAAGGGCAATATGTATACGTAACCACCGTTTTTTTACCAACCATACCGTTTTTTTTATAAAAAAACTTCTATGGAAAAAAACATTTAAAACCCATTATCGCTCCCTTATATGGATGTCCCATCCATTAAACCAGGACATTTTGTATTCAAAAGTCCTGATGATGCTATCTGTGATTTCTCAGCATTAATGTTGCTCAAACAGCTTAAAATGTTTTCACAAGACGTTCATTTTAGGATTATACGTATATTTAAACGCTTTAGACTTATACGTAGTACTTATAGAAGCTTTACGAGTTTACTTAATTGATAAAGTTTTAGTGACAAAATGTTCATGAAAATAATATTAACTTTATTTATATTACACGATCTAGTATATTTAAAATAAAAAAAAAATATTTTTGTACGATATTGCGTTGAAAAGCGGAAGTTAACGCCACGCTTTGTCGCTTTGGTAAATATTTATTTATTTCTTTCATTCTTTTCATTGGGGATAGTACTCAAATCCATCGTGCTTAAAATTAAAGACACCGTCTCCTTCTGACACGATAATCTTTTTAATAGAACGTTTAATCGAAAGTCAAATGTTGCTAAAGATCACTCTAGACCAGGGTTTCTTAAACTATGGGTCGCGACCCCAAAAGGGATCGCGTAGCAAAATTCTGGGGTCGCGCGAGATTTTAATGGCAAATATTTATATATACCATTTTATAACATCACTAGAGTTGGCGGATTTTTGTATGTTTCAAAACGAATTCTAAAACTATATATTTTCATATGTATATTGTTACCTAATAAATAAATCATCAAAAAATATTAATTTATTTTTCTTTTATATTTGTATGGGGGGTCGTTAAGAAACTCGCAATCATAAATGGGGTCGTGAATGACAAAAGTTTAAGAAGCCCTGCTCTAGACCTTAGCTGGTTGCTTTGGGTACAATTAAATAAAATATAGAGTTATTATGACAAAAAAATAACATTAACATTCAAGGTTCCCAGGTTCAATTTGAATATCCTGCTACATGCGGGATATAGCGTGAAGCTAAAAAAACATTATTGATAATTATTTTATTGTGCTTTATGTTTATAGAGAGAGAACAAAAAGGGACAACTTGAAGTAACGCTACTTTACACAGCGAGCGAAGACGGGTTAAACGACACAGTGCAGCTGACTGTCAACAGATTACGCTGCTCGGTCCAAACTATGCAGGAGCAGGAACAGTATAAAGGTATGTTGTGGTTGGCGGAGGTCGATGTGACTTTGAAACTGATACGTGATCTTGTTGATGTGGTTTATATCGTTATTGATATATATTATTATATAAATAACTTGCACAATTTTTTATACTGAGTGCTTTTGAAAGATATTATAATTTTGTAAAAGACGGGCTTAGTCATTTGACATTGTAGTAAGGTTGGCACTTATTTTTATAGTCTTCTATCTCTTTATATATTTTTGTCACCTACTTTTTACTATTTCATAATCCATCGGAGAATTGCTAAAGGTTGTGTACAAATATATCAATGTGTAATATTTGTACCTATTTTTTCATTTTTGCATTCAGTCCGTTACAAGGCAGAAAAACATAGACAATCTTTAGTCTTCTCGAAGGAGTGATAAGAATTTATGAGACATCAGTGAACCCGAAGGGAAATAAGACAGCAAACCTAATTAGCTTGAAGTACATGTAAATGTACAAATTTACTTACTAAAGTTACAATAAATAGTAGTCTGTAGGGAGACTGTTATAGTGCTATTATGTAAACATGATGCTCTATAGTAAAGGAAACTTCTCATGTTACTAAATGATTGATCGTAATTGAGCACAAATGTATACCGCTTATGCCGTTCGTAGTGTATAAATATGTTTCTTAATATTAAGACGATTTGACGATAATTATAATTCTATAAAACTTATTTAAATTTGAATCTAAAATTATTTTTAACACTACCCAACCACGTCTCTAGTGCGTTATAACGCCTTTAGATAATATTAAATATAATTATTTTTCACGTTCCTATAATTGATAATTACATTGCAGATATTGCTATTAAAAAGTTGAACATATCAAATATGCTAATTAGAAATTAATTCTACTTCTTCTTGTTTACTTTATCACGAAACTTTCTTATGATTTATATTGTTGCAAAACTTTTGAAACGGCGTGGGTTTCAATTTAAATACAAACGATAAATTTTCGAGGACGTTATGAGTTCCAAATTGACCTTTGTGTACTTTCCAGTTATAAACTATCTTTAATTCATTTATAAATTCAATATTCAGATTGTATAAATAGTATTTTTAAACACTTATATTAGTTTGTGGTAGTAAAAAGATATGATAAAATAAATAATATTTATATACTTGGTTTTCTGTTTCAAACGTAGGTACGTATATATAAATTATCGTTTTAAAATAAAACGCCATTTGTAAAGTATAACATAGGCACGCACACACTTACCTGTCAAAGCGGCAACGTCGCATACGTATGTGTGCGTGACACGAAATACAGGTATGGATAAAAATCGTGAAATGAAAAAAAATTCCTACGTCTAAACTGTTGGGGTACCTTGATTAATTTTTTTATTCTGGGTTTGAAATATTTTACCCTATATGCAGTTTCAGTAAAAGAAGCGCTGCCTCTTCCACCCTGTATATTAAAAAGTTAAAATCACTTTTTTTGCGATAGTTTTGGTTAAGTAAGACAAAAGTGTATTTCGGTCAAAACGTTCATACACAAACAAGTGGTAAACTCTCACGAGGAATGTTTATGGGTGTACTGTACACGGCTAGCCAAGTAGCGGGGGCCAGTGGGCCGTGTAATGCTGTTTGCTTATTAAGGAGGAGAGAGTACTTCATACGATTGCGCAGTGAATCATAAACGGATCGTCTGCGAGGTTCAGCAATACTTTGTAATAATGTATTCAAATTGTAGTCGCTCTGTGCCTCTGTATGGCTTTGTGTAATAAAATTGATGTGGGAATAGTTATTACGTGTATTGTTGTATTTAATTCTCGATTGGCAATACAGAAACAATACAGGAATAATATTGCAAGGACATATCTATTTACATTATCTATAAAAAAAGCGGCGTAGTTGATGATGTCACAAACAGTAATTTGAGACTGTCGTCGTCGCTTGATTTCAAATCTCTCTTAAAAACTATAATATTTTTTTAGCTTTATATTTCTTCCATTTTCATGTTTAATGTCTGAAAAATAATTCTTTACCCCGAGTGAAAAAGATGCTACGTCGCTGCGCCACTACAGCGTCATTTGTAAGATTATTAATAATAGTAAATACGAATAGCAGAATACATATTAAAAAAAAAGAATCGACTGTAAGGCGATACAAAGTTCGCGGGTCTGCTAGTAGTAAATATAAAAGAAACTAAATAGTAGACAAGAAATAAAATAAGTAAAGTAATGAGGCTATTAAAATAACAATTAGTCCATAGGTACTACGTGTCATCATCAATTGACACACCATATACATATATATGTGTACCTACCTACACGTACGTGATAAAAACTCTAATAAGTGTTTGTCACAAATCGTATGTATAGAAATAAAGAACATAATTTATATATACTACAATTAATAGATACCTACTTGCATCAGGTGGGTATAAAATATGAAAAATAGTTCTTGCAAATTTTACTATAATCAATATAATTTTATAATATTTTTACACATCTTTTGCATTTTGAGGGTAGATTAGATGAGAGGCATCTGGTTCCATATTGTGTTTTAAGTGGTGGAATCCAATGTTGCAATTTAGCTTAACAAGTATGTAAACTCATATTTGTTAAAATATAAACATTTTCAAGCCGTGTTCATTTATCGGATGCGGTTAGCCACATCCAAATTAGTTCTGAAAATAAAACTCTTCTTTATGGCTTCGTGATAGTTAAATATACTAAAGGCTTTATGGTTATTCGTTAATTATCCAACAAATGAATTCTGTAAAAATATTAAATTAAATTTGAGTATAAAACCATTTAAAAAACAGTTACAGTATATCACTTTACTGTCATCGCAGATCGTCTAAATTAATAAATTGACATTTATAAAATAGTTAGTAGTTAAGTTATGTTTTCATGAAAATTTGGCGAAATGAATTGTGCTCAACTGGCACGCTCGAAACGCCATATATCGAGAAATCAATCAATCATTCATGAAAATTAAGCTAATATAATTGTTTTCTAATTTTCAGCTCCTTTGTACTTGAAAGCGACTATATTGGAAGCCAATAAGGCTGAATGCTACTGGAAGAGTGATAGATTTGTCCCAGCTATCTCGGCCAGATGGGATCCCAAATCGGCGACGGTGAAACTAACTATATTTAAAGCAAATTTGAACAAAGTTAGCATATACATAAGTCTCGGATGCAAAACTAAAATGGCGAAAAAAGAAATACTAGGAAAGGCACATATTGATGAGAAGTCACCCCAAGCTGATAGTTGGAACGAATGTTTACGGCAGCCGGGGATACCTAAAACGTTTTGGGTCAATTTTGAGTGATGGCCGTATGATACATATTTTACAAACTTCCATCTGGCGCTCATTTACATTTTACTGTATGTTTTCTAGATTGGTTTTCAACTAATATATTTTTTTATATTTTATTGTGTAATCTTCATTTATGCAATAAATATTAAAATAATATTAACAAAATTTCTCATAAGTTATATGTCGTATATTAAAAATATAACCGATTGTGATATCTTAATCGTTAACCAAAATGACATTTACTGTTTAAGTTAAGTTTAAAAAAATACTATTAAAATTGTTATCTGAATTTTAACCGTCCAAATATATGACAAGTAATTGTGGACTCACACTTGACGTAACTTATCCACGAATATATTATTAATCTATATTATAATTGCTATTACTAAACATATTACCAACGAAAAGACTTATTTATGACATCACACAATATTATTGTGATTAAGTAAATTAAATTCAAATAAAGTTTTTTAAATTGTTATTATATTTTATTTCATTTCCGAATATATATTTAACTTAAAAAAATATATCTTCATATTTTTTTAGCTTCACTCTGTGTCCTGCATATATCAGGGTAGGCAGAGAGAACCTAGTTTCAAGACATTCCGATCTTCACTTTCCGCCCGAAGTTGGGACATTGATGGCTGAATTCAACGACGACAGGCTTCTTGGCCAATGGAGATGCCGGATCGAAGCGATAACCATCGTACTAATAGTCAGATGTTGTCTGACTGCGATGTGATAGCTGCAATATATTTAAAAAACTACGTGATTTCATTTTACGTGTCGCCGCCGTGTGTGTGTGTACTGCGTTTGGCCTCGTTACCAGAGCAAAAAAATAAAAATATTTATATTTCATTCCCCTGAGCAGGAATAGAACCGTCGCGTCGCACCACGGCGGCTTCAATTCAATTTACTTATACTGCCTTATTTACAACAGCAGTGTTCTGCATTACTCTTTTTCTTGCAAAAAGAGAGGCTTCCCTTTTCAGTCATGATACATAGTTAAACAATATGACAGACTGATATCTGTCTTGTGCTGGGCCCTATACTATAATGTTCGCACTGGATATACTTCACCTTTATAATTTGCATTTCAAGGTATATATCAACATCAGGACCACTGCTTCAGTATCAAATATCAACTTGCATAGAGTGTGGGTGATTCTGACTATGCTGGCATGTAATCGATACACCTACTTGAACAATAATTAATTGGAACGATGTCGAACTCAATTATAATGAAGACTGGACGGAAATCAAAGAATATTTCGAATTAAAACGATTATAATTATATGTTTGGTCAATTTTGAACGCTAATTAAATGAAGTTTTTTTTTAATTATAGTTATAGATTCAGTAGTTATTTATATGATAAAGTGCTTGAAACGTTGGATACAATATACTTATTGTATTACTCTACTGAGTAGAAGTAGATTTTGCCTTCCTCAGTCCTCTTCATATAGAAGTCAAGTGTCAACGCTGTAACAGTATATGATCACTATGTATAAAGTAATACATACTATCAAAATGAGCCAGAGGATTGTATCATTATTATCAATAGTGTTGCCATATTAGGAATTTTATAACTAGGTTTGGCGATTTAAATAAAATACAATTTTATGGAATGTAATGTCACTAACAATGTTATTTATTTTAGCCATTTTTTTATACAACAAATGGCTATATTTAGGTAAATATTATAATTTGTTAATACTTTAATATTGTTTTGTTTCAATAACATTATGAAAAATATACAGCTACAATTGAATGTGTAAATATATTGGTAAATAGAAAAATATAAATTGTAATTTCCAGTCAAGTTCGTCGTAGCGCAGGGGCAGAAGCATGCAACTGTAAACGCGACGTTTGGGGATTCGTATTTATTTTCGTTGAATACAAATAAGTAGTATAATCAATATATAGATTCATAAAATATTTTCAATATAAAAAATATATTGAAAACTTCCGTAATAGCTAGAAACTTGAAATATTTTAGTAAAGTTAGAGTTCTAATCCTATTTAAGTACAGCTCGCTAAGCTGAAGTAATTGCTACGGGGCTCGGGATTGCTGCTGGATTATCACTGCACTTGAAAATAATGTACATACTACCTACAAATGTCACAGGCAATTCTCACGAGCTTTTTATTTTAAAGTAGGTTAAGTGTGTGGAAATTAATTTATTTGTTGTTTATAATCATAAAGCAATCTAATAAATTTCATTTTACCTAATGGACAAATATTATATCGTGGCGCAGAGGCACCGGGGTATGAATGTAAAGCGACGGTTGTAGGTTCCATCCCCTCTCGAGGAAACGAAATATTTACTTAAATTTATATTTGCGCGGCGTTGAGTACTACCACTCAATACGCGATGCCTCCAGAATTAGGCGGAAAGTGGGGAACATAGTGTCTTAATACTATTTTCCCTCTGCTTACTCTGCTGTGTAAAGGATACAGCGTGAAGCTCATTTTTTATTTTTTTATTATATCAATTAGGCATGTTATAATCAATGTTGTATCATATTTAGTCAATATTTCATACAGCTTATCATCGTTAAGGGAGGGTTTAATGTTCGTAGCCCCATTTGCGGCACCTTCGGATAATGATAGACCATAAAGCACCTACTGAAAATAAATCTCTTTTTCATATGTGTTTGTTTATGTATAAAATATCTTGATTAATCATCGAAATAAATAGAAATTCTTTGACGTGTTACAAACAGTATAAAAATTTCTTATTGTAGAATGAAACGGCATGTCAAAATCGTAATCCGATATTTTAACATACCTACATACATTTTTATATTTATGATAGCAAATACACTATATAGTGCTAAGGTGTATTTGCTATCATAACTCCATAAACATAAATTACAGTTCTCATAACTCAGATTAAAAGTTTGAGTTACGCAGCCATATTTCTTCTAAGTTACTGGGAAAAATGGCAGCTTTAGCTAACAGAATAATTTTTGTTCATCAAGAAGTATACACTTGCCTAACATTTTGACATTAAAACGTAACAAGTTTTAGTTTACTAAAGTGTTAATGGCGGCGTCAAAATTTTAGGAGACGCTATAAAAGTTGTTAGCTAATAAGAGTTACTGAATGTTAAATATTCTTTTAGGTTCTGTTCTTAAACTTGGAGTGCCTGTATTAAGGCGAATATAAAACGATTTAGCAATTAATCACATGATAAAACCTTTTAATTAAAATCTTATAAAGTTTTATCTTAATTAAGTTAATCTTAATTTATTTGGGTCCATTTACTTTTTATTCCACAGCTAGAAAATAATACTTTTAACAATATAATTAAGCTGTAGGAAGTGAACATAAGAATTTCGACGTAGCTTTATGAGAATGTGTACTTTATAGCCCTTGAACGGTTTCCACGTGGCGCAGGTTCAAATTCTGTTACTTTCAATTTTTTTATACGCTTTCTAAAAGGCGTTTTAGTACTAATAAAAAAAATCTCACAAAAAATGCGCATAACTGTTGTTTCATATAACTGTGCGTTAATACCAACTTTAGATATCTAATTTGCCTTTGATTGCACTGCATGCATACTAAAATAAAGTAAGCATAGTTTTAGTTAAAAGCTAATTAAATAAGGAGCAATTTTTTATGTTTTTTAAATATCTTATATGCACAAGTTGTTTGTAAATCATACTCAAAGACAGTAATAAACATTTACCCTGCTGAGTGCGGGATACAGCGTAAATCTGATTTTCATAAGTTAGGATAAGTATATTTATTATACGTTTTTAATATAACAATGCTCACACATTGCTACGAATACTATTAATAGTAAACTATAAATAACCCAAACTTCAACGCCATTTAACCATTTCATAGTTAAGTAAACCTGTGCTAAAATTACTTCACAGGTACAAGCTACGGAATTAGCTATTAGTTGGTTAAATACTGATATATTTGTTGGCGTCTCTCACGGTATGGTTGAAAGTTACTGCGCTAGTTTATATCACTATCAAACTCAGGTCTATGTTGTTTCAAACTAAGAAAAGAACTAAGTACAGATATCGTGCTGGGCAAATTAACATACAGGAATGTTTAGCTAACTCTATATAACTCTACATAACTCTTTATGTAGAGTTATTATAGAGTATTATAGAGATATAACTCTATCACTAGTGTTTTTATTTCACATTCACTACAGACACATGGTACCTTTGCTGTAATACATTTGTTCAAATAAGAATTAGACTTAAGTATATAACTATAAATATAGTATTTTTGTTTCTTAAAAGAAAGCAACATTTTATTATTAGTAGGTAGACCTTATATGTTATGGCACTAATTATGATTGTGTGAATGCACTCAACTCTCACAGGTGTCATCCTAGCGTACATATTTTTAATTAGAACGAGTGGATTTGAGAATTCCCTATACAGTATGACGCCAATATATTTAATATGTGATTTGTGAGGTCACTCGTAGCGCAGGATCAAAAGTGTGTGAGTAAAAACGCGATTGGTTGTGAGTTCGATCCCCACTCGAGGAAATGAAATATTTATTTAAATTTATATTTTCATTTCTTAGCGCTGGTGTTGAGGCAAGCGCGATATTGAGTTCCTCCACTCAACACGCAATGGTTTCAGGATTTGGCGGAAAATGACAAATGGATTATCTTAATACTAAGTACTCTCTGCTTACGCTGGTATGCGAGAAGCTTTGCGGCGTAGAACGCAGAAATTTATCATATAGGCTTTATAAATTTAGCAATGTAGAGCGAGAATTTCCTAAATTTCAATGGCAACGGGGAAACGGAACCAAACCCACGAACTAATGATATGAATGGTACAAATCTACAACATTTTATTCTCTTAAAAGTACGTAGGGGAATTGTGCTCAAGATGGCATACTATTACTATAAACAAATTAACTATACAACAAATTTTTCTTTCGCTTTTGCTTGATGGTGAAAAGACATGTAAGATAGAGATTTTCTATTTGAACTAATTATAAATGTGAAATAGGATTATTATATGACACAACTAACGCTAAAAGCGCATCCTAACCTTTTGTCACAATGATTAAAATTAAATTCATATAAATCTATTGGGTAAGAAGACATACAAAACGTGAGTATAAGATGGCATACTATCTTACCCTTATAAATAGAATCGATGTATTTTTTTGCTTTACCTACAAAATGCCTGGCAATTACAAACGAATATATATTGGTCACAGGAAAACATGGATAAGGCTGCTAGTTAAAGGGCATTCAATAGCCGCAAGTGACGAGGCTTATTTCCCTTTTGGAAAAGGAAGTGACTGATAAAAAGCCCCCCAGCAAACTAAAACAATTTCGTTGATTATGAATTATATAATAGTATACGCAATATGCTGATCTCACATGACTTTATTTATTTGAAATATTTGTCTTCAAACAAAAAGTATGTCATCTTAAGCACAATTCCTCTACATACATTACATCTTAAATCGTAAATGACATATAACAGCCCATATTTACAAATTAACATAACTCTTGCTCCTCGTGTACATTAGTCATTAGAAAGTAAACTGGCGAAAATAAATTACCTAGTTCTACTTTAATCATGAAATAAGACTACATTACCATTCCTAATAAATCCGTCTTAAGTACCTACCTAGATCATTTTTATGTGTGAATGACATCACTAACTATATGTTATTTTAATGTACTAAGAAAGACTTGTTAATATTTTATATTATTTTACAAAGACAAATCTTTTCACAATAATAGAGTCAGGATATTTTCAGTATAATTCTCAACATCATACGATATTATTAATAAATAACACTTCACTAACAATATTATTTTATTTAGTTTTACATTCATCTGCAATTTATAGTTTTTATATCTATCCCAACATTTCACCTTACATCCCCCAGCAGCAATACAAAACAAAAGCCGTTCTATATTTAAATTAAAATTCTAAAAGAAAAAAACATCAAGTCAGAGGTGGCCAGATATTGTTATATTAAAAGCATTCAGTATATAATGTACCATATTTGCGGTATTTGATCATATACATATATGTTAATAATTGATAATATTATTTTATAAAAAAATAAATAAAAGAAATAAATTCGTTACAAAAATAATAATTCATTGCAGTTTACGATTTTTTGTGATGTTATGTAGTATATCAATCTATCTACGTATAAACTACAAACAGCTACATGTATAAACTAAAAGATGTAGTTTTTTGTCATCACAATAAAGCCTCAAGCAAAAAGTGATCCGGAGTGAGGAATTATTTGCATAACTAACCCGAGGCAGTATACAAATGAGATCCAATAGAACCTGCATAGAATTTGTAACGGTACCTAATTGGGCCTTGAACTCTCTCGTTAACTTCAGAAACGTGAAGTTCATCAATTTTCATTGAAAATAATTGAAGATTGTCATGCAATGTATAACAAAAAAGTGATATATAGAACTAAAATGAATAGGAATCATTAAAAATATACTTTCTTAAAGGGAAAATAGATGTAAAACGTTGCACATCGATATTGTACTCGTACCTTCACCCAGGTATCTAATTAACCATCACTTGTCATCGTCATAGCGGATCAGGTAGAAGTATTCGGTCATTACATTCTTCTTACGGTTTTCCTTATTTATCTTATTTATATAGTCAAATTATAGCTTTTTCCATGGATTTACCTGTATAATATACTGAGAGAACGTTAGATTTAAAATATATATTTATTTAAAATACACAAGCATTAAAGCTTAAAATAATCATCTGGGTCAATTTCTATGTACATAGATATTAGGGCGAAGTGTAATGGAATTTGTAATGCTATTGCCAAACTTTAAGATAATAATTTGTCATTATTATTACATATTGCTATTAACCTAAATGATAATATAAGTTTTTATAAAATGTAAAGTTTAAAATAAATTTCTAAGAATTTTTTGCTATTCCAAGTTGATTTGATATCGTTTGGTAAGGACCAGATAGAAATTTGAATGGTAAATAGCGAGCGCGCGCGCAGTTCGGTACTGTTCTCGTTGCGAGCGTGTTGCGTCCACGTTTTGCGTTTGTGGTATCTTAGTTTGATTTGCATCGTTAGAAACAAGTGTATGAACTGATGTTTTTATTTACGAAATAAATACAGCCTTATCATTGGTAAGATTAATATATAAAAAATAAATTATAACTCTTTAGTTGAAATATTTGTATAGAGTATTTTCAGATATATTTTTTTATAGATCGATCTATTATTAAGCTCTACGTTTTTAATTATTATACTTAAGTCAAAACTTTCATTATGAGGGTGGCATTTTGTCTATATTCAATTTATTTTATGTTTCCTATTTTTAATAATTTATAATTCATTGACTTTGATTTACACGTTTGTGTGATACAATTCATATAGTAGAGAAGACAGAGTGAATCTAGCGTCAAGACATTTAGTTCTCCAACTACGCCCTGCATTATCTTAGCCTGAGTGAGGAATTGAAAATAATTAATTTCCCCAAGTTAGAATTGCACCTACAAGCTAACTGTCAGTCGCTAATCGCTACCTTACTGCGCCACGATGGTTTTCATATAATAAGTATTTTAATAAAAATTAATGAGTAAAAATATTATAAACATAAATATTTATCTTATGAAAGTATTTTAAAATATTTTATTCGGATAAACCTTAAAGTGTAAATACTAAATATGAGTAACTAACCGCACTTTATATTTTGTTCCGCTACCTTTTTTTTATTGTAGGCTTCAGTCTGTATTCCGCACACAGCACGGAAGCAATTTAAAGTTTAATAATAAAGTATTAATATGTATTAGTACTCAAAACCCTTAAATTTTGATCAATCTTTTTGAAGATATTTTAATTTTACGATTATATTTAAGAAAATATTATTGAATTAAAGTGGAATATATCTGGCCTTATAAGATTTTAAGTACACAGAGTAAGCCTATATTTTTTTATTGTTAATAAAAAATCTCGGAAATTGTATTTGAAGTTTATTCGTAAGCTACGCTCTTAAAGAATAACTTTACTAAAGAAGCTTAATAAATGAATCGTATTTTTTCTCCATTATATTAAAATGAGGCTTATTTTGGCCCAAAGGCACACGCGTGCAATTATAAACGTGACAGGCTGTCCGTTCGACTCCCACTGGAGGCGATAAAATATTTAATTTATACTTGCTCTGATAACGAAGCAATGCGGCGTTGAGGCGTTGAGTTCCGCCACTTAACACGCAGTGTCTCTGAACGGAAGAGTGTCAATGAGGACACAGTATCTTAACACTAAGTTCCCAGGTTCCCTCTGCCAATCCCTGAAATGTGCGAAATACGGGATGAAGCTTAAAAATGAAGATATAATTATTATCTAGGGTAGGCTAGTGATAAGTAATTGGCCACGAAATTGACAGGTAATTTGGCCAAAATAAAATGTGTCAATTATTAAAATGTGCTTTATGTACCTACCAATAACTGTCGTCACAAGATTTATAGAAATCATAAGTACAATATTTTTAACATTTTTTAAAGTATTTATTACCCACTAAGTATAGAAAAATGTTTTAGAAAAGTTATAGAAGTTTTTATGTAGCGATCGACGCGCGATCCAAAGGGCGCGAGTTCGATTCTCAGTACGTTAAAAAGTTTATGTTTTCTAAAAATTGCTTGTGTAGTATTAAATTTACAGTAATTTTATTATAGGTACATTAAAATCTCTTTTAGTTTAACGCTCCCAGTAAGGTGTTCGTGCCGAAAATCCATGTACATTTTATCCAACCACCTGCACATATAAGATAAATTCTAAATGCGCTGTAAGGACGTTAACAAAATTTTATTTTATATTAATTTATTTATATATCTTTCTAAAAAGATTATTATTTATTTATGCGCACGTACACCCAATATCGTGACGATGTGTATCTTACGGTGTAGAAATGGCTAGAATTTCAAGTAGCTATTGTAGCAAATAATTGTAAATTTTGAGGAGAAATTATACTGTGAAAATAACTTTAACGTCACTCAAATATTCGTGAATTCGTCTCTGTCGTTAATCGTTATTGAATTTTAATTAATGTTTGATCGATTTTGTATTAAAAAGGCAGCACTGCAGCAGCAGTACTTGCCTCTAATTAAAAAAATATATCTGTAGTATATAACATTCCTATTTTCCTTAAAAAGTGTTAAAAGTTTAAGTTATTTTTTTCTATAGAACTTTCCTAAATCTGGTAGTATACATATATATTGTTTTTTATTACATTTTAGAAAGTTAAATATGTAACATAATTTTTTAAAAAATTTAGTATAGTAAGCTCGCAGCTGGGAACGTTTATGTACCTACTTAAGTTTAGGTGCGTTATTCTTCGTCTGAGTATTTGAGTAAAATGGTTGAACGGTGAAAATAGTAGACTTCATATTAACTGGAATTGATGTCAAAGTCAAAGTCAAAGTCAAAGTCAAAATATCTTTATTCCATAAAAATGCTTAACATTTACTTGGACATGTCACAAAAGTAGAAAAAAATACAAAACAAAATAACCAAAAAAATGTGCAATTTTGACTTGAAAAAAGCCCGTTCAAATGGTTGAGCTCATGAGAAGATACAGGCAAAGAAACTCATGGCCACTCTTTTTAAATGCCAACATTTGTTATAAATTACAATTAACAATTTTAACTTAGAAATAGAGCAACTCATTTCCAAACATCTTTATCGCGAACATAATCTTTAACAGAGTAATAAGCTTTTTGGCAGAGCCTGTGCTTTACCACTTTTTTAAATTTATTCAGTGATAAATTAACCACGTCGTTTGGAAGTTTGTTATAAAAGTGTATACTTTGACCTACAAATGAGTGAGACACTTTATGAAGCCTAGAGAAGGGCACAGCAAGCTTATTTTTATTTCTTAAATTATGTTGATGGAGGTCACTGTTTTTATTAAATTTATTAATATTTTTATGCACATATACTAAGTTGTCGTAAATATATTGGGAGTGTAGTGTGAGGATGTTAAAGTCTTTGAATTTAGTCCTTAGTGACTCCCGTGGACCCATTTTATAGACTGCTCGGACAGCCCGTTTTTGGAGCACAAAAATGGTATCTATATCAGCGGCACTGCCCCAAAGTAATAGGCCGTAAGACATAATGCTATGAAAATAACTGAAGTATACTAAACGCGCGGTGTCAACATCGGTCAGTTGACGAATCTTACGGACAGCATACGCTGCCGAACTAAGTCTACCAGATAAAGTTTCTATATGCGGACCCCATTGTAACTTAGCATCTAATGTTATACCTAAGAAAACAGTTTCATTAACTACTTTTAGTTCCTCATTGTTCATCAAAACCCTGGTTTCTACTTGTTGCACATTCTTAGTAAAGAACCTGATACATTTAGTTTTACTACTATTTAAAAGCAAGTTATTGGCACTAAACCAGTGTAATATCCTAGAAAGAGCATTGTTTACATCGTCAATTTCCAATTGCTGTCTATTAACCTTAGAAAAATGAAAAATGATGTTACTTATTATCAGTATTGTTTAAGTTATTTATGATTTTTTTAGATATAGAGCAAAGAGCATCTCGTATATATATGAAATAAAAGTGTATATTTATTCACGGCAACGGCTCGAGTAAAATATAGGAAGATAAGAAATTACCTTTTTTACAAAAAAAATGATATGACGCAATAGAATCCATGCACCTATTACTTAATGCAATTAGTATTAAAAGTTCAATATAAACATTTTTATTATATAGTAACACAGTCTTAACAGTATAGGGGAATTGTGCTCAAGATGGCATACTATGATAAGATGACACACTACCAATATTGATGAAACTATTAGTGCTAAGTGCGATCTTGTGACGTTTTAGAGAGTGTCTGTAGATGCAGCTAGTGCTTAAATTCAGTATGGCTGAAAGTGAATGCAGATGGGCAAGTAATTCATGTTTTCGTTATTTTCAATTGCAACAAATTTCTCTTTCCCTTTTGCTTGATGGTGAAAAGACATGTAAGATAAAGATTTTCTATTTGAACTAATTATAAATGTAAAATAGGATTATTATATGACACAACTAACGCTAAAAGCGCATCCTGACCTATAAACTTTTGTCACAACGGTTAAAATTAAATTCATATATCTATTAGGTAAGATGACATACAAAACGTGAGTATAAGATGGCATACTATCTTACCCTTATAAATAGAATCGATGTATTTTTTTTGCTTTACCTACAAAATGCCTGGCAATTACAAACGAATATATATTGATAACAAGAAGACATGGATAAGGCTGCTAAAGCAAGGCCATTCAATAGCCGCAAGTGACGAAGCTTATTTCCTTTTTGGAAAAAGAAGTGACTTATAACGGAATCCAACCTCATAAAATTTGCAACATGTATGAATCTGGCCTTAATACTGTTTAAAAACCCCCCAGCAAAGAAGAAACTATTTTTTGTGAACTATGCTCGACAAATAATGATGGCGTTTTTATGCCACATACTAAGTATGTCATTTTACCCTGTAGATATGTCGTCTTACACTGGTCGACCTAAGTGCGATTTTTGTTTATTTTTATGATGTTTGAAAGATGATTGTTCTGAAACTAAAATAATTTCGTAGATTATGAAATATATAATAGTATACGCAATATGCTGTTCTCAGATGACTTTATTTATTTGAAATATTTGTCTTCAAACAAAAAGTATGTCATCTTAAGCACAATTCCCCTATTCCATACATCAAACTCAGTCATAATATAAACAATATTTTAATATAACTTCCAGTTACTATCGACGTAAGAACTGAGAACTCTAATGTACACAGAAACATTACAAAAATAAATCACAAATAAAAGTAGCGGTGAAAATCTTAATGAAATGAAACAGTTTCATTCCTAGAATAATATTTTAACGGCAGTGTTGCCTATTAACTATGAACATATAAAAATATATTGCAATCACTACTTTTAACAACCAATATTTCTAGTATTTTTACTGATATTTGAGATAAAATTGATAATAGACTCTCTTCAAAAGAAAGAATATCGTATTTACTTTTCGAAAGAAAAGAGAAATCGTTTTTTCTATTTACTATTTATATAAAAAAACAGTATAAGATTAGAACAACATTTAAGATTAAAACAGAAAAAGAAATTAAAACATGCAAAGCTATAGCGGGTCAGTATTTCAGTTTAACATAAAATACAAGTGTTTAATTGTCCATATTTATGTATCACGTTCAATTAAACATCACTCAAAATGTTTATTCAATTCAATGAAACCAATTGCCCTACTTTGATTTTTTTTTGTTTATTATAAAAAAATATGACTTTCCAATTTTCAGGCATAAGCAGAGAATATTAATTAATCAGTCAATTTCAAAAGAGTTTTGGAGAGAGGTTTTTTTCAAGTCTAATTATAGTCTTTATCTTTAAGGAGGCTAAACCTCTTATTCATAATATTAAAAACATATATATTTTATGATTTTTAGATAAATATATTATATATATAATATATAATATATTTATATAAATATATATATACCAGTTGAAAGAAAAAAGATTTTTTATTTAGTGAGAAGTTACTAGGTACTACTTAGGCTTTTATACCCTTCTCACGTTGCCCCACATTACCTTAACGTCAAATCTACTGAAATATTATTTGCTACCAAAAATTATCGAAAAAGTTTTAGTAAATAATAAATTGTCTAAATTGTAAAAATCTCTAAATCTGAACTGATTAAAAAATTCTTAAGAAATCTGAAAGACTAGGAATATTTAGAATTATTTTTAGAATTTTTAATTTTAGTTAAGACGTTAAAGGTCACCTATCGTCTCCAATCTCTAGAACTTTTATATAAAAAGATGAAATAGACTTATGTTTACGATATATGAATAATAATGGTGATTCGCTTATATTAAATAGATAAGGGTATAAAAAATACGTCGGCATTTGAATATTTTCGATAAAAAGGTTTTACTTATGGAATATTTTTACTTTTCTTAAGCATATGCTATCATTGTATTTTTTGAAAATTTATATACGTACGTCGTACATATTATAACTCTGCACGTAATATTTTCTTCTTATAATTAAGTTTCACTTTTAAGTAGAAATAAATTAATTTATCATTAATAAATATGGCCGATAAAATTTAGTTTTACAATTCTTAGTTAGAATATTGTAAATAATATAAAATTTTGCTAAAAGTTTAAACATAATTTTTAAGCATGCGGACGGGTCTCATAGTACGATTAGCTGCCAATTACGATAAAAATATTCAAACAATCTCTCATAAATTTTCTATAAAAAAAACAATAGTTCTATGATAAAAGCACACAGTACTAACATTACTGTAGAAATAAACTATCATAAATGCCTGTTACTAAGCTTTATGTAACATCTACCTAAAAATACGCCTAATACAATCTGACGTTTTTGCCGAGTTACTACAAAGTAATAGACTTGGGATCGCGATTCAAAACGATGAGAAATTGTAACAACAGTGTTTCTATGAATAATGAGACTTATAACGTTACATAAAATTTTATAAACTACATCAATGGATTTTATTATACACTAGCGGTCCGCTCGCGGTTTCACCCGCGTGAACTATGTTATTATTAATTTCTGACTCCATGACTACGTCCTAGTGACGTCTATGCTAAATTTGAGACTTCTAGCATTTGTAGTAACGAAGTTTCATACAAACTTTCGACCCCAAAAACAACCCCTTAGAAATCGAATATTGCAAATTCCCGTCTTAGCGAGCACCTACGTCCTATAAGTAACTCCTATGCAAAATTTGAGATTCCTAGCACATGTAGTTTCTGAGATTTCGTGATGAGTGAGTGACCTTTCGATTTTATATATTTAGATATAGGAACAAAAAGGGGGTATAAAATGATATTTCGGTATATTTTTTTGTTTATATGCCTAAGTCTAAAATGACTTCATACTAAAATATCTTCGTAGTCATTTACGCATGTTCTTGTATCGTTTAATGAACTAAAAAAATGTTTTCAATCATTGCTTTTTTAACTGCATAATTAAATTACCACTGACAAAGCAGTTGATGGTCTACAATTTCACGGTCGTAAATTAATTTTCACGCACATCTTTTTATGTTTGTAGCCAATAAAATTAATTAATAGGTAATTTATGCAAGATGTGACTAGTATGTCGTCCAAGGCTAGTCGGGTTTGGGCAGAGATGCGTAGATTTATGGGCGCACTCACCCATCCGCGAACAAATATTAACCAATAAACCATCTGACGTTTCCGGCAAGTGCCTGAATAATTGATATTATGATATAAAAGTGAAATATTATAATATAATAATGAAATATTTGTTCCCTCTAGCTTAGAGGCAAAGCGCGGCGTTGAGTTCTGCCTCTCAACACGCAATGCCTCCAGAATTCAGCAGTAATTGGGTAACAGAGTGTCTTAACACCAGGTTCGCGTGAAGATGAAAAAAAAATAATATAATAGTAGGCATATAATGTGTTTCCTTTTTATTATGTTAATCAAGAAACACATAACACACACAATAGTAATTCACAAGTATGGATTACTATTTTTCGCAAGAATATTCGTACGTTTTCACATTTTGTACTAAACTATAACTTGCTTTTTTTTTCTTTTCATTTATTATTTGTTCTCATCGAAAATCAGCCCCAAAATTGTAACTGTCTGAGGCAGGAAAGTGACGTGGAGATAATCTGAGATTATTTTAATGTTACCATAATATATATTTGAACCTACCTGTTTTGAGTAGGTTGAAATAAAAAGGAGGATGTTTTTTTGTTTCGGGTTTCGTACTTTTAAGGAAAAAAGGAACCTTTTTAAGATTGACCTTATTTTCAGATTTACACTCCCATGATTTCCTGAAAAAAAAAACGTGTTTCTACGTTTACATCAAAAACAAATGGCCATTTATATCGCACAAAAACGCGTATTTCGACACTATTAAGGGAATCAAAATTAATAGGGTACTTCTGTTTGATATAGTACTACACTACAGGTACTACAGGTACAGTACTAGTTCAGGAAAAAATCGAAAAACTGTATGTTTTGTGGTTAATTCCTAAAAAGTAATAGCGAAAGGGGGACAAAATTCGGTATTAAAGTCGCTAGTTCAAGTGAGGAGTCAGATGAAAGGGCTCAGCTAAGCTTGAATTTCAGAAAAAAACTAGAGATCTCCAATTTTTGTATAAAATCTGGCATAATGGCCTTTCATAATGTCCAAGCATTATGTGTTTGTATAAAGAGATAATGTTCCGCCACTCAACTCGTAATGCCTCCAAAACTCGATGGAAAGTGGGGAAAGGAGTGCCTCAATATTACAGCTTAATATTATGCGGGGTACAGTGTAAATCTGAATTAGTTATTTTTTTTAATTAAATAATTCATTAAATTTTCCAGTGATGCGTAATATACATAATTGATAGAAAAGCTGTAACTCAACATTATCAGTGTAATAATAAACCAGCCGCGTCTGTGCTATTTAAAATAAAATATTTTACGTAACAGTGCAGTGTTTGGGTTTAATCTAAAATAGCACAGAAAAGTATTTATACGCTGTGATTCATAGATTATACGCAAATAAATCACCAGAAATATAAACAACCGGCAATTATTGAGAAAATAAAAGTCGATGTCTTATTTATACAAAATATTTAAGAAATTGTTTTTTGAAGGAAATTGTAAACATGTTACAACACACTTTGAAGCAAATTGTAAACATGTTGCAGTGTTACATTTTTATTTTAATAGATGGCTTTATACTAGTTCATGAATTTAAAAAAAAGTTCTGTTATGTGATATTCCAGTAGAATTTACGGATTAAATATATAATTATATTAACGAGGTTTTCTGAAAAAAATGCCTTAATAACACGAATAACATTCGTTTCCCTTTTGTGTGTTGTACAGTAACTTGGAAGTGCGTGGACACCACGTCAAGACAAACGGATGTGCTGAACTTCCCATTTCCTGAAATCAAATTTAGTAAGTTCTAAAGTCTGATATGATTTAACACTGGGCTTCGCCTTGTTACCATAGCGAGGGAACGAAAATATATAGGTTAATTATTCATTCCACCAATTTCAATTTTCAATTGAGGGAGCTACCAATTCCATCGGCCTCATAGATCGATGTAATTGGTAAATATATTCGATTTAACCAAAAAATATTAAAAAAAAAATTAAAAAATAATTCTCTAGAAATAACAAATTATAAATTTGGTAAAAATATTATTTGCGAAAAAGGCGTTATGGCATAAAGAATTATAAGACATTATAACGTTGAAATACTTTTTAGGTTTCAATTATTGATGTATAGACAACGAGGAGAGATACGTCTAAAACAGCCATAAGCCACCCACATGATAACACTAACAGGACTCTTACAGGTACGTAAACGTTTGTGGTAGAACAATTTTCTTCTTGACCCACATCGCTATTAAAGGCTTAGGTAATTTGTCAGCTTACGTTTTCATATTTTCTTAACTCTGATGACATTGTCCCATATGTGACGTCTCCATAAATGGTGTGATGTGACAAGGTGCCAACAAGTTGCAGCTAAGCACTAATTGCATTGTTCTAGGTCTATTGTTTGACATACTCGTATGTTTCCATGAGACTCGTTTTACTTTTACTTTTGTAATATCTCCATTATTAGATTTTTTTATTTATTTTTATAACATTTAAAGCCAAATCTGTGTTAGAATAGCGGTCTTAATTCCCCTTTATCATTTCATAAGAAGATATCACTTATACCTAACCTACCTTCGAGAATCTTTCATTTATTGTAAAATTGTTTAGCTTCTTCATAACTATTTGTATTTCTTTTTATTCTTTTGTTAACCCAGGTGTTACTTTAATTTCTAATTATTATTTACATAAATTTATTGTTAAATGCTATACTGCCTTTCATGGTGTTAATTTTGAAGACGGAAATATTATGGTCCAAATACTTTTTTATTTACTTTGAAAAGTTAACGACACCAGGACAGTCACCTCGTTGTCCACAACCAGTGTCTACGTATACTAGTGTGTAAGAAATCTACACATACTGTGTATATAACCTGCTTTGAAATTCAAAATGTTAGGTTTTATAAGTTCACTAATTTAAAATTTTATTATTTGAATATTTAAACAGATGTTGAGTCCTGAACAGCGCTCAACCACTGGAAGTATTGGATATGATGTGGCCACATACTTCTGTTATACTATTTGTGATCATAGGCATGGAGCTATCTCGAGGACATCACGTAAGTTTAACCTTGTTTGTCTGCCCCACTTCAATTTTATATCCCATTGTTACTTCTCAATATCAACTTGATACAAAAGTTATAGTTTAGAATCCATTGTGGATTTTAAAAATTGCATAGCATTTTGCCAAAAAATGAATGGATTTAACTAAATCTATATAAGTGTTACTGAATGCGATTCAATGCAACCATTGTATGACAAATGCAGGATTGAAAAGCGTCGACCCAGTTATCCAAACAGCCAAATTGTTGAACGTGTCCTATTATGTATTTACAATCACCGTTTATCTATTCAAAAACATACTGTTGCAATTGCAGATAGAGATGGATTCTGTTGAAGAAAATTCTAAATTGGATAGTTTAAGTTTAAAACCTCAATATGGACGCCAAAATGGTGAGTTAAATTTTATTTTATTCAGCTCTTATTACACAATAACCAGTTCGTTTTGCCGCAGTATCAAAATTTCCATTTTTGCAATTTCCTCGTATAATGATTGCGGGTTGGAAACGTGTTTCATATTTTTACAGTGAATTTTCAATTTAAGGTATAAAAATGTCTTCTTATTCTGAATGGTCAATTTGGAGTGCATGCCTCGGCGGGCATAAAGTTCGGCGTCGGCATTGCTTGCATCGTCAAATTTGCGGGGACGCCTTACGAGTTGAAGTTGCAAGGTAGGTGGTGTTTGTGCTATGTTTTATTTTATAGCATTATCAGTTATAGTGCTTAATAAATAATGTTAGTGTTTTTTTGTCACGGACAATATATAATAAAGTTTTCTTCAATTTAAATTATAATTTTCGATAATATGACAATATAAAATTAATTTCATATACATACATATTCCAATACTAAACAGGTATAGTTTGCAAATGTGAATATTGAATTTACCATTTTCGTACTTAGCTTAACTACCTAATGACTTAATCATATTTGGAACATGTCATGTTTATAAATATGGAAATAGTGAGTTGATGAATGAGGTATTTATGTTTACAGTTGCCGCAAGTTTCGTGGGACACGCCGACGAAATCGCACTCAAGACCACCATTTAGAACAACCGAAAAATGTTTACAAATATATAATATTAACAAACGTATGTAATATGGTACATTTCTATATTCATAATTATATATTTTTTAAGCTTCACGCTGTATGTAGGGTACGCAGAAGGCGCTTAGTGTTAAAACACTCCACTCCCCACTGTCCGCCGATTTCTGGAGTCATTGCGTGTTGATTGGTGGAACTCACGCCTTGTCTCGATACCAGAGCGAAGAAATGAACAAACAAATCCTCCTCGAATGGGAATCGAACCAACAACCGTTGCGTTACAGTCACACCCTTATGCCTACAACGGTCTCACTATATGAATATGGAAATTAAAAATAACGTATCTTGCAGCTTAGGCTTAGAAATAAAACGATATAATTTAACTTTCAACTCTCTGCCAATATCAATATGTTAAATATTACATGTAGGATGACTGCAGTGCGTAAAAATTTTTGTTTCATGAAAATGATCAATTTGAAATTATGAATACTGCAAGCTATAAATAATGTTTATAAAGATATATCTATGACATTTACATTTATAATATGTATGTTTTAATGTTAAATATGATAAGCATTCGAATTTAAACTCCATAGCGGTTATTATAATATATAATATATAGTATAAACAATTTTTTTAGTTAAACTTGAATTTACTTGTAAGAGAATTGGACTGAATTAAAGCTTTTTAATATTATGAACTCTGATATTTCTCTCAAATACGACTTAAACCTGAATCTCCCTACAATTACTTACAATGCATAGTAAAAGGAATCCAATTTTCGTTCGTGAAGATTATAAAGTTCTCTTCGTGTTTTCTCATAATAGTAACTTTCATAGATGTTTTTGGAAGAAATATTTTAAATCTAGATATAAAACCTTTTATAAAAACTAAATGGTTTTTTTAGCTTCACGCTGTATCCCCCATATAGCTGAGGGAACTTAGAATTAAGTTAAGATTCCGATCTCCACTTTCCGCCGAATTTTTGAGGCATTGCGTATTCGAGTGTGGGACTCAACGCCGCGCTTTAAATTGTTATCAGAGCGAGGAAGAAAATATTAATTTATTTATTACCCTGAGTGGGAATCGAACCCACATCGTCACGTTTAGAATTTGTTGGTAGTTGCTGCGCCATGACGGCCTCACTACAATAATAATATTGACCAAATAATTTGTATGTCATTTAAAATAATTTATTAGTAAGGAATCAGCTATCCTAATTGTATATACATATATTATAGCCTGATTTGCGGCAGCTTGATGCAGATGATGTTCAGAAGAAATTTCGAGGTTTTTCACCTTGGAGTAGTTGGACTTCATGTTCCCGTAAATGCACAACTGTGAGAAAGAGGTATGAGTTTATGGTGTTCAAAAATATAATAATTCTCAATTTTTACCAGCATCTCCCTATATCTCGCATGTACCACGGCAGATGGAGTGACACTCCACCGAATTCTGGAGGCGGAAGAAATGAAAATATTAAAGACTTCATTTCTCGAGAGAGAATCGAACCCATAGCCGTTTACAATCACACGCTTGTGCCCCTGCACCAAGACTGGCCTCGACACAATTTATTTATCAGGAAGCCAACCGTTACATCTATGAATACATTTACAATTTACCTATACTTAACAAAATTGTATTCACACAATATTTGTATAATAAATGTAGAAGAGTAGAAAACTAACTAACGAATGAAAAGGCGAGAGTAATAGACAAATTTTTAAAGGAGCGACAGATTTACATTTATATAGATGTCCATTATTATAAAAAAATTATAGATATTTATATAATATCTATGTGAGACATTATAGAAATATCTATATAATGTAAGACATTTACAGATCGTTTTTTTATCAATATAATAATTTCAATGATTAAGTGTTAATATATAGAGTTGTAATAACGAAATTGTTTCCTTTTATTCCAGGTATTGTCTCAAAACTTCGCTATGCGGACAGAAAGTAATTAGACAGTCTGCTTATTGCTACTTGGAGGGCAGCTATTGCCAACTTTGGATTCGTAGCAGAATGCAGCGACGAAAGGATCCAGGTGAAATTGCACATAGGTATCTAGCTAACAACTTTTACATATTAACCTGTGATGAAAATAACTTTAGTTTAAACTTGGTTCTACAGCTACTTACAAATTAATTAAATATTATGTAACCTCAAAGCTTATTGGCATAGCGCTTAATTAGCGTAGTCTTTGAGAGTTTGTGTTTAATATGATGCAAGTACTTAAGCATTATCTTCTATCTCACATAATATAAAAAAATCTCAAATTCGAAGTTTTTTTCCTTAAGTGTTCTTAAAATCTCTACTTTTGCAGAGTGCATAATACATTTAATCTATTCATTCACAACTCACTTTACTATTTTCTTCGTCCTTGTTAAACATGTAATGACAAAAAACATAAACATAATATGTCACAAGTAATATTAAAAAAAAATATAATAAAAATGAAATTTGAATCCACTATCCCGTAATCTGACTAGATCCACTTGCACTGTGTCTATATCATTTTAGTGCCCGTAAACTAAAGGTAATATTTTTAAGTTTTATCACCAATTCCCTGATTTCCAAAGAGCAAATATCATTTCATTCACTGAATTGCATTTGGCAGTGGAAAGGCATTGTATTATTGGTTTAACGGGCGTCGGTGCTAAAATTAAGTTTTCATTAATTTCACAACCGAATATTCAAAAATAAATTGCTTTTTACTGCAAAATAATTGTATTATTTACATATTATTTAATTATATTCCTATATAACTGACTGACTACTTGCATTTTTAATTGCCATTATTCGTCACAAATCTTGTCTCCGCATTATATAAATATGTTTAAGATTTTATAACAGATATCTTCAATATTGATAGGTACAGATGACGAATAAAATTCATAATTATATTACTGTATGAATATAGCATAATAGAATTTGACGAAATTTAAAGTAGTTGTCAATGAAGCTTATAAAATATTTTACGTAATTGAAAAAGATTAATCTATAAAAATTTTTTTAGATAAGAAATGTATCAGCATAAATATAATAAGTAAATTTAAATGCATAATTTGTTAAACCAAATTGAATTATAGTAATTAGACAATTATTTTAATTCAATTGAAATATTACATTTCAGAGGTATATAATTCTTACTTTGCTATTTAGTATTAATTTGTAATACTCTTATAACAAATCAGTTGACTAATGAATTAAGCTTCACACTAAAGTTAAAATCGAATAAGTGACCTATATAAGAATTAATTACTTCCATTAATCAAATTGAAGCCGTGGTGGCGCAGCGGACAGCTTGTGAATGTAAATTGTAGGTTGTGTGTTCGATTCCCAGACGAGTATTAATTATTTTAATTTTATTGCTCTGGTAAAAAGATATAGCTCGGCGAGAAGTTCAGCCATTTAACACGCATTGACTTTATAATTGGACAGTTAATGGAGAGTGACTTAATACTAGGTTCCCTAATCCTATCCTGCTAAATTATTTATTATATTAGGATACATTGTAAAGATAAAAATAAAAAGATTAATCAACTTCTAGAGTATACAATAACTGAGACAATGCCGCAGCCGGTGCCGGCTATTCATCCGGAAGACTCTCGGGCGCTCTCCATCGCCAATACGGGCGTTTGCGGTAGATTGGGGAGATACCGCTCTGTGAATGCTAGACTTCGAGCCAAAATGAGGGATATGGTGCGCATCATTGGCGGCCGACCCGCCCCGCCGGGGAAATGGATATGGCAAGTTGCTGTGCTGAATCGATATAAGGTGGGCTTTTCTAATATAAATTTATGAAACGAAGTTTTTTAGGCTAGTACCCGTAATTCTTACCCTATCCATAACTATACTCGTTGTTATAGATAGGGTAAGAAGCTTACGAAGTTGTCATTAAAATTTTATAGCAAATATACTATATGTCTTAAAAATGGTTTATGTGTATTCTATATTATTATTTCGTATTAAAATTCTTATTTAAGACCAGAAGAACCTAGGGGGTTTGTCATTAAGAAAGTTGTAAGAATACAATGTTTGATTATTTTTTATGTTCTTTTAAAAAGAAAGTTCGCAATAGTAATAAAATTTGTTATATCAAATCATAAATTGTGTACTATAAAATTGAACTAAAAAATCCATTTGTGGATAGAAGGATTAATTTTAAAAAAAAAAAACTAGATCGCGTAGTAATAAAACTAGCTAGCTGTTCAAACTAGATTTATTTGTACCCACATACAGTACGAGCATTTTACTTGTCATAGCTAGTTTATCATCCTAGCCACAAGTGACTCAAGTACATGTACGGTACTTTATATGAAAAAAAAAAACGGTGAAAATGTTTACTTATAAAATTATTACAAAGTTTAAGTATTAAGAAAGTTTTTCAGTTCTTAATTTTACACGCTTAGCAGCACCCGCTATAATATGATATTATACGGTCTTGTAAACAGAGTGTTAACTGACCAATCAATCCTTGTTCTTACCTCCCTACGCCAGAGAAACACGGCGCGCGGCGTTCAGTATATTTATCAAAATCGATCCAGTGTATTCATCAAAATCGCGATTGAATAAAATAGCTGTAAATTTTATAGTGGTTATCACTCCTGAAATCCGAAATGTAAAATAAAAAAACGAAAGTGAAATAAAAAAATATTAATCGACTTGAGACCCTTTTTTAAAAATGGTTGTAAAAACTCATACATTTTTTTGTTTAGGAAGCTTTCTGCGGCGGCACATTAATAGCTCTTCGATGGGTTGTAACTGCAGCACATTGTGTAAGGAAAAGGTTGTATGTGCGTCTCGGAGAACACGACCTGCTCATACGTGGCTACGGAGAGGTGGAGATGAGAGTGACGGAAGCTGTGATCCATCCCCAATACGACCCGGACACCGTCGTCAATGATGTGGCTCTGCTAAGGTTAGAAGGTTTCTTTGATTAGAATAAATATATAAATGGACTCTTTGACTTGGGAAAGGTGAAATATACGTTAAAATAAATGGTATTCTTTAATCAAATATCGGTCGTTGATTACGATAAAATTTATATATTTGGACTTTTTTGTATATTTACATATATTAAAAACTAGCGGCCCGCATGCGGCTTCGCCTGCGTGAACTACGTTATTATTAATTTCTGTCTCATTGAGTACCTACGTCCTATAAGCGACGTCCATGCAAAATTTCAGATTCCTAGCACATGTAGTTTCTGAGATTTCGTGATGAGTGAGTGACCTTTCGATTTTATATATATAGATACACACTACAGACTAATTACGTTTGCGACAGACGGAGGATTGAAAAAAAACCGAAATGATTTTAAAATTAACTTTAATTCTATTAAAAATTAATACAAATTAATCCTACGAATGAGGATTCCACTTCGATGTGGGATTATGGAATGGTCATTCTCACAAAAAATATTATTTATTAAAATTAAAAGAACATTACGCAATTGCTGAAAAGACAATTTATTGTATTAAATATAAACTAACGGAAGTTCGACGTAGGCGCTTTTCATACAGCAGTCTTATGTAATTGACTCGTAGTCCATATTTTTTAAATTTTCTCAATAGTTATTTTCCAAATCAACCAACCATACGTATGTATACCAATATATAGATTAACTGAGATAACGTTAAGTAGCACTCAAACAACACAATGTGTAATGTCTAATAGCCCGTGACGATGCGTGGATTACGTTAAAACAAAGGAACCTAATGGATTATATCAATTAGGATCGTTATTGTTTAACTTAAATTCAACATTTAATAATTTAAACCATATTTTTCCTTTTTTTATTTTTTTTAAATTTCCGCCAAATTCTGGAGGCATTGCCTTGCGAGTGGTGGACCTTAACGCCGCGCTTTGCTTCGACAACAGAGCGAAGAAATCAAATTATTTTATTTACAATCAAACTGAGTCTGGATAAATGATAATTCTAAGCAATTATGTTAGATAATTAATGAGAATTAATATACGATGATAATTAATTGGAATTAATATTAATAAGAACCACTAGTTAAGAGCGCTTAAACGATTTTCAAGACGAGCGGGTTCAAATACCGTTTCTAATTATTTTATGTATTTTCTAAATAAGCATATTATATATTTTTTCTTTGAAAAGCCATTTGGAACTTTTCGTTTTGCATTATAAGTTCTATAAGCATTGTCCTTACACCATTGTCAAGTTCTGTTGATGAATGTAAACTACGTTTTCTATCAAGATCGGTTCTCTGATTTAATTATGATATAAGACTCTAAACTGTAATTACTTCCGCATTTAAAATAGAAAATTAATATTATTTCTAGATATGTCAATACATATCTAAATTGTATGTAGATATAGTTCTTTTTGCCTATTAAATCGAGTTAGACTAACTGGTTTTATTTTCAATGTTACTATAAACATAGTTAGTTACAATATATGTACAAAATAAGTTACAAAAAATACATGGGCCCGTTTCATCCACTCAGGGACATTCTGATTGATATCCTCAATCTCGGTAATTTCATTGTGTTCATCAAATCAATTTATCTTTTATGAAGGTACAGCTCACTATACGTTTTAGGCAACGTTTCGTGAAGTAGGTAATAAATAATGCTATTCATTTTATACTATGCCGTACCTTTCGGCTGCTTTTTTACGAGGATATATACCTACCTAATTATACTATTTGTAGAGGTAGGTCTATACCTATTATTATTTATAAATAATAAATAATAACAAAAGGCCTGGTAACGACGCAAAGTGCAGCGTTGAGTTCTGCCACTCAACACGCAATGCTTCAAGTTCCTTTCAAGTGGAAAACGGGAATGACTTAAAATAAACGTAACGTAAAAGTGTCTTAACTACGTTCCTATGTTCCCTAAGTTCCCAGCTAAAAAAATGAATTATCGTCTGATTATATTTAGTAAGTTCCGTTTTAAAATCTAAAATCAAGGTCAAGTTTAACGATGTCAATATATTCAATTGAGGAAATCCAGATAGAGTTGAATTGACATTTGAAGTATTTATAGTTTTTACTATCCGAATAATAATAACTAATCCACTTATCCTATATTTATTGTAAATAGAAAGAACTAAAAACTATGTTAGAAGCAATACTCATTAGTACGTATTTTGGATATAGGTCGCGTCAGTTCTATTTAGTGTAGTGCAGAAGCAAACATACGTATTATAATTGTATGAAATAAAAATATTATTATTGTATGAAATGTATGAACTTTTCACGTTTTTGACGGGGTAGGCAGAAAGAATTTAGTGTTAATACACTATGTTTTACACTTTTCACTCACTGTATCGGCATTGCGTGTGTTAAGATGTAATTCAACTTTATTTTACTTTTATTTTTCGTTTGTTTTCTTCTCAAATAAGCTAGGACAATAATTAACAAAAAAGATTAGGCACATTATGGTGATAAAATGTTATTAAATTTATTCAGAGTGCATATTAAAATAAAATAAAGGAAAGTAAAAGTAGAAATATTGCAAAAAAATAACATTTTTAGCTTTAAATTTAATAGATTATTTTACTTTTTTTATTGTATTCAGAATTCAATTGTTAAATCTAGCTATTTAATAAGAAATTTCAAAACTTCTCTTGATAATGTCTTTACTGAACCAAAATTTATGACTCCGAATATTCTTTTCGCGGAGTCTGGTTACGGCGTGCTTGATTTATTTTTCCTCTTCCGAATTTACGTCAAGTATCTAAATTTCGAAGTAAGCCTGAAACATAAGTAGGGTACTTTAAACAACGCCTTCTAGGGAAGGGTAGGCCCTTGTTTTATAATTAATATGTATCAAATAAATGAAATATTTGAATTGTACTTAGGAGCTTTATTTGTTTGTCTTTGCGTTTAAATTTGAAACGATATGCAAATACAATATCTCTCTTCCCTCGTCAAATGGAATACCCTTGCTTAAAATGTTGCTTGTTCAATAGGCGTCACGCTCCAAAGTTATAATCACAATACCGGTAGCGTTCGTTACATATAAAATGGATTACTTACTAGTCCCATCTGTAAAATATTATTTTTGCCCATTTACTTTTAAAATAAGCTTATTTAGATCATTTTTTTAAATAAAAAAGTGTATTCATTAAAATATCAATAGCGTTAAAATTGCTCAATGAAATATTTATTAACTCTATTAAATAACAATTTTTGCAATTAAAACGTAAACTATAGTAAAAAATAAATTATATTTTCGTAAAGATTGTTGTAAACGTTAGAGATATCTCAACAGCCGAAGGCAACCTAACCTTCGTTTTGTTATAAAACCTGAAAGTTTAGTGCCTATTTTCTGCGTATACACTCATCACCTGTAATACTCTACTAGTTGATTTAAATTAATAACAAATCCATCTTGTTGTAACTTTGCTATATTATATTAGACATTTCACAACTGTAAAAATGTTTATTAGTTATTTTTATACTAATATCTTTTATTAAATATAATTCAAATATAAGATGGCCATTTTAAGAGTTTATATTGTTTGACTTATAGATTACCAGCGCCGGCTCGGCCTGATCTAGGCCATGGTATGGCGTGTCTGCCTAAATCTCACCAGATTCTACCTCCACATTCAAATTGTGTAATATTGGGATGGGGGAAGAGACGCCCCACTGATGTACATGGAACAAGAATTTTACACGAAGCTCAGGTATATCAAAATTTATATATACGTCGTTTGACATAGGTCAATAGGTAATATTATAAAAAAATGGATTATCCTTTGTGGCGACGTTTAAGTAAAAAAATTCAGAATTTTCTCTGAGTAGCTAGCAATATATTTGAATTTTTTAAAAGCTTATATCCATATTTATCCATATCCATATAAGATGCACACAATATATAATTTGTAACATAATGACAATTCGATAATAATTTAGAATATAACCTGTCTATATCTATATCTTTATCGAAATAATTTTTGGTAGTAAGAAAACCTGTAATCGACGTCCCATTGCATATGAATCGAGCGGTATTTGAAGATGATACGAATATATTGCGCAGAACACGCGTGAGAATGTGTTGATAACGTTATTTAAATGTAAGCCTAAAAAATATAATATACCAATACATATTCTTTAGGGGATTACTAATATTTGAATAAATAAAACAAAATAACATTTTTACGTAACACTACAAGAAGAACTACAACTAGAAACTAGTAAACGTGTAATGATGGATTTGATGTTTGTTTTGTTTTTAGCTTTTTAGTTTTGTTATATTCCTTTTCTTTTTTCTTTTTCCCGTTTTCCCTATATCTTTGTATAACAGCCGTTTAATGATCTATTTGTTATTAACGATCGTACTCGTAGGTATCCACAATACAACAAGGTGTGTGCCGTCGGTCCTACTGGCAGTATGCCATAACTGACAACATGGTGTGCGCGGGTCGCAGCCACAAGGACTCGTGTGCGGGGGACTCGGGTGGACCACTTTTATGTAAAGATCGTACCGGCCGATATGTTTTACAGGTACCCACAAATGATAGAGTAAGCTTAGTATAAATACTTTCCTTTTTAAATAAATATTTTATCTTTGATTATTTCGATGATGGTATCTAAAAAAACGAGAAAATAAATAAATTTAAGCCATTGTAAGCTTTATTTAAAACAAATAAATGGAGAAATAATAAATAAAATTCTCATTATTATTTTTTCCCCGCTTTTGGAGAAAGAATTCCGCTTTTCTACTTAAAATGTTCAAATATCACGCTTTTCACCGAGAGGAAATCTGGCAACGTTGTTTTTAATAGTACTTATATTAAGTGAATTTGTGGGTGTGTGTGTGTTTGTTTGTTACTTTACCTTTGTATAATCTTTACCTTGAACTACGCTGAAGTTGTGGATTATGTCACGTTGATGTTAGTAGTTTACTCTAGACTTAATACTTAATACAATAGGCTTTGTTCCCGCTGAATTATCGAAATGTTCGATAACTCTGTCTGTATTTTCTCTAATAGCAATAGATACATTTAAATTTCTGTTTGTATGTCATATTCTGTATAAATTCGATTTCTTTTCCAATACTAAAATAAATTATTGTTTACTTTTACTCAGAGTTGCTACAATCCCAAGTAAAATAGTATTTATCTACGATAAATATATAGTAAATTAACTTATTGAAGGTCTTTATGTTTTTGTTATTCAATAAAAAAGGCTGATTCCAAAGCTAAGAAAAGAAAAGAAAGAGGAGAAAATATAAACTTTATCATGTTACATAGGTATATTCACAAGGGTTTGACAGTAAAGCGACGGTTGTGGGCTCGATCTCTACTCGAGGGAATTAATTTTTATTTATTAATATTATCATTTCTTCGTTCTAGCACCAAGGCAAAAGCCCGGAATTGAGTTCCACCATTCAACACGCAATACCTCGACAACATCGGCGGAAAGTGGGGAACGGAGTGTCTTAACACTAGGTTCCCTATGGCTACCCTGCTGTGATTTATTAACACATTTAAGTCTGTGACACACACGAATGTAGCTAGTAACACGATAAGATGATGATAGTCGGCATATAATAGGGTGTTCAATCACTTGTGTATAGCTTATAATATAACTATAAAAGTATATGAAAACTATATGAAAAAAAAAATAGGTATATAAATGTTATATATTGTGTATGTAAAGTTGTTTATTATAAAGAGACTGTTATATTTCAGGGTATAACGAGCTTCGGGGATGGATGTGGTAAGCGAGGCAAATACGGTATTTACACAAGAACCGCTGGATACGTCAACTGGATTCGAGACATTATGAACAACAAGTATTTCGACGATTGATATTTAATTAAATGGTTATATTTAAACGACTTTTGTAAAGGTTCATTATTAGTCAATTAAATATATAATTGTTAGAATTTAGCTTACACTGTTGTAAGATGGGATTTGTTAGAAAAATATTACTTTAAGCTTTATTTCCTTAGTTAGAACCACATTAATCTATCCTCCGTCGTAGCTTGAGGAGTATTAATGGAGCAAGAGTTTAACAACTGCGTTGTTTTATAGTCAAATAACTTTTCGAATAAAATATTTGCTATAATGGAATCTCGTATTATATTTTATAAGTATAACTATGTCTAAAATTAAATGTAATTATATAGGTATTATGATAGTTTCGTTCTTTTTAATAATTCTAGTGATACGGAAAAATATGTATTATATATAATTGACTTAAATACTTTTAAGCAAGCCTTAAGGACTATTTTGGATATGAGTTAGAGAAAAGAAAAACAAATGTTGTTAATGTATTATTACCACAACTGTGATTGTGATGTTAGAAATTTTTGTAAATATATTCATTAAAAAGTGTATTCTTTGTTTATTTATATCCACTTAATTAGATAATGCTTCTTGCACTTTTGCGATTTATTTTGACCAAATCATGTATACAGTCGTAGTACCGCTACGCAACCTCCTACGCTCCATAAGGCGGTTGCAAACTCTTTACAACGATAAAAAAAATATAAAATTTTTTATTGTTTTCTAATTACTCATGATTATTTCTTTTATAAATAACGCCTATGCTTTAATAATTTTAAAAATCAATGCTTAATTTATCTCGAAAATCCACGTAAAAAATATTACTTTTAATGAAACAAATTAAACATAATTTTAAAATATATATTCAAGATAAAAAAACAATAAATATTATAAAAACATAGAAAAAATATTTTTTTGAACCAGATAAATTTCAATTTGAGTATTTGTACACATCTGAATCAAATAAGTCTACATCTTCTTCTTCTCTGGCTATGTCGTTTAACCATGGTATGAGGTGCCAAATGCCAGTATACAGTGCAGACTGCTCGCCCCAACGACGTCGTTCCTCCTAAAAAACAATATTGGATTGCTAAAATAAAAAAAAATGGCTTGGTAAAAATATTTGTTCTATATATATATATCGGATAATAAAATAACAAGGTTGATGAGACCTATACCTTCGAGAACACATCATTGATGGAAAGAAGGTTGCGTAAAACCCCAAAGGGCTACCCCCTATTGGCAAGACCCCAAAGTTTAGCATGTTGTCCAGATGAGTAATGTTTACTTTATAGTTGCCACAAAATACATTAATTGTTAATTATTTAATGGATTAAGTTCCTACGTATGTAATATGGTAACAACATTTTGTAAGTCTGTACAAACAATTACGTTCCCAAATAATCGAATTGAGCAGAAACGTAATGGTAATTCCATTTTGCGCAGTTGATTCAGCTAGCACAGGTAAGCGTTTTCGGTGGAGAATAAAATTCAAGTCGGCTATAGAAACTACTTTAAGCCTTAATAATTTTCTTTTTCGTAATTAGATTACAGAAGTTTACAATGTGAAAATGCTATTACATTTTTAAATTAACATTTCTAAGCATGTACCTAAATAGTTAAGAAGTTTTATTGCTATATATAAAAGAATCCCATTGAAATGAAGCACTCTTAAATATTTCTTTTCCTTTTTTTCAGCTTCACACTGTATCCCGCTTATAGCAGGGTAGACAGAGAGAACCTAGTGTTAAGATACTCCGTTCCCCATTTTCAGCCCCATTTTTGAGACATTGAGTGTTGAGTGGCAAAATTCACCGCCGCGTTTAGCCAATCGTTGTGTTTGAGAGAAAGAAAATATTAATAAAAATAATTCATTCTTCCAAGTAGGAATCGAACTCACAACTGCCGCGTTTATAGTCACTCGCTTGTGCTCTTGCGCCACAACGTCCTCAAAAAATATGTCTATCATGGAAATATAGAATTTGGCAAAATATGTGAATTTATTATGTAATGGAGACAAAACTTAAAGCGCTTAAGTAGGTACTAACAAGTCAAAGTACATTTAAGCTTCTTGTCGTCTCTATGTTTATCAACTTTATAGTAGCAGCCCGACGTGGCTTTTTTCTTTCAGTGTACGTAAAAATCCAATTAATGTGCATGATTTTTAGTAGTTTTATAACTTTTAAAATAGTAAGTTGTGTCTTTGCTTTAAAAAATATTAAGTCTTCCAGTATTATTTTTATAACAATCTAAATAAGGGTAGGTAGAGGGAACCTAGTGTTATTCCCCGCTTTAAGCCAAATTTCGAGGCATTGCATGTTAAATAGCGATGTGCTACACTAAACATTTTATTTAGTAAAAAAATCTCTACCATAAAATAATTGTGTCTCATTCACTAAATAGGTACCTATATCTAAATCTAAATCTTCGTAACTTCCAATAGGGTTCCCAATCTCAATTACACACAAAATAAGTATAAAAATATATATGAAATTCATCATAAATTAGATATAAACTCAACTCTTCGTCGATGATAAATGATAAAGAATTATAAATATTATTCTATATATTTTTATTTCTTATAGAGCTTTATTCAGAAATCCTCATATACAAATGTCAGCTATAAAACATTAAAATGAATAAATTGACTGGTACCTGCGAATACAACGCCATTAGTTTCCCACCCATTAGAAGCAAGCTGCCGTGGACGGGATCGCGCTCTTCAGTAATATACGGTGGCAATGATAAACAGTAAACATTTTTAACACTTGCTTCGTTTAACCGTCTTGCCTCGCTGAAAGGTATACAACGTTAATCTTGTAACATTACGCTTAATGCATTTATCTTGAATAGTATGTATTACTCAACCCGCACCTGTAGCCGATGTTTCCAGGACAGAAATTTGAGTACAAAAACCCCTGGTACATCATGAGATAATGTTCTGGTAGTCTGGCTACAGTGTACCTAGTATCATATCTGTGAAATTTACAAAAATAAAGATATAAAACTGAAAGATAATAATATGATTTACTTTGCCAAAGACCATATTTCACCTGTCTAGGCCCCAGCCTAACGCTGTTACAGGAGAACCTCCTTTTTCAGCTACAAAATGGTGAGACATTAAGGAGATTGGGTGCCATCCATTGCATGTATTCGACATTGAATTCACAACCTGTATAGCTCCTGTAAATTATTTTATATGTAAATATATTATTTCGAATTGTTTGATTAAATGTACATAAACTTATTTAGGCTGTCGTGGTACAGCTTCTCTCCGTCTTTCGTTTTGTACTGAAAAAATAAGAAAAAATCATAAAATTTATGTCTAAATGTGCAATTTACCAAAAACATTACCAATATTGTAAATATGTCTTCGAGTATAATTCTTTGGATGAAATTGTGGATGAAGAACACATTGTGAGACGTATGCTATGCGTCCAGGTAACCTCCAATTATTACTACAGTATGTCACGAACGCTGATCTATTGTCTTCTAGATTATTTTTATTGTAGCGATATAAACATGTCGCAGCACCTACCAGCCAGTGTGGACTAATAGAAGCACAATCACAACGCACCTAAAATTTTATATATACTCGTATTTTTAAAATTTATTAATCAAATATCTGTAGTGTATATAAAATGAAGTAAATAATCTCTCATCGTCCGGAGATTGCACAGAATAGTTCATATATACTGAGTAAGCAAGTTTTATGAGAATAGAAGAAGGGTACATAAAAATCTCATTTCTTTTTTCACCGACCTACACGTCAAAGGTTGTGGTGACGCACACTGTTTGAAATTTATTACGAGCTTCAAAGTGCTTGCTTGCGTATTTACATAGCCTACCCTTATAATAGCGAATGTACTACGTTAAATATTACTACTATTATTAAAATTGCCCTTGCAGAGGTTAAATACGTAATGCACGTTCTTGGTAAAAGATATATTCAAAATCAATGATATGTTAGTTCGCATGAAAGCGAATCCATGGTTTCCAGTTGATTTTCCAGTATAGATGAAATAATATAATTATAATCATACATTAAAAGAATAGAATAATATTCGTAACAAGACGAACAATATTTTTAATATATAAAATTTTCATCAACGGCTCTAAATTACTGTTACAATGTGTTTTTTTTGTTTTTAGTTAAAATAAGTAATACGTAAATTAATAAGAAAGAGTATCAATGAGCCCTAAAAAAGAGATTTTAAATAGATTATACAAAGCCATAAATTTATATTAAGTTTCTTTTCATTGATAATACAGAAATGTCTTGGAAAATTTAATACAATATACAGAAGTCAAAGGGCACGAAGTAAAGTTCTACAAAAACAATGCAATTTGTACCCACGCCACGGCGCGGATGCAAAAATGAATTTATAAAGGAAAAGAACTGTAGTTAAGTGGCCGCAGCAGGAAGACTGCCAACTTTTATTCCGTTGCTTACTTTAGTACTAAAAAAACCTAAGTCATTTCTATGCAAATTGATTCGTAATATATACATAATAATATAATTTTACGTAATATATATAGTTGAGTATTAAATAATTTCGAAAATAAAGTTTCATGTTCTAAAAGCTACAATGATTTTATGTTTTATGCTATTTTCACTTACAACAGGATATATTATCCATATTATACACATCACCATCCCTTAAAATGTAAAAAAATATAAAAAAAAGTATTAAAATATACCTGTTCTGGTTCATATACGTATACAGCAACGAAAGGGTAATCGGACCAAGCTACAGTCTGGCTCGAATATGCTAGGCTTTTGGATGTAAGCGTAGAAGAATAGCTGTTATCACGTCCTATATTTCTTCTTACTGTTTTACGTTCGTTATTAGATATATTAGTATTATCTAATTTTAAATTGAAAGGCTTGTCAAGTCTTGGCAAGTCAAATCCACCATCGTCCTCAACTTCTTTATTTTTTACGTAATCTTTGTCAGGAGAGATTTTTCTATTTTGTAGCACAGAAGACGGTCTAGGAGTATCGCTGTCATACATTTCAAAAAATCTTATACGATCATATGCTGTTGTATGTACTCTTCTTATGGTTGTCTTATTTAATTTACTTCTTGGATAGTCTAATTGTAAGTTGGTTTCATTTTTTGTCAATATAGTTGTAGATGGAGCGCAGGAGGTAATACTTATTTTAAAAGCTGCAATCATATTCTATACATAATGAGATGAGAAAATAAAAAAATATATATAATTTAATATTATACATTGATAGTTACTTGAAAATTTATTAGGGGGTTTAATTGAAGACTTCTTTCTTAGAAACGTTGATGTCCGTAGGTTTTGTGAAGACTTACAGGTTGCATCGTCTCTTCGAAATAAATGAAAAGGCGCTTGTAGAAATGCAAATTTGTATCCAGCGGTACGATTATTATTTCTTTTTATAGTAGATTTGCGATTTATTTTGTTATCTAAATTATCTAAATAATCAAATTCTATAAAACTAGAAGTAGATGGTTTCATATTTAGCTTTAAATTTGTCTGTACAATAGATTTTTTATTTTGGCTTCGGGACTTAATATATTTATGATTGCTAGTTTTATTGTATAGAACTTTTTTCGTCAAGTGCTTTACAGATATATTTGGGTATATTTCACTCGATGCAGTAAAAATGTTGTTCTTTTGCCATAACATGTTAAAAATTTCATATCGTTCATTGGTAACTTTTCTCTCCTGCCATTTCCCTGGGGCTCTATTAGTAGTATTATGCGATCTATGGAATTTAAAACTAGGCACGGTTATATTCATTGTTTCAAAACCAAAAATTTTGTCGTTTAAAAAGAAAATGAGAATTGAGACTCTCACAATTTTTATTACTCCTATCTCCATTGCATGAAATTTTAAACTTATTAAATTTATACATAAATAAATAAATATTTGTATATTATATACTTCACCAACATTGTTTCAAGATGTCATATTTTGGCATTCATTTATGTTTAAATTTTCTAACCTCAACGTCCTATAATTCATTTTAACATATTTAACAATTTAATAACTAAGCAATCAAACCACAAAATATATTGAATAATATTAAAAATGAAATAATATATATTTAACCGTATTTAGAAGGCCGTCATGGGGCACAAGGGTGTGACTGTAACGCGAAGTTTGTGGGTTCGATCCCCACTGTAGGAAACGAACTATTTACTTAAATTAAGACTTCTGTTTTGTCGCTCTGGTGTCAAGGCAAAAGCGCGGCGTTGAGCTCCGCCACTCAACACGCATTGCCTCCAGAAATCGGTGGAAAGTGAGGAACGGAGTTTCTTAACACTATGGTCTCCCTGCCTACCCTGCTGCGTGCGGGATACAGCGTCAAGCTGAAAAAAATATTTTATTATATATTCAAAACGTGTTTTTTTTTAAATTTGCTTAGTCTGTATATATATAAAGAGTATCTATAGCTAAAATAAATAAATTGACAGACATGTCACAGTTCAAAATATGAAAGTTTTATTTTAACGTAGAATATTTAGTCTCATAGATTTTTAAATTTTTGTTTGGTTTGGAAATAAGATAAATTATAGGATATAAAAAAAATTATTCATTGATTTTTTAAGAATAAATTTGTGATAAAAATTATGTGAGTATAAATTTAAAAATCAATTATAATTTATCACTATCACTTAAAATCAATTGCAATTTACATTTATTGAATTTTCCTTTATTTAGCAGTCTAAATTAAAAGTATATATGTAAAGTATATATGTATATAAGTATATATATAAGTAATGATGTAATTATTATTCGTATGATCATTTTGGGCATACTTATTAGAATTAAATCTCATATGGAATGTTTATTGTTTTTGCTATAAATATAAATGTAAAAACGGTTTCAAATGTTATTTATGTAAAGTAAATGGGAATTTTGGTCTTTCTAGTACCGGCGTAATTACAAACGTAATAACCATAATGGAATGATTTAAATGATGACTCAAATTATAAGTCAGGCACGTCTAGGCTAAATGAATTTTTAATTTGGTTAAGGCTTAACGAGTTGACAAATTGTACAAATTTATTTTAAACTAAAGTATAATTTAGAATTATTAAATATTGTGACCGCCATTTTGATGCATGAGTAGAGAACAGTCGATGGTTTCCCAGAGTTTAAAATCATTTATTATACATATGTCTCATATATATTGTCAAAAATCCTTATTGCGATCCTTAATCCTTATTTGCACATAGAACAATATGCCTGAAAATAGTTTTGCAAATAAATTTATATAATCAAATATTAACGATAGATCAAACATGGTTCAAGGAATTTATAAATTCGTATTTGTTTTCAGTATACAAAATGAATACAGTGCCTACTGCGTTAAACAAAGCGTCGATGCGTAAATATGAGGATCTTGAAGTACCCTGTGAACTCATCCCCGCCGGCTACGTCTGGGTAGATGGATCTGGCATAAATTTACGTTCTAAGGATAGAACGTTCGACTTCGTTCCTAAGACACACAAAGGTACTTCTCACATTAGATTGATTTAAATTCACCTTGATTTAAAATTCGCGATTTAAATAGACGAACCTTTTTTTATTAATCTATTACCATGACATATATATTTTTAAGAAAACTCTTTAGTTGAAGAGCATTATAAGAGCAGTAGTAAGCAAATTGAAAATTCAGTTTAAATTTTTAAGAATACGAGATGCAAGCTATAAGTCGCACATTAAAAGAGAGAGAACGTCTGCCAAAGTTATATTTTACATCGAACTATGCCACTAGTTTCAGGAACATAAACTTTCAATAACAATTATGTATAAATATTTCGCTTGGCAGAAGTTGCGCCAGTAATCGTTTTAATTTCCGTGAAAAGTGCCATTTCGAAAAGTATACAGTTATCCAGACCTGACGTAGTAAAATTTTATTAAAATCGGTTCAGCTTAACAATTATTTATTATTGACAAACGGGAAAAGCCATTTAGGTATAATAATAGAGTTAGTGCTACTGCTATTGATGATCATAGAATTTATTGCTAAAATCAACCGTAAGAATATATAAATATATCTAAATCTTTAAACTTTTAATTTTACGAATTGAATCCACAGATTTACCAATTTGGTATTTTGATGGCAGTAACACAGCACAAGCGAGCCCTGACAACGCTGACACATTCATCTTCCCAGAAGTGATTTATCACGATCCCTTCCGACGAGGAAACCACATATTGGTTTTGGCTGACACCTATCAATACAATTATCAGCCAACTGGTTAGATATGTTGTAACTGTCTGTGTTCATGTAGAAAGCTTCAGTGATTTCCCAGTGATTACTACTTACGTTTTCACACTGTATCCTACAAGTAGCAGGGTTGGCAGAGATAGCTTAGTGTTAAGACACTACGGCTACTTTCAGCCGAATTCTGGAGGCTTTGCGTGTTGAGTAAAGGAACTCAACGCCGTGCTTCGACTCGAACCAGAGCGAACAAATGGAAATATTAAATATTTCATTTTCTTGAGTAAGAGTCATACTCACAACCTTCATTCATCATTCACACGCTTGCGCTCTTGCTCTCTCTAAGTTGGAAATACATATAGTAGCTATATAAACTCACATTAATTTACAAAAACTTTTTCTAATATTTATATTACCTGATAAAACGGGTAAAAAATGTGTATACTCTCGTTATACTTTAATTGCTACAATGTTATTTTTAGCTCACAAGAGTATCAATAACAACAAACAGTTAATTACGTTTCCCGTCACAACTGAAGTAGGGCTCGGTAGCGAATGAGGAAACGTTGAGTTAGCATCACCTGTATTGTACAATATAGAGAAAGTAAAATTATACATATTTTTTAAATATTATTTTTTAGTTTAGGGTATAGCTTAGTGTTAAAACACTCCCCACTTTCCGCCTTTCTAAAATTCCTTTCTTCAATTCTGGAGGCATTGCGTGTTGACTGGTGAAACTCAACGATTATGTTTTATTTTCCATTTTGACGAATTTTTTGAATTTTTCTTTTATGTTACTATTACATATTTGTAAGAAGTTATTTATATGACAAGATTTTAGGAAATACATGTTTTTTGAATGAGCTACATAAGTCCGATATCAAATTAACACAAAATTATATCAAAGCTAGTAACAAAGTACAATAAGTTTAATTGTATTTTACACAGTAAAACGATGTAGTTTTATATGGTTGTGGTCGGTAATACAAAAGATAGGTCATCAGCGATACTCAATTACTTTTAATAAATAAAATATTCCCAAAATGTTTAAAAATATATTTACTAGAACTACGCATTTTTTACACGAGTGACCTAACATGTCAAGATACTGTCAGTTCATTCTGCAGGCATTTGCTAAAAAGGGTAGCACGCGAGACATCTTACTTATTTACAAAATTACTTAAACTACTCAGAAAAGAATGGCAGTTCAGACTAACAAAGTGCTTGCTCACAGTATCCAAAAGAAACTGAATACATAATATACAAGTTATTCTTCTCATATTATATTATTTCTATTAGCTACGAATCACAGAAAGAATTGCACATTGGTATGTGAGAAAGGAGAGGTGGAGGAACCCTGGTTTGGCTTCAATCAGGAGTTTATGTTGACGACAACGGATGGAAGGCCCCTAGGATGGCCCCCCGGCGGGTTTCCCGCACCTCCGGGCCCGTACTATTGTGCTATTGGAGCTCACAAAATCGTTGGAAGAGATCTTATGGAAGCTTTTTACAGGTGTCGTTGTACTATATTAGGCATATGACTATAGATTAGGCAGAAGGAACCTAGTGTTTTGATACTCCCTATCCGATTTCTCGTCGAATTTTCGAGGCATTGCATGTTGAATGGCAGAACTCAACGCCGTTCTTTGCAGTGTTACCAGAGCGAAGAAATGAAAATATTAAATCATTCCCTCGGGTGGGAATCGAACCCACATTCGTTCACTTGCCACAACGCCACGACGCGACGGCCGCAATCTGTATAAATTTGATGTCTTAATATAAATTCAGTGCAAAGAATGATACAGTCCCTAAGGTACATATTTTTGTATTACTCTAACATTTAATGTACTTATAATAATTGATAAAATTTGAACCAAAAAAAAATGTTAAATAATTAAGAAGTCCTCACTGAACTAAGTACACCCATAAAATCTTAAATTTCTCTTTATTAAATTTACTGAAGTGCTCTTGCTTTATTTAATTCTTTTTCCTTGAATTAATTAGTTTAAGTTAAAATTCAAGATGACATTTCGATATTTATCTGTAAAAACATAAAAAATATTAGATTATTTAATTGATTTTTCTTTTTACATATTATTTTATAAGAGACGTAATAAGTATAGATGTAATATATAATATAGTGTAATATCACTAAGTAATAGTAACCATTTTAATATAATTTGTATGTAGTGAACCTGGGTTCACCAACGATCATTATATTTTTGTATATTAGCTACGTTGCAAAGACTCGCGTAATTGTCTTAATGACACCTAAAAAGAGTAATTTGTTCTAATTTATACAATATAATTATACTCTCATGTTTATAAACTTCACAGTATATAAGTAGGCCAATTATTATTTAATTTAATTTTTGTTAACAAAGTTTTGGGGCTATAAATGTCATCATGAAATGGGTGAATTATATCAAAACCAGCAATAAAAATAACTAAAAAAATGTAAAAGAAGTAGTTATTTTCTCAATATTAAAATATGTTTTACGGATCTACGGATATATATATTTCCTATTTTGCTAAAATCTGCCCCTGACATGCCCATATATAAACGTGGAAATCATAAAAAATTTACGTTCATAGGTGTTGTCTTTATGCGGGTGTACATATCAATGGTATTAACCCTGGGACCACTCCTTCCCAGTGGAATTTTCAGGTAAGTGTACTACTTTGTTTCATCCACTTTATAGTCGTTTTAATTGCAAATGCTTGTGGGTTTTAGTTAAATGTTACTGCGACTAATTCCGCTTTAAAAGCAATTTATTTACTGGCTCTTCCATACTATTTTAAATATTTTAATAAATATAATATAATTGGGCAATTCTAGGTTTTATTACTATTTTTGGCACTAGTAGTTACTTTATGAAAATAATAAAAGAAAAAACAGTAAAGCGTGGGCGTGTTCGCCCACCGAGGGTTCCGTACAGAAATTGAAGATTTCTTTCAAAATCAGGTTTAGCTTAGAGCTCCTTCATCTGATACCTCACTTTAAATACGAATTTTGCTCCCCTTTTAAGTCTATAATCTTTAAGCGAACCCACAAACTTAGCTGCCGTAGTTCACCGTCACATGCTTGTGCTACAGCTGCGCTACGAGAGACTATAGTCTATATATATAAAAGGACTTGTATAATATATTTTAAATTATTTCCCGAGTTGAATTTAAACTTTCATTTGAACAGTCACGTTCATTTCAGTATCATTAAAAACTTTAAAATATTCCCGTATAAAAGTTTCCTGACATATACACGCATTTCATTCTAAAAAATATTGTGTAACGAGGGCAGCCGCAGTTTTTGCGAAAAATTGTTCTAATTTTTACTTTGGGTCTAAAAGTTAACCACCAATAAATAATATATGAATATTTATACAAAATGTTTGTAAATATTTATAAGTAATTGAAAGCATTACGAATTCCCTCAATTGTTACCTTTTCCATTGTTTTGTCTTAAGATATTTATGTGTTCTTTTTCAGTGCCTTAAATCTTTATATAAATTCAGGGGTGTTACGATTGAATTTATTGTCCTCTAGATCAGCATCTGAAGATTTGGTATTTGAATAAGTGGTCATATATTATTGTATTTTATTTGGAATATACAGTTGAAAACATAAAAGGGAATTTAGATGTAGCCTTGAGAAATAAGTTAGAGGCACTTTATTATACCTTTACGAGCATTTGGAAAATGTTAGATCGCACGCGTTGGTTGTGAGTTCTAATAATTATTTTTTAAATGAACACGTGTATTTTGACTTCAATAAAATAAATAGGTCGGACCATCTCCTGGTATAAGAGCTGCTGACGATCTATGGATGGCCCGGTACATTCTGTGTAAGCTGGCAGAAGAATACGGTGTCGTTGCTTCTTTTGAACCTCAACCAGTTGTCAACTGGCCCGGGAATGGAACCTTTGTATACTTTTCTTCGAAGGATATGAGAGAAGAAGATGGAATTTTGTGAGTAATAATGCATTAATAATTATTTATTAACAAAAAATAATTAGGTAATGTCCTATTTGTTATATTCAAATTAGTCGATTTGAATTCCCAATGTTCACCGATTTCAATGGTAACAATTAACCGGCTACAAACCGCTTACGATTAACGTAACTAGATAACTGAGTTAGAAATTAAATAAACAGAATTACTGTGAATATTACGAGTTTATTATGGAAGTTGCGAAGGAATTTATAATGTCTATTTACAATATTGAAATATAAGTAGATACTTAATATTTTAAAATATTAGATTTGAAAATATATAAAGTGAAAAAGTATATCTAAATAAATGAACGAAAAATTAAAAAGCTATTTTGGTAGTCTGCAAATTTAGAAAACGTTATATTCTGTTTTCATGTTTGTATAAAATTGTCAAAGTAAATATTTTTTAGGTTACTTTTGATTTTATAATTATGTATGAAGACATTCCTCCAAAACGCGACATAAATTACTTATATTGTGTCGTAATTTTTCTTAATCTTGAAATTTGTATGGAAGGATCACATTTAGGTACACAAGTACAAATTTAGGGCAGCGTATAGTATATATATATATGAATAGATAATATATAAAATGTCTAAATTAATATTTTAAAGTAGAGAAATAAAATCGTTTCAATAAAAACATCTTTTTCACATTTACGATGAGAATTTCAAGAAATTGCCGTATAGACGCTGAATCTAGAACAAAATTTATGCTTTGTACAGATTCAAAATTTTTACCCAAAGTTACTGTTTGCCTTTGAATTTATGCGTTAGTCTATCGAAATTCGCAACACGTTTTAGGTTATATGAAAGGAATATAGTGTACTAAAGTACACAATTTCTGATACAATATTGTCAAATATTGCAAAATATGAGATGACGTTATCACCTGCCACCTGTTATTGCTCTTCACTTTTGACAGAAGTGATAAGCGATAAAGTGTTATTACCATTATGCGATAATGCCCACTGCATTAATACGTATGTAGGTAACGAAGTGATTAAGTATATTAAAATTTTTGGAACTTTTATATGTATATAAAACTATATTTTTAATATGAACTAACGACTTATTTTATTCCCTGTATATTATACCAATCAACTTTGAAGGCATCTTTTGACGAAAATACCTGAAAAGAGTAATTACTTTCATTTGTTGTGTTGTTTTAGGGAATTAAAAAGAATAAATCTTCATTTCGTTTATCTTGGTCACATCATTCTTTTATTTATTGAAATGAAAAAGATTGGGTAACATTTATTTTGTCAAAGAACCAACACAAAAGACTCCTAATCGATTTGTTGATCGGTTTTTTAAGGTCAACCGAAATGTTCTGTTTTTTCATATCAAAATAGATCACGCAAAATGATATAAAAATGCACATAAAAAGTTGGCAAAAAATAAATTTATAGCTTAAATTTATTTTATAGATTTATTTACGTAACAATAAGGAAGCTAATTTAAAATTTTGTCGCTTGCAACTTTGAAAAAGCGTAAAATAAAGAACGATGAACTTATCACTTCCCCGCTTAACCTCCAATGCATAGTGTAATTGTCATTTTACCCTTTCTAACAAAGCAATCTTATGGTTTTATTATTTAAAAAAACAGCTTCACGCTGTATCCCGCATAGGGTACCTAGTGTTAAGACATTCCGTTCCACACTCTCGTCGTCATTAATTTCCTCGAGTGGAGATAGAACCCACAACCATCGCCTTAAAGTCACACCCTTATGCCTCTTCGTCTCGACGGCCTCGGAGTTTCATAATTAAATTATGTTTATATTGTTAATGTATCCAGGGTAATAGAGAGGGCCATAGACAAGTTGGCGCGACGTCACGGCGTACACATAAACGAGTACGACGCTAGTAACGGCGCAGACAACGCGCGCCGTCTCAACGGCAACGGCATATCTCACATACGAGATTTTACCGCGGGTAACATATCTACCTATATTATATTTAATTTATCTTCATTTTGATATAATACTATTTATATAGATTGCTAGCAACAAAAATAGGTTGTAACATGCATATAAGAATGTAAACGTAGCCCGATGAGAACGTATGGTTTGTTGATCAGAGCGCTTGAACGGTTTCAAGTGGCACGGGTTCAATTGTTATCTATTTTCTAAAAAGTATTTCCCCAACTGTTTGTGAAAGTTCTGTACCTTTTCCAATAGGAAAATTTAAATAAAAAGAATACACCTGACTCACATTTCAATTTATAGCCGTCAAGCATGCACCAAAGTACCGGATACTGTAAATATATCTATATAATATATCTATCTATATAAATATATAATATATCTATATAATTAATAGATGAACGTATTGCAATGTGTGGTATATTCGAAATATATATATAATAGGGTGTAATTAATATATTAGTATAACGTGTGCGTCATTAACAAATTATAAGCAAATTAAAATCTCATTTTTTTTCATGTGTAATTAACGTAAAAGGGATGAGATATAAGCCTGCTAATGTAAAGGGCCGGAAATACGACGTGTAACTTATTCGTCGCTTTTCTCGAATGAATGCCGGGCTGCGGTTTTAGAATGATATGTACCTATTACTTTTTGAAATAGTCATTTCTATAAAACAGGAATGTATCATATGAGAGTGCTTTAATTACTTTTGTGTAGACAAATAACATTTATATTCGAAATTTGCAGCTTTTCAATTCCAAATGATCATTTATTTACACAATAAATTTTAAACTTTTTTTTTGCAAGGATATATTTTAATATTTTGGGAGTCTTTCTTCTTTCATCTTTAAAAAATTAAAGACAGTAGTTCGAACGATCTGAATATTTAAAAACATGAAAAAGTCACAAACTACTACTACTACTACTATTGACACGACCCAATATTTTTTTTCTTATATTTTTATACTAGACTCTGCCTTTTATTCTTCCAAAATTGGCCAGCGGTTTCTGTCTGTTTGTCAATATTTTTAATATTGGAAAATCTTAATAAATTTATGGATTAATGAAAAATATATTTTTCTAGGTGTGGCGAATCGTTCTTGTTCCGTACGTATCCCGCGTCAGGTGTCGGAAGACAAACGTGGATATTTTGAAGATCGTAGACCTGCTGCCAACGCTGATCCTTACCGTATTGTCTCAATTCTACTGCGGACGTGCATTTTCGATGAATAAAATTGTGTTTTGTTTTATTAAAAATGAAGTATTCTTTTGTACAGCTTTTTTTATTTGTTACATTTAACTATATGCTCATTTATTGCTACTGCAAGTGCGTTTTCGCGTGCAACCGTCCATTATGGTTTCCATTTAATCTGCGATCATTCAGCACGACTCTCCTTTGTAGTAAAGCGTCTGGATTATCTATTTCTGGATTTACTAGACCAGATCAATGGAAATTCATGATCACTATCATTGTTTATAGAATTGAGGAATTCTTATAACCGAGGTATTTGTAACCTAATTTTCTCGAGATATGTTTTTATGTACCTACTATAAAATAATTTAAACGTGGTAAAAAAGCAACATATTAAATTCTACCTGAAGTCGATACAGTCTAGATACGAGTGGGTAACTTTCTTATTTCTGTCTTAAAATTTAAAGCATGCGCTCTCACTAACTAAGCCGTATGTTCAACTTGGACGGTTTTCAAAGGGAGAGAGATTTTTTTAATAAGTATTTTTCTTTACTAAGTGTGGAATAACACTTTAAAAATGTAAAAATATAAAAAAAAAAATCTATTAATTCTTTGATCGTATTTCAAAAACTTTTATTCATATTACAACTTTGTTATATTTTACTAGTTATTTCAAAACATGAAGATTTCTTTTTCTACACTTTCAAATTATTAAGTATAAATTGTTATTAACATCATGTCAGGACTTTTCTATCTGGTCGCGATAGTTGTGGTTTTAGAACTTAATGAGAAGAAATCTATTCAAGTAATTGCTTTAATAATTGATTAAGAAATAATTAAGAATTTTTCAGTCTTTCCTTATACGATCAGGAATATAATGCTTACCCTGTAGACTCTATCCCATAATTGCTTAGAATTATTTTTAAGTGATATTCATTCTATTTTGATTCGAATCAATACAGATAGATTCTGTTGTTCTCTATAATGGTATATAAAATATAAAAAATATCATAAAACTAATTTTGAATTTACTATATAAAATCTATTAAAATGTAATGAAACTCTAGGAATCCTTTTACAGTACAAGGCGTCTAAGAGAGTATTAAGCTTTGGAGTTGATTTGCAAACTCTGATAAAAGTTAACAGAATAAGGCAAGAAGGCCTAAACTAAGTAACATAAACAAGACTTTTGAATTAACTGTGTATATTTACAGTAATAGATTTTAATGAAATATTCAAGTTTTATCATATATTGTACATAGTACGAGACAAATTCTATTTGGCTGAAAATTTAACATATTTAACATATTTTTTTATGAAATAATCAAAGGTTAATTAACAATTATAAGCTAACAACAGGTATGATTAATTGTTTGAGCAACTACTACTGAAATAGTATTCTTTTAATAAAATGGTGGTGATATTTAGCATTTTATAAAATAAACTTTTAATAAAAATACAAGTAATTATAATAAATATCCATACAAAAACCTTATATCAGCTGAAAACAATTTTGCGTTAAAGTTTTAATCATTTGTATTAAAGAACGTAGATAATAATATATATAAATAATTATTACCAAGCTCATTCTTGCCTTAATTACAATACACATTATAAACTACCGAAGAATAAATATTATTTATATTTATGAAATTACCCGCGGCGTTTTGTAAAAAAAATGTAATTAAATATTGAAATATTCTTTCACAAAATTTATTAAGGGAACCCTCGTTTAGATAACGCCGTTTGCATAAAAAAGCTTTTACAAAGTTTTTAATTCTTTTACAAGTCAAGGAATTATGTTGATCACTTTAAAATATAAACACGTTTTAATTTTGGGCGTATTATGCGTCGAAAATATGAATTTATGCTTTTTTGTTTTTAATTTGGTTTTAAACTTAGGTCCTGTTATTTGTGAAGTATGGTAAAAAAACTTACTCATTTAGGTACAGCCTCTTCCATCCTCAAGAGATACTCAATCAAATCCAATCCTGAAATTGGTACGGAACTCTCGGTGGGCAATTCCAACTCGCACTTGATAGTTTTTTATTATCCTTATATTGATGCCATTAAAGTACTATTTTCTACATTTTGTTTATAAATTTAAATATATGTTTTATTTCCTCGAGTGGGGATCGAACCCACAACCAGTCAATTTTAAAGTCAAACTTTAAAACCCCTGCGCTACAACTGGTCCTATAATTGAACTAGACCAGAAAGTATCTTGCAGTGCTAATTTAGAAAAATAAACCGTAGCATCTATTTTGTTTACGTAATGGCAAGGCCGCCGTACGACCGCCAAATGTACTTGTATGTATATAGATTTGTACGATAACAACCACTAATTTATGTAATTCATCTTATATATATATAAAATCGAAAGGTCACTCACTCATCACGAAATCTCCGAAACTACATGTGCTAGAAATCTCAAATTTTGCATACGAGTTATTTATAGGACGTAGGTGCTCGCTAAGACGGGAATTTGCAATATTCGACTTCTAAGGGGTTGTTTTTGGGGTCGAAAGTTTGTATGAAACTTCGTTACTACAAATGCTAGGAGTCTCAAATTTTGCATAGACGTCACTAGGACGTAGTCATGGAGACAGAAATTAATAATAACATACTTCACTCGGGTGAAACCGCGAGCGGGCCGCTAGTATTTTATACAATTAATTAATTCTTATTTTTTAGCTTCACGTTTGTCACGCATATAGCAAAATAGCAATAGTACCTACATCCTAGGCCTCCTTGTACCACGAGTCGTAGGCTCGATTCCCTTTGACGACACCAGAGCGAAGAAACGAACATAATATTAAATATTTAATTTTTCCGAGTGGGAATCTAACCTACAATAATAATAATAAATTAATAGATATAAAGAAAAACTATTCAAAGAACTCAGAAATTCTTTTACGTATATTATTTACATATTATACTTAACTAACAAAGAACATTCAAGATCATTTCGTTTATTTGTTCCAAAATAGGCCTAATAATCTAATGTTCTTACATTTACTTTGCCAAGTGGATATATTTTTTCATACAAATATTTACGGTCCATTTCTCTCTTCATATTGTTCCAAGTGAGTACAATTAAAGAGAATATCGGGTTATTTTTTTTGTTTGAATTGTGTATTTATTTAGTCATTTTTATAGTGTCAGATTTTTCGAAAAATCTATTATAATCTAAGAAAATATTATTTGTAAGTATCGATTTTGTGTAAGGAATTGGCAGCTTCAGTCGTCGTTGTTTGTCGTGTTTAAGTTTATATAATTAGTCCAGATATAGAAGATTGATTAAAATCAACAAAGGGTTAGCGTAGCATAAAGTTATAGTCCATTCCTTGTAAAATCATAGTCATATAAGTAAAACTAATTGTAAAGAAAAGAATTGCGGTCAAAAATTAATATAACAACGCAAAATCAATTAGTTTATGCAAAAATATAAGGAAAGAAATCAGTGAAAATTATGGAACAAGTTTAACAGTATAATAAATACACAGTAGGTATTTGAACCTTCCTTCAGCTTTGTAAAAGTGGAATGATCTACCAAACAAATGTTTGATTATTTATATTGCCGGTGTTTACGGTACAGAGCAATAACATGTAGGTAAAGATGTTGTCTGGTTTTCTTCAAATATTTCTTAATTTCTATTTTTAGTTCATGAATGACTATATATTTTTTTATTCCCTACGCACGAAACTCTTGTGAATTAAGGGACTTTGTCATTTGAGAATTTACTTAAGTATATTACTCTTTTATATTAAATTTTCTTTGCTAATAAAATAAATATTATATGTGATTTAGAAATTTCTTATAATATATTTGATTTCAGGATTTAGTATTTTCTATATTAAAAATAAATCTTTATTATATTGTGAGGAGTCTGTTACACAACTAAGTAGTTAGTACGAGAGGGAATTCGAAATCAAAGATTCAACGAACTGTAGTCTAGTTACTCTGGCTCGATCCTCTTACAATGTACCTACATATGAATGTATATTAATACATGAGTACTACTTACTTTTAGTAAAATGTCTTTTATTCTCTCTCCGTCTTTGTATAGTACATTAAATAATAAGTAATGCCATTAATTTCACTCAGCTGTGCTATTGGAATTTTAATAGGATATGAAAATAACATACAAACAAATTGCTCGTGCGTTTTTATTTATAGTATTTATTTTATACGTTTTGCCACATCATATGTTTGACATTTTAATAAATACTTACATTAGAGTCTTTCATATTTACATTTTAATTATCACATATTACATCCGCGAATTCTATAACTAATGTATGGAAAAAATATACAATTCACTGAATGTTTTGTTTCCTAACGAGTCGTGAGCACTACACTAGAAACGTCCACTATGTCTGTCCGTGCTACGTTTTTCACCTTCAATTAATTAATTTAAACTTTATTATCGCGTAGAACATCTGTGAACTCCACTATACTACTATTTGGAAAAATATATAATTCACTAACTCTTTCATCACCTATAGGCAAATCGTTGTCATTAAATCTTCGCGATCTTCTCGATGGCTCTTGGAGTACATTGCGGTTGCCATTTTTACAAATTTCAAATTCCTTTTTGGTTTCATGTACCATATCTTTATCTGAATGACTGTGGCCTCTTGCGCATATACAAGAGTTTCTCATTTTCAAGGATTCCACGGGTGCAGTATTAATCGATTTTCTAGTTGAGTAAACGCTCCTTTCATTTGTGGATCGAATCGATAGTACCCGTGTCCTATATGATTGTCCATCCTGAAACAGTTTTTTTTTTATATTATCAAATATTACAATATTAGCTTATCTGATACACTTCATTTCCTTTTATTTACCTCGTAGCTGTCATTAGTGAATCTGTTTCGCTTCTGTCGAAATGTAAATCTTTGTTTGAATTCTTTCTTAAATTTTTCCTGGAACAATATTATTAATAATTATGTTCGAAATTATTAAATAATAACAAATTATGAGTAACTTTCTAAGGAAAATGAAAGTATAATATTGCTTTTTAAGAAATAAAATTATCTATTAACTGTTTTTATTAAAGTGTATTTATATCCGTCTAATTTTATTTGATCTTCATGAAACCAGGGCTATATACAATATTTATATATCACTGGCGTAGACGGTCATTTATAATCGTTTAGAGAGTATATTTACATAAAATAAACGAGGCTATTACTGCGGGGAGACAAGTCATCATATTTGGGACAGCCCCTTAATCAAAAGAGAAATATCCTTAAATTTTTTGCCCTTTCATTCGGGGAAGATTATTCCTTCAATAAGTTATCATTTACTTCAAGTTAAAGTAAGATTAAAGTAAATGTATTATTTTTGTAGTTTCACGCTGTATTTGATATAGCAGTTTGGGAGTGAGTTAAAAACCCACAACCATATTGTTATTTGTTTATACTTTTTAATTCCTACACTCTTTTTTCTGCCTTTAGTTATTATTTAAAGCAAACATAGTACAATAGTTATTATTTAAAGCAAACTTAGTATTGATAGTTGGTGTTTAAATCAGTCCTAAGCGCTTAAAAGTGATACTTTTATTTAATGAGTTCATTTCAAAAAAATAATCTCAATTTGTTACGTACAAAACATGACAAGAAGTAAAAATATTTTCATTTCAATAAATTAATAAAAAATGTTCCTTCAATATTCAATAAACACTTTATATAAAACGTATAAAAATCGACTTTAACTAGTAAAGGAAATTCAGGCTATATATGGTCGTGACAGATTCGTTTGAGAGCTTTTAATTTCATGATATCTTATTTTTTACAAATCTCAAATTATAACTGAGCCATGTTTATTATAGAGCGGAAAAATATAGGAAAATAAGAAAAGTCTAGGTGTATTTTATTCGAAAATAAATTTTCTTTTCTCTATGCTGAAGAAACCTAACATTCTAAAGCGTGAATTCGGAGCGTTGAATCTTCGTTAGACTTAACGACTCCCTCAATCACTTCCATCAGGAACAAAGCTCGTATTTTTACTTGGCTTTTGAGCGTTTTACAAAAACATTATAAGATTAAAAACTAATTAGTTTCAACACTTAAATGTCATTAAAATTACTGAGCGTAATGGTCCTCCTTTATGCTCAGTAGTTTTAATGATCTGTTCAAAATCTGTTCAAAAAATGTAAAACGAATCGTGGCACAGGGGCACAAATGTGAATGTGACCGTAAATGTTGGTTAAACTGGTTGTGGGTTCGATTCCCACTGGAGGAAATGAAGTATTTATTTAATTTTATTATTATGTTTTTACATCTTCTTTCTGGTGTCGAGGCAAATGCGGCGGTGAATTCCGCTACTTAGCACGCAATACCTCCTAATTCGGCGGAAAATAGCAAACGGAGTGTCTTAACACTAGCTTTCCTCTGCCTACCTAGCTGAAAAAAAAATCTACAAATGTCTTTCTCATTTTATATTAACCTAATTCATAGCTATTACGTTATAGCTATTACGTGTTATTTGCTCAAATAGTGCTGATTGTTCTGAAAATGGAGAGGCATTAGTACAGAATTTGCTATAAGCTACTAGATGTATATCTCAACTAACATTCGATATAACATGAGTAACATAATACTCACGTTGTAGATAGCGTATATAAAAGGGTTGTAGCAGGAATTACTCATCGCTAACCAGTCGAAGCAGAAGAATATTACATTTATATATCTGTACCTGTAAATAAATTATCATTATTTTAATTTCATAAAAAAATAACAAATACTTTCCTTGAAAATACTTAACCTAATTGAAGTGACTAGACATTCAATAGTAATTTTACATCAAAGCAGATATTAATTATAATTCAAAGAAATTAATTATATCAAAATTAAAACTATACTAATAAAAAAGGTTTTATATTAATAAATCGACATATTAAATTTCTCTACTTTATTTTTCCCATCCCACAAGAAACACAGTTTCGTTCCAATAATAACGGAATATCAGTTAAACTTTATTTAAATTCAAAATTCTAAACTCATTTTTAACTTATAAATGGAGTATTATAAAAAATATTATTTTTCTTATAAATATAAAATACTTACTCATTAATAGATGGAAAGAACGACTGGAGCAGCATGTAACTCTGCAAAGGAAGCCAACAGAGTGCGAAAAGCGCTACCACTAGCACTAGCATCTTTATGACCTGTGTTTTAATTAAAATATTAGATGTTGTAAAATAAAAACTTAGCTTAAATTACTTTTAGAAGAAGAAAAGTTCACATTTACAGGTTTTCCTTTACTTTTAACTCTTGGATAACGTCTTGTGAACTTCATCTTTCATTGAAAACTTTGTTAACAATCTCGGCACAATAGAATCGCCCGTAAAAACTTGTTTGTGTGATGAGTATAGAATTATTCCAGTACAAGTAAGTATATAGGGATTCCCTATATACTATTAGGGAACAATGAATAAAATAAATAATCGTTGAATAAAGTAAATAATCGGGATTTGTAATAGATATATACTAAACTTATCTATATTCATTAAAATAAAAATAGTTATTTATAAAAAAATACACTTTGTGCTTGAATGAAAGAGCTTGAATTGTCACGAGTGAAGACAGAACTCGCCACCTAAACCTTATATTTTGCTATTGAAGTCGAGAACGACTCATTACTCAACATTTAACTTTGCTCCCATTTTTATATAAATATAATATGTTATATGTTTTCATGTAAACTTCAGTCAGTTTTCAGGTATTTTTTCATTGTCATTGCCCAATATATTATCATTTATCATTATATTCATATTTTATTATTCATGCAATGAATTTGGCTGTGTGCATAAATCTGTTTGCTAAAAATCTTAAAATTTTAATTCAAAATAATATACTTTTTTTAATATTTCAAATAGTTGTATATCCACTGCGAATTTAATTAAAACCTGCATATTTCAGCAAACTATTTCATTTTCCTCTCTTGAGTGTTTCATGCTGACGACTATTAACCCTGGAGGGCACTTGTAGTCTAGGCGTGAGTGTTCTAGATATAAATTAATTTGGGAATTCGAAGATAAGCATACTTTGCATACTTCGAGGGGACTAAAGAAAAAAAATCGTAGAAATTGTAGTTCTTATTCGATTTTTTTCTTAATTAAGAAAATATGAAAGAGGATCCATTCAATTCATCCAATTTAGTAAGAAAGCAATAATTAACAGTTTTACAGATTGCTACTCACCTTTTTTTTATTTTTCATTTGATTAGCATCGCGCGTTTCTTGCGCATTACCCGGTGCTCGGGCCCCCCACAGCTTCATCGCCATGTGTGCATACGCAAATGTTATTACGCATAACGGTATAACGTACTGAAAAAATAAAACAATTAAAATATTAAAAGTATAAGGAATCCTAACATACACATAAATCTCTGTTTAATAAATAAAAACATCAAAAGAGCTTATTATTTTTAAGCTAAAAAATATTAATCTACTGCAATCTTTTGCCTTCACTAGATTCTATTCTGCCTTGCTAGCTAAATATATCACACTCGTGGCTTGACATATTCTTGAGTCGAATTGGATTTAAAGTTTCTTACAAGACATTCTTATTGCACCAACTGGAGCGTAAGTTTCAGCAAGTGCATATGATTCTTTCCTAATATTATTCTTCTTTTCTATATTATTGCTTTTCAATAGAATCAAAATTTATTTCAAGTTTATGGTAATAGCAGAATTTCATATGTAAAGCTTACCAAAATTTTGTTATGTCTTGCTTGTCATAAAATATTTTCAACGTTTATCTAAATATTTTTTTTTATTATTTCTATATACCTAGTTGTTAAAAAATATTTTGTATTCGCCTCTCATCTACGTTATATAAACTACATTTACTTTATATGCCATTTAATATAAAAATATTATAATACAAAATTTACTAGAGGAGCTTTAGTTTAGATGACGCTGATTACCCTTTAAAAAAATGAGGAGGAACTATGTTGATCTAAAATATACGCTACACAATTTCCTTGTTCTCGTTTTAATCCTCATTTCAAATTTTGGACCAATCTCACATTTAAAAATATTTAGGTAAAATATAAGTTTACATATGTTTATTAATTCTGTTTATTATTTAAAGCTTGTTTGTCCTTTGTCCATAATACTCGTATACTCAACGCTCCACTTTGTGACATACATAAATTAAAATAAATGACATTAAGCCTTTTGTGAGGTTCAAAAAATGTGATAATAAGTAAAATTAAAATATTACCTACTCATATTTCGTCTAGTAATAAATATAATAAAAATACCTGAAATATGTACAATATCAGTCTGTATATTGCTAGCGAATGAGATCCAAATTCAGTTGGCGCACAAAAGGGTTTCTCGTAAAAAATTCTCGACACTGTAAAAATATGCCTTAATTAAAATTTGGATATTACTTACTTACATGTTTAGTTGACAAAAGTTTATATTTTTTGAATATTTTGTAATATACTGTAAAACATTAATATTAAATAATGCAGTCCTTTTTTAATATATTTATACCGAAAATATTTATTTTATTACTACAAAAGCTATTGGTCAAAGTTGGCTTTACGAGAATTAGAAACCTTCTTACGGCAATTAGAAACTTTCTCGTCTATTTCAAATAATGATTAATTGAGAATATGTCATGAAAATTCTCATTCTCTTCTCAAAGAATAGAAGAACAGAGAATATTCCACCGTTATTTATTTTCAGTGAATTAAGACACTGGCAGCTTCAGGTAAGATAAGATAATAAATTTTAAGATATATCGTATTGTACCTGGATCTTGTTCTTCAACCATATTAACTTCCCACGACATCGCCATAGGTGCAGCCAGAGACAATGCCAAGACCCATATGAAAACTATGATGACTTTAGCGATACGTTTCGATGTATGTGCACTAGAAGAGAAGATTTATATAAATATCTACCCACAGTTTTAGTTTTTATCGTAATAGAGAAAAAGAAATGCAAAAATCAAAGAAAGTATGAATTGACAAGGCAAAAATAAGCCAAATGAACTTTTAACCCTTCCTTCATTCTTTAGTAAGTTAAGCTACTCTGATTGAAATATTACGACACATTTGGATTTCTACTGAAGCCATTTGTTAGGATTTCCAGTTATTTGCCGTCGTCGTGCTCGCGATTTGATATATTGAAAGCATTTTGCGGTATATTTCAATCTTCGGTCTTCTTTGTTTCATGTTTTACATTTAAAATATATGCTTGCGCAAAATTCACTTTCGTCGTCCCGGACGTCCCGGACGAACAAGTGAATGAATGTGAATGTCATGATACAGCCCCTGGCAATAGCCGGGATTAAACCCGAGAAGAAGAAGAATATAAAATATGTTTACTTACAAACGAAACATTTAGTTCGATATCTTTTCATTGAACACATTGTAGCAATAAATCAATAATAATGACAATTAATTAATTGTTGTCATTAACATAATTATTTTTTATTACTGCGATGTACGTATAACTGAAACGCAACCTTCCATAAATAATCTGGATTAACGTTAATTAATCTTGTTTGGCGCATACCGATTTATTACTTGGTAAACCTACTGTGGTGGTGCTGGTGGTTTACCTATGAGGTACTTTCTTATAGCATTTATTAAAATTGTTGTTAGTCTAATATTATAGTCTTTTTTATTTATAGGAATATTTTTCTTATCTTAATCAGAATTTTAATGTGCTAGAATTACCTATTCTAAATGTTTTTCAATGACATTCGCTACATGCGTATAAGGTCTCATTATCGTTTTTTAAGGTAAATTTTTATGGTTATACATAAACAAATTCGAATAACTTTAAAACTTTGAAATTTTTAGATATAAAAATTATTTATTCTTTTCAATTTACTGTCTAGTACATCGAAGGTTGTAGGACATGCAAATAATATTTTTTACCTTAGCGGCGTAATAATGGCACGATGTCGATCCACAGCGATCGCAGTCAAAGTAAATACACTAACGTTCACACTTAGTGCTTGCACAAACGGACAGAAGGCACACATGAAATGTGGAAGCAGCCATCGTTGCAGCAACGCGGCTTGGAACTACAAATAAATTTTATTATTAGTGTTTACTGATTATAATACAACCTTGTGAAGTTTAAAACAAAAGTTATATCGAAACAAAGTTAATTTTACACTTAGACTATATTAAGCAAATAAATTAATGTAGGAACAATTCTATTTAATATAACTTTTTATCATAACGTTAATTAATGAAATTCCAATAGACTTCTGTAAGGAATTTAATCTATCTCAAATAATTTCACTTACTTGGAATGGTACAGCAAATAAACCTATTACGATATCAGCTAAGGCCAAATTGGCTATGTAGCAATTAGTTACGCTTTGCATCCTGCGTGATGTCGCCACCACCCACATTACTAGGAAATTGCCAACAACTGCTAAAACCGAGATCGATCCATAAAGAAAAGACAATAACACGATCATGCTTGTTGGCACATCGTATAATGTATCTGAAACAATTTTATATTTTAAAATAAGAAATAAATCAGAATTACACTTAATTTCGTGCACAGCAGGGTAGGGAACCTAGTGTTAAGACACTTCGTTCCCTATTTTCCGCGGAATTCTGGAGAATTCTTTAGAATTTAACGCCGTTCTTTGCCTCGACACCAGGAGAAATGAAAATATTTCGTTTCCTCGAGTGGGGATCGAACCCACTACCAGCTGCGTTTACAGTCACACTTGTGCCCCTGCGCCACGACTGGCTTGACATATTTTTATAAATAATAAATAATTAATATAATATACAATATTATAAGCTGCCTAAATTAAATATTTATAAATATAATCTGTAAAATAAAGGTATAAAAATTAGGTTTCATGTAAAAAATAAGCTTAGTAAATTACTAAATATAAATTATTAATATATCTACATACATACCAAATGTATCATTGGTAATGTTCTGACCTAAATATTCTTTAATGGTTGTATTCCTTGACCAATCCGGTTCATCATCTTGTGCAGGAGTCGTTCCACTGTAAAAATGTTTATTATTAATTCCAGGGAATTCCCTATATAATTATCTAGAATAGTTTATTCAGTTATTAATTAACTAGTGGACCCGGACGCGGCTACGCCTGCTTGAACTATAAGAATATTTTCGCGTCGGTCATACTCATACTATACCGCCCGAAGGCTAGGTCATTTCGAATCAGTGACATCTCCTATTATATTTATTAGAATGTTATACAGCAAACTATAATTTCAATCTAGATAAAATGCTGAAAGTGACTATTATATTTATTTTCATAAGGATGAATATCAAAATGTCGCAGTAACGGTTGCGTAGCGACGCGACGGTTGTTATTAACATGGCATGGCAGAATAAATTGCATGTCAAATTAGAAAGTACTTTAAAATATATTAGTTTATATGTGTAATGTAATATTATATAGCCTATAGCACTTCTGAAGAATGCAGCTTTCATACAAAACAAAAACAATGTAAATTGGACCAGTAGATCCAGGGATCTTAGCGTTCAAACAAACAAACAAACAAACTCTTCCGCTTTATTATATTAGTATAGATATACTTATACTTGTGGATATATCACATGTACATTTTAACGAATTTCCTGCATATTGCTATATCTATCAAAACAGATAATGTACTTCAAACATTTTTTATAACTCTGGAACCCAGTTAAATGAAATACGGAGAAAGACTCTAGACTTTTACACAAATAAATTGCAAACATTTTTTTTACATACTTAAACAATATCAATCAACACGCAATGCCTCCAGAATACGGTGGAACCTGCTATCTGCGGGATACAGCGTGAAGCTGATTTTTTTTAAAGTAGTAGTAGTAGATGCTAAGAAAATAATTAAAATAATATTGTCTGGTTTTTGAAATTATTCAGATTCAAAGAGCCTATGGACTAACGCAGTCAGCAAGTTAATCTTCACTTTTTTCATTTTACTTTATTAAATTTAATATTTGAGCAGTAAAATATGTATTTTTTTTGTATGTATAAAAATTAATAACATTTAAATTTTATTTCTTCATATAAGACAAGCTTTCCTTCCCGCCTTTTTCTGAATATAACGTCGGAATATCATCTTGGATGTATGAAATATTTGTATAAAATACATGAATATTTGGAACTATAGCAACTTTTGGTATTTACCGCATGCAAGGATCATAAACTACGCTACTGACATCAAACTGGGGATTCACACGAAACATAACAATGAATCAATTCTAGATTCTTAGATCGAAGAATTGCTTCTTCATTTAGATATTTTTCTGTAAATTAAGCTTCATCATATAAATTGATAAGTAATTAAAAATTACAATCTGTGTGGGATCTTAAAAACCCTATTTCAATTTTACTATGTCTTAAAAAACATGTTTAAGCATTGAATGAATGACTATAAAGGTATCCTATAGTATATATACAGGATAGAAGCGTCTCCTCTTACGGGAACAGTATATAGGATAAAATATTTCAAACCCATACCTAAAGAAATCCGACTACGGTGAAGCAAAAAGGAGGGTTATGATTTTGATCTATATGTATGTGGGTAAGGATGTTCATCTGTTCCCTTATAACTTCTAAATTAGTTTCAATTACAATCAACAGTACAATGTGGATACTAATGTGGCATTATAGTATAATTTTGAATATTTTTTCGTCGATATGATAGTCACGTGAAAATATTGTTTTTCAATATTCGTAAGTAATTTATGTTAAAAAGAAGTATATTGGAACGAAAAGATTCAATATTTCAAGCGGGTGGAGTCGCGGGCGGGTCGCCAGTAGAATAATATACTTTATTATTCAACTACAAATATAAATACCCTTGAGCTTGGAGCAGTGCCTGGGGTTTGCGACCACAGGCTTCAAGGGCCCCTTTACAATGCACTAACAGTAAAGCTTTACCTATCTACATTCACTGCTCGAGCTTAATATAGCATTACCTCAACACCGAATGAACACCGCGTTTTATACAATTTAATAACAAACACGGCTGCCATTAATCCTATCAAAGAACAGTGTTGCCATAGCATACTTGCTAAGGCAACACTGGCATATTAATAATTAGTAAGATATAGCATATTATTATCGGTAAATATAATAGTTAACAGATTAAGTAGGGATATTGAAGACAAAGAAGATTAATTATGACAAGCCACCAACAAATAGTAACAACAAGTACCCATTAAACCGATAAATAGAATTAATTTAATATTTAATTATAAATAATTGTTGATAGTATTATTTTAATCTTCATTAGATTTTATCATACTAAAATGCCTGACGCTTATGTTCTAAAATAGCCTTAGCTTTGTGAAAATTTTCCTTATTGAATATTTGCTTTCACTTGATTTATCTAATTTAATTATATAGTTGTTCTTTTTTAGCTTTTTTATGTTCTTTCCCGCACATATCAAAGATAGGCAGAACGATCCTGGTAACCTAATGTGAAGACACTCTGTTCCATTAAAACATTTCCGTACAACACTCTCCTGAGTGGCGGAACTCTACGTCGTAATAATCTGTAACGTAATAATCTGTTCAACGTGCATCTCTTTACCATGGAGATAGATTCACCTATTTGACGTCAAGGCAACGCATTAGCTTTTCGATTATTATCGGATGAACTTTACATATTCTGCATTAATGCCACGTTGGACGAATATACGCATACATTTCCGTATTTTAAAGTTTTAAAAAATATACATAATTTTACTTTGTATTACTATGTATTTTTCGTATTTTATAGCGAGGCAGTTGTAATAGGCATAAAAAAAATTGAAGTTTGTTTAATCTAAAAAAATCTAGAATAATTATATTATATCTATAGTAGAACATTTAAAACGACTATTTCAATTAATTTAATATGTAATACTAAATGAATCATAAAGTAATAATTCCTCTTCTTGTATCAATCAGTTGGGCCGAATTCGAGACATTCCTTTTTCAATTTACTACCCAAAAGCTTAAATTCGTAAACTAGATGTAGATTTAAATTGTAAGCTATGTTTTATATTTTCATTAAGTCAATTTAATCCATATTCATATATGTCATTAAAGGGTAGAAAAACAATTATGACATGAATCTATATAAAAGAATAGCAATTAAGATGGTTGTAACAGCAAAAAACTTTTTTGTTCATAAACCGATTTAAATAAAACACTAAATTTTAAGGAAAGTTTGCTTAAATACTATAGTGAAACTCCATTAAAATCGGTTAAGCCGTTTCTGAAATTAGCGTGCACAAACAAACAGACGGCGTATATTCAATTACAGATATAATTCAATAGGACGAAGCCGTGGTCGGTTCATTAGTATCTAACATAAAATTATACATATAATGTTACATAAACATGTTTAATTCAAGCGGTACATAAAAGACGCAATGTAATAGCAGAATGTTAAAATTTTCCTATGAGAACGAAATGATGATGACTTTAAGGGAATGGAAACCATCTTTGAATCATAAAACGAGACTCACTCATTACAACAGTATGTGTAATGTTTCTTAAAATTCTGTTACGATATTCGTACGATATATTTGACTGATATTCTATGTAAAAAAATAACTATTTCGCCATCTTCTATGGTCCGCCATATTAGATTTAGAATGACGTCACATATTTTATCGTGCATTGTCATCCAAACTAAACATGTATGTATACAAAATTTCAGCTCAGTCGGTTGAAGATATCTACTTCAAAATTGAGCTCCAAGATTTCACCCGAACCCACATACATACATTGCAAGTTAAATAAAAGCTTTTAAAAACGTGTGGTTTTTCCGTGAAGTGCTGTTATTTATATGAGAAAACATTCATTCATGACTGTATCAAACAAATAATGAGTGCGAATAGAATAATCGTCACTGTTACACCCGTATGACGTCCCTTGCTGGCCTTCACCAACGGTCGATCAGATCCTCTTTAGAAAATAATTATTTGTTTAATATTTTAGCAAATTCTTTTTTATTATTTTTTTCATATGTTTTACTGCCCTTTTTACTATCATATTTTAATTTATCTTTTCTTGTTCGTTTTCTTTGTCTTCGAGTACGAAGTAGTAATTATATTGAATTTTTGCTAATTAATGCTATCAATATTAAGACATTCAAATTCACAAAGCTGTACCTGACCCATGTCGAAATAAATGACAGTTTAGATAAATGTCGCGGTTCAGTCGGTTTAAAATTTTATTTCTCAGCCATCTTTTTTGACTCGTTTGCTTGTAAAGAGACGCTTAAAATATTCTCTCATAATAATTAATTTATTGATCCAGATAATAGAAAATATATATTCATTTCTAAAAGCCAAAGGGCGATTAAAAAATTAAAATAATCTCCAAAGTTTGACCCGCTTGAAGGAACCGCTGTCACTTCCACAAAATTTTGCAAAAAGAGACTTAATTAATTTTGTTATTTTTAAAAGACATCGTGTTGATAAAGTCAGATATACATACATGTATATTTTGTCTACCGTACCTCTCGCTGGAGGCTTCGCCCGTTTAGTTATGAAAACACTAATTTTTATACCTAAAAAATCTAAAATGCTCATAAAAAAGGTAACCTTTTTATGAGCATTTTAGATTTTTTTTTAGCTTCACACTGTATCCCGAACATAGCATGGTAGGCAGAAGGAATAGAATACAATAATATAACTTCTTACATCATAGTATAAGATAGAGTTCAGTCGTTTTTGATTTATATACAATAATTTTTGTATTAATAAAATTAATTTTTTTTTTCGACTACTTACTATACCGACGTGTGTTGGTTATTTATCTTATACTTTTAAATCTATAAAAAGTGATTAATTAGGGTCTTCTTTGTAAATGTGAAAAAAAGTATAAAAAATACAGCATAATACTAAAAAGAGCTATGTATTTAAATTATGGATATTCTAAGTCTTATCACCTAACTTAGGACTTCTTTTAAAGAATAAAAGTACAGAACTGAGTGATATTTAACATGTAGATGCCTACCTGATACAGCATGAAGCTGACCTGCGACCCTGAAGTCCACGGGGAGATAAACACATCCTATTAAACTACAACGACGTAATGGTTATATATATTCTTTTAAGATATTTAGGATCGTCGTATTAGATTACATGAATGACCATTTTTCACAGTCCACCCTGTCACGGAATAAATAAAATCCTTGTAAGCGAGGGTTGATATTTAGGAGTAAAGCCATTTTTGTCCTCCCTTGCGTCGTTCATAGAAAAAAGTGGGACCAGTCCAATATCTTATGGAAATTTATCAATTATTTTTTTTTATAAATATGCGTACTGTACTTTTTAATAATTAGAAGTAATTTAATAATGAAATTATTTAACGAAATGAGGTCCATTTTATAATAAGCTCTAATTCTAAATTATGTAAACCGAATATTTATTTTGAAAAATTTTTTTCAAGTGGAATTTGAATCTATAACTATCGTTTCAGCTTTAACATAAAATTATTTCTAAGTGTGGATTATTTAGTACAAGCCAATTATAAGTTTTATTTTTCTTATAAAGGATCTCAGATTGTAAAATATAATACTTTACAGAAATATTGTGACTAGCTCCAAAGGAGATCACTGAAAGATAATAATGTTTCTTAAGAAGCTTAATATTTCTTAACAAGATTTTATTAAACTATTTTTAAATTAAGTTCCCTTAAAATCCTGTACCTTATTCTTATATACCCATCATACGGAGATAACATGTTAGAACAGGTATGTTCTGAGCATTTTCCAAATTCTACAGTATTAAAAAAGCAGGGTAGGCAGAGGGAACCAAGTGTTAAGACACTCCGTTCCTCACTTGCCGCCAAATTTTTTAAGGCATTATGTGTTGAGTGGCGGAAAAAACACCGTCCTTTTGCCTTGGTAACAGAGCGAAGAAATGGTAATATTAATAAATAATAATTCATCCCCTCGAGTGCAAATCGAACCCACAACCGCATTACGCATTACGGCCACACACTTTTGCCCCTGGGCCACGACTGTACAGTATTCATTGTAGTATGTTAGCTGCCATAGTCTAGTATAGAGCAACGCGTTTAAAATGAGGTACCGTGGCTTTTCAACGAGAAATGTACTTGACTAAACTACTATTTAAAATTACCACATTTGACGTTAACGCCAAAGGAAATGCTTTTGACAGGATATTATAAGTGGAAAATATTATAATAAAAATATTACTATACCAGAGTTTGAAGAAACAGGTAAGATATTTAAACATTTAAGCTTATATGTAATGAGGTAATTTAATAAGGTGGTAAAATTTCATATATTTCAAGACCACCACCATCGCGACCACAGTTATGCTTAATGACCACATACTGTAAAAAAAATCATATAAGAAAATAATATACGATTATAAAGATAATTAATTCTAATTTATATGTATATTGATATAACTAAACTAATTTCATTTGTGTACAATTCATAACTTGTTGTAAACTTCCCTAATGTCCATGTATGCGTAGAAGGGGTAATGACTGAACTTCGTTGCTAAACAGCCCCTAAGTATTTAGTTATTACTTTGATAATATATAGTTATATTTATATGAAATGAGCTATATATGTATGTTGACGCCAGTCACCGCGCAGGAGCACAAGCGACAATAATATGGGTTCGATTCTCGCGTGTGGAGATAAAATATTAAATAGTTCTTTTTCTTCCCTATCCTCAAATATATAAAACGCAGAAATTGGTATTTTCGGAAGAGACATATTTTATAGAAAATCTTTTTTGACGTCACGATGCACACATCAGGGTAGGCAGAGGGAACCTAGTGTTAATACACTCCGTTCTTCATTATTCCCCTATTTTTTCAGGCATGCCGTGTTGAGTGTGGAACTCAGCACCGCAAAAGTGGGACAGTATATAAAAAAAATAAACTATCATAACGTGGCCATTTATTGGAGAAAACATTTATTTAATGCAAAACGGTTATCGTCAAGAGATTTTTCATTCAAACAAAATTATCTTCACGAAATATTTACATTTTCTTATCTCATTTGGGCAAGAAACGCCATATTAGTAGATATAATTGTTTAATTAATAATGTATCAACGAAATACTCTGTCTTATAACATTAGGGGCATTGTATTAAACCTGTAGCGGAATCCATAATTTAATAACAAAAGTCAAAGATAACTTATACGCGTCTTATATAGTAGGTAGCTTTATTAAATTTCAATTAAAATGGATAATAGCTTTGTAAAGATATAAAAGTATGTTTAGTTACAATTAATTTGTTTTCGATTAACTTTGGTAAATATTTAATTTAGTCGTGTGGAACAAAATTATAGAATTCATTAATTTTAAACGGTGCTAATATTTGTATTGTTATGGCCAATTTATACAATTTATTTATTTATCATATTGCTATATATAGAATAGAATAATATTTACTGCTTACAAAAAAAAACATATGCAAAGGCAAAAATGTATGTATGTATGTGGCCAGTCGTGGCTCAGGGGAACTAGCGTGTCACGTAAGCACGACAAGCTGTGAGTTCGCAGCGTTGAGTTCCGCCACTCAACGAGCAGCGAAGTAGCGCAGGATACAGCGTAAAGCTGAAATAACATATGTTTTTTGTAATTTCGCTAATATCCTATATTAATATTCGCTTCTTATGACTTATTTTCACGATCCAAGTAAAAGAAAGTATAAAAATATTATTTTCTCATTAAAACTGGTACAAACTAATATCGCCAGCTATCCAAGGAATATTGGCTTTTCAATCTCCCGTGCGCAAGTACTCGTAAGTCGTTAATTGTACGTACGTACGTACATAATACAATGTAGAAGATAGATTACACATGTATTCCGGAGAGCAATATTTGGATAGTAATTATCTGCAAATTATTTTGGAGCTCAGGCTATTATCGGATGCTTGCTCTGATAATGCCGACTAATGACCTGAATATTCTCTGTGGTACGTACCTTAACAAAGATAATATAAATAATAGTGTTGTTTAAGATATATGTGAAATAAAATTTGAAAATATAAGGTTTTGCTTTGATTTGGCATCCAATCTTAAGCATTTTTTACAATAATTATATTTATTACAATAACTCAAAACTGAGTTCTGAGTTTCTTGGTATCCACCAAGAAATCGATTCTCAACAGGTCAACCACCTGGTCTGACACTCCACCTAGTCTGATCCTCATTTTGCGCCGAATTCTTAAGGCTTTCCGTACTGAGTGGCGGAACTCACCAACGCGCTTTGCCTTGTTACCAAAAGCGACGATATTAAGATATTTATTCATTCATTTCCCCAAATTCGAAACTACAACCAAAGAAAGAAAACTAAACCTAAGAATCCTAATGTAAATTTAAAATTACTTTTAGAGAGTTAAATGAAAACTAATAAATAAACATTTTGTATCTGGCATGTTGCAAAGAAATCTTTGCTACTCGTTCCTATGTTAAAACGCATTTGTTTAAATCAAACATGAGAAATGTTAATGTTAACTTAATAGAAATTATTCCTACATTTGTATGTGTAGCTATAATTTGTTTTTCATTCGAATAGATAATGTTATACAGTATTGGAAATAAAATAAAATAAGCTTACACACTCCTAAACAAACATAAATCTTATCGAATTTTCTTTTTTAACTGCACTTTTACAAGTGTGAAACAAAAACGCTTTTTATTGCAGTTTTCTTCGTATCGTCCATAAAGAAAACAGAGAACATAGGGTCATTTATCGCTACAATACCGAAACAGTATTTACACATTGTATACTGTTTCCTCGAACACAAACGTATTTTTTCAGATAAAACTGAACATGCGTCACACACCAAAATCTATTTTATTAGCAGTAACCGTCGCTAGTAGCAAAGATGCTGTACAAATAAAATACAGCCATTATTAACTCCTACATTGTCTTTCTACTGTGCGTACATCTTCTATTGAACGTTTGTATTTGTTCTTTAGAAATAGTATGATATTTTCCGTCTAAGATACTAATTTAATTGGTGGGCAGTCGTGGCGAAGGGCACAAAGTGTGTAAAATCGACTGGGTGGTGAGTTCGATCCCCACTCGACAAAAACATTTTCTTGCTCTGTTGTCGAGGCAAAGTGCACAATTCGGCGGAAAGTGGGGAACGGAGTGTCTTAACACTAGGTTCCCTCTGCCTACCCTGCTGTGTGCGGGATACAGCGTGAAGCTGATTTCATATGTAATTTTTTAAGATATTCATTCAATAGCTTTCAATTCTATATTTTTTAGGACTGTACTACACTATATATGACTCTATATGATAGTCTATATATATTCTTTGAGAAGGATCGTAGCCGGAGTGTGATTGAACTGGAACTTGACCGGAACGATAATATCATGCTCGCATTGTTTCTCGTATAAGAATACTTTACCAGACTGAGATCGGACCAAAAACGGACCGTGGAATGGCACTATACTATGGTTCGACCTTTAGCTGTGCAAGTTCTAGGAAAACTATATATGTTTTCGGGGCTTAAAGAAAATAGTAGTTGCTTATGAAACAATGTAATTGAAAAATATTTAAATATAAGCATTTCGAAAAAAAATTATAATTTATAATTTATACAAACTCAGAAACTTCCGTGGGCTCGTGCACAACACCTTTGCTAAAGATGCATGATCAAATGCATAGTTCACGATTCTATAAAGAACATACAGACAAACATTCATTTTTATACATAAAGATTATGTATAATATGTAGACGCTAAAAGAGCCGTATTGAAAAAGTCAATATGCGAATAGTAAGATAGACCTAAATACGAAAACAAATTACAAATAGCGTCTTAGAAAGAAATTCAAAGAAAATTGCTAGGAAAAACAATATTAAGATAATGAAACGACTGTAAAATCCACGGCACAAAGTATAATGAAAGAAGGAAATTGCAGGGTGGTCAGACCGCATGCCTACTTTTAGACATGATACAAAGACGAACAAGATTTTTGTAGAGGCTATTTACCCATATACTTTTAATGTGTAATTTATCGAAATGTTGCCCCTAATATAATCCATACCTTCCATCCATACCTATATTATAAATTCGAAAGAAACTCTGTCTGTCTGTCTGTCTTTTACTCAATCAGGGCCAAACCGCTAATTTCATTGGGATAAAATACTCATATAGAGATGCTTGAGGATCTCGGGATGAACATAGGATACTTTTTTTCTCATATTTGTAATATTTTCAATATATATCAATATATTAAAATACTTATTAATTTGACATGCAATTTATTCCGCCATGTTTATAACAACCGCCGTTGCTAAGCAACGATTTGCAAAGTTTGTTGTTAGAAAACGTCACCCAAAATGAGCTTGCTTAACGCATCTCTCTATTGAAAACTGAAAATAATTTCATAAATATATTTAATAAATATTCGTATAGTTATGCGTAGCCGCGTTCGGGTCCACTAGTACTATATATAAGCTAATGACATGCTTCGCTGCTTTTCTCAGATTATCAAGTCAAAATATAATCTAGGACACCAGATGGTTTCAATTTCAAATATATAAAATAGAATCAGAAGAAATAAGAAATGAATTGAATGGAATTGGAAAATGGTGATTGAAAAGTAACTATTACTACTAATAGTAGCCAATTCAAGATTAAATTCATGATTCACGTGAACATTAACAAAGAATTGAATAGAATAGAATATTTTTACATATTATATGCTCAATGCTCATGTATAATATGTTCTCATTTGTCTCATTTGTATGACTGAGACCAATCATGGCCACAAGTGTGGGTTCAACATCCATTCGAGGAAATGAAGTATTTAATATTTTCATTTCTTCGGTCTGGTGTCTAGGCTAAGCGTGGTGTTGAGTTCCACCACATAACGGGCAATGCTTCCAGAATTCGGCGGAAAATGGGAAATGGATTGGCTTAACACAAGTTTCTCTTTGCTTACCCTACTGTGTGCGGGATACAGCGTGAAACTGATACTCTCATTGGTTATGACAATAATGACTTTTTGTAAAATCTAATGTAAATCGTTCATTATAAGCGTTAATGTATTGTACATTGTTTATTTGTTTTCCATACTCTTGTTGTTAGTTCCATTTGTAAAAATGATAATTCTACTTGTACTTGTATAAATGTCAGACGAGGGTAAGGCACATATTACAACCAAGTAAATGAATCAGCATTTTGTGTCACTTCATTCAACTTACTAACCCTATCATTTATTTCAATTTAATGTGTTATACTCGTATTCCATATTCATAAGTTATGAATGTTATATTGTTGCATGTTACTTAATTTTATTTAATTCAAGTTAAAGTGAAATAAAATTAAGGAATATTAATAATTTTAATCACTTTAATCTTGTATTTCCAATATTGTTTAAAAAATCTAAAATTTGTCATAATGTCTTCAGCCAGACACCAAATAATAAATTATATTTTTTCCTTCTATTCATAGCAGTAAAGTGAAAAACTATTTCTGAATATTACTTTATCAGTTTCAAAGTTATTGTCCAAATGTTGTTTTGGTTACGAAGAATTTGAATAAAATCATATAGACGATAACAGCTGTCAGCCAGTAGGAAGGCTCATAAATTTAATATTTAAGGTTTAAATCATATCATAAATAAATATTATAACGACGATCAGCAATTCCTTTGACATTTCAGAAGGCTAATATAATATCCATGAAATTTCTGAATATCCTATGATAATTATAATTACGTTAACTTTGAAGAAGAAAATTATTGACAAAAACATACATAATAATTTCTACATTAAAAAACTATTTAATTTTTTTAAATTTGAGCGTAGTGGATTTGAACCCCCAATATTATTCTTTCCTAACCGTGGTATAGCAGCATGCGCTTACAATAAACTAACTATATTTAAACAGTTAAAATTATTAGTTATTGACTTATAGTTCCCAAAACGTGAAATCTATTTTTATCTATAAATGAATTACACCATTAGGTAGGATAGTTTAAAACAATTTATATGTAAAGTATATTTAGAAAATATTTTTTAGATTGTAAGTAGTCTAAGTAGTCTAATAGCATTCTGGTAGCTACCGGTAAGAAAATAAACGATGCTCTCTTTGTAGTGATGAGACGGTAGAAAAAATCATAATGTGTTTCTTTTAGAAGCTACGTAGAATAAAAATCGTGGAAAAGTTAAAAGAAATATACAGATGGGTAACATTTGGTTTAAAAAACACATGAAAAAACATGATTAATTAACATATATTGTTTTTTAATTTAACCAAGGTCTCAGAGGGTCAAGTAAGGGACAAAACGTTATTGGATTGGTATCTATTGTAGGACAGCTGTTCACCACAACCCAAGCAACCCAAATACGATGTATCCGTACATAAATAACATTGATATTTCACCTAAGAAAAAATATTCTATTTATATAAAGTTTGTGATTTTATATAATATTTGTAATGATATTTTTCTATGAGATATCAATAAATTTTTACTTTTAAAACGGATTTTTTCCATTATTTATATTGTAAATTTTCATTTTCTGTTAAAATTACTCTCTGTAACTGTAGGTCTACGAGAAGTACTCTATAAGTTTGTTTTGGTGGCGAATTTCATACAAAATGCACCAAAATCGAAGCGTAAATGCTGCGACAGACAAACGGAAAACAAAATTATTCTATTGGGGTTCCGTTTTTACCATTTGTGGTACGAAACCTTAAAATAAATATAATATTCATTATAAATAAATAACATTATACAGCTATTACTGGTCGATCAAGTACCACTTAGATCATGCGGAAGCAGGCGCTACGTTTATCGTAGCGCTAGGCACTCCATCTCCGCCTATCAAGAAAGGGATATAGTGTCATTATGCGTATCTGAATAATAGATTAACGTTACCCTCTTGCTTATACATTTATCTGTTAAGAACATCTATGTGGATTTCCAAAACTCTACTATATTTTTTTCAGCTTCATGCTGTATCACACATATATCAGGGTAAACAGAGGGAACCAAGTGTTAAATCACTCCGTTTCTCACTTTACGCTGAATTTGGTACCAGAGCGAAGAAATGAAAATATTAATAAATAATAATTTCATTGGGATCGTACCCACAACTTTCGCGTAACAGTTACACTCTTGTGTCATAGTATATTGAAAAAAAAATTTTAGTCATCTTCATTAAATATTATTCTATCCCAAGAGCATATGAAGGAGGTCAGCGTCTAGTATTTTAGAATAGTATCACAAAGTAAGATAAATAATCTTTCGTCTTCACTAAAATATAAGTTTATTTAACTGAAAATTCTTATATCGTTTTATTATTCTTTGGTTAATCTGCAAACATATCTTTAATTTAAACTTGGAAAATTTAAGTTATAAAGTAAATTGACTTTTCTTCGTGCTCTTTCTCTAAGTTTTGAGTAATTAAATGCCGCTTTAATTAGCACTTTAACTAAATTATTCATACGGTGAATACTAACTTATGTAGAAGCCGCCCAAACCTAAGCTCAAATTTGAAGTGTTACCTAGAGCCTTATTATAAACTATTTGTTGTTTTTTAACAACAAATGGACAATTTATTGTCTTAGAAGTCTAAACCTGTTTTATAAAATACTTAATCGTTTTTAATAAAATAATCTCATTGCAATAGATATAAAATATTATAAATAATTAAGTTAATTAGTTTTAATAACACTGTGTTTATAATAAGCCTGTGTGACGTCATTCTAAGTCCAACATGGCAGATATTAAAAGCTTATGAAAAGTTATTTTGGAACTACTTAATAAGACATATGGACATATATATTATCAATTTTTTTTAGCTTTCCCCTTAATTACGTTATTAATTGTTATACGTAGACTTAATAATTAGAGCCTAGCAACCGTCAAACAAACATGTCAGGAAAAATTTTCACTGTTGATATAAATTAATAAATAATTTAGAAAAAGTACAAAATCATAAGAAAATGGGATTCCATAATATGATCTGGATTACTAGAATTAAAACAAATATTGGCAAAAGATGGCACAAGAGTAAAAAATAGTGACGGATGCCAGGAGGACAAGTGCACTCCCAACACCACGGGTGGAGATGTTGCCCTTCGAATCCGCAACCGCCGTCGTCAGAAGACGACTATCGCACTGCGGCTTCGACTGCGGGTTCGGAGGAAGGAATGTCAGAGTCGGAAGGGCCGGCTTTAAGACCACGCCGGCGCGCCGACATCCCACCAGCGGAGGGTTTGGAGCCAGGAGCGTCGAGGATGCTCAACAAGGCTCCCGCTACCGGTGGTAAAGTGCCTCGCATGAGATGGTCTCAACAGCTGAATGAGAGTGTCATGCGTGCGTACTATAGGGCAACAGAGGGGGGAACTAACCTCACTGCGTATCGTTCAAGGTTACTGTCTATGTTTCAGGAGCTTGAACCAACAGCGACCGTTACTGCACAGCGACTGTCGGACAGGGTGCGGATCATTCAGCGACGTCATCTGCTGGATGAATCCGTACTGGAAAGGCTACGCTTGAGCTTTCAGCAGGTCAATACTACCAACAACAACAGTTGCGACATCCGGTCACAGTTCCAGCACGCCAACATTGAGTCGCAAGGTAATATTGAGTTGTCTGTTAGTGCCCAGGATGATGAGCGATTGAGGAGAAGCTTGAAAGATGCTATTTTGGAATATGGTTCCATTCCGGTAAATCTCAGACCAAAATTACCTCGTTTGCCTATGCATAGACGTAACATAGCACTAGTGAGGATTCTAGATCAACATTTGCCAAGTCATTTTAACAACTGTAACGATCTTACTGATACGCATTCATTGTTGTATTGTGGTGCTGTAGCTGTATGTCGTGTTGCTGGTGTACAGTTCCCAAATAAAGGGGGTACTAAGGCATCAAAGCATACGGTGCCGGCATGGCAGTACGACACTGAAAAGCGTATCAATCTGACTAGAATCTTCATTGGCAAGCTAATAAGTTTCAAGTCGGGTAATCGTCGACCGAGGGTCATGCGGTTTGTGGCGGAAGCATTTGCTGGAACAAATTTAAAGCCCAGTGAGTATATGGCTAACGTCACAAACCGTATTGACTTTCTGAAACAGAAACTCTATGCATTGGCAAAACGCATTAGAAGATATAGAGAACGATGGGATCGATACAATCAGAATAGTGCCTTTCAAAAGAACCAACGGAGTATATACAGGAAATGGGAACGTTCTGGGGATAGTGTGGTTAATTGCGAGATCCCGAATCCAGATGCTAGTGCTGGTTTTTGGCGTAGTATATGGTCGGCTCCTGTTGAACACACTGAGGGTGAATGGTTTTGTGGTATTGCGAAAAATTGCGAAAATATTATACCAATGAGATCAATAAAAATAAGCGAAATTGACGTGAGGTGTGCTATTCGTTATGCTAGTAATTGGAAATGTCCCGGGCTAGATGGGTTGCATAATTTCTGGCTGAAGTGGTTTCGCAGTTCACATTCCGTTTTCGCAACACAATTCCAGGATGCCCTTGACTCTGGATCGTTACCAACATTTTTGACAACAGGTGTAACATTCCTGTCATACAAATCCGGATGTACCACGGAGCCGAAAAACTATCGCCCAATAACATGCTTACCTACCATCTATAAGCTCCTTACATCTATTCTGAATAAAAAAATCACAGAACATATTGTTCGTAACAAAATTTTGGCACCGACTCAGAATGGGTGTAAGGCTGGTGGCCGTGGTACAAAGGAACTTCTTCTCATTGACACAACTATAAGCCAACAGGTAAGGCGGAACAGGAAAAATCTCACTACTGCTTGGATAGACTATAAGAAGGCATATGATTCAGTGCCACATACTTGGCTCTTGAAGGTCTTGGAGTTATATAAGATTGATATTACTTTGAGATCATTTTTGGAGGCTTGTATGGGGCAATGGGTCACTGTCCTTCGTCATCTAGGGGAGTGTGATATTCCTGCAACGTCTGAACCGATAAGGATAAAGAGGGGTATATTTCAGGGTGACAGTCTGAGTCCTTTATGGTTTTGCCTAGCTCTGAATCCTCTTAGCACTATGTTAGAGGATTCAGGTTTAGGCTTTCGTCTTCGCCGGGGGGGTAAGGTCATATCTCACTTGCTGTACATGGATGATCTGAAATTATTTGCGTCAAAACGTTCTGATCTTATGCGGCTACTAAAGGTAACTCAAACTTTTAGTAGTGATATAAGAATGGAATTTGGCGTCGATAAATGTGCTAGCATGCATGTAGTGCGGGGGAGTGTGATCAGATCTGATAATATTTGCATTTCAGATTCTGTTTCCTTCAGAACTCTTGGTGAAGGTGAGACTTATAAATATCTTGGAATGTCTGAAGCATTGGGTATTGATGAGCGGAGCATAAAGCAATTGGTGAAGGAGCGTTTCTTTAGCCGCCTGAAAAAAGTGCTTGGCAGCCTTTTATCTGGTGGCAACAAGGTGCGTGCTTTCAACGGTTGGGTTATGCCGCTTTTAGCCTATACTTTTGGCATTGTAAGATGGACACAGACTGAGTTAGACTCCGTAGATCGCCAAATACGTAAATTGTTGACGACATACCGAATGCACCATCCGCGTTCGTCTGTAATGAGACTGAATATCCCGCGTAAGTGTGGAGGTCGTGGCTTTTTGAATGTCAAGAACCTCCATAACCACGAGGTATGCAGTCTTAGAGAATATTTTCTCAAGATTGACGTGGATATGCACAAGGATGTGGTAACAGTTGACAAAGGCCTTACTCCTCTTTCCTTGGGCAAAGAGAACTGGCGTCGGCCTGTAGTACTTACTACTTCTGATCGCATGGCTGTATGGAAGAGCAAGGAGCTGCATGGTAGATTCCATAGAGCCCTAGTGGGCCAGGACGTGGATACTGTTTCATCATTATCTTGGTTACAGTTCGGAGATCTTTTCGGAGAAACTGAAGGTTTTGTCTGTGCAATTATGGACGAAGTTATCAAGACACGGAACTACCAGAGACATATTATGAAAGATGGCACTATCGACATCTGCCGGGCGTGTCATCGACCTGGGGAGTCCCTCAGACATATTGTCTCTGGTTGTTCTCATCTTGCTAATGGCGAGTATTTGCATAGACACAATCAAGTAGCCAAGATAATACACCAGCAACTTGCTCTTCAATATGGCCTTGTAGAATTGGAGGTGCCTTACTACAGGTACAATCCCATGTCTGTTCTTGAAAATAGTTGTGCTTTGCTCTACTGGGATCGGTCTATTATTACTGACAGGTATATTGTTGCCAATAGACCTGATATAGTACTAGTAGACCGAGCGGCGCGCCGCGCAGTGATTGTTGACGTTACTATCCCACATGATGAAAATCTCGTGAAGGCCGAAAAAGAAAAACAATCTAAATATTTGGACCTAGCCCATGAGATTACCGCCATGTGGGATGTCAATGCGACTATCATTGTGCCGATAGTGGTTTCGGTTAACGGTTTAATAGCGAAAAGCCTCGACCAACACCTTAAGAGGCTATCGCTTAGCTGTTGGATCAAGAACCGGATACAGAAGGCAGTATTACTTGAGACGGCACGTATTGTGCGGAGGTTCCTCTCTCTGGAGCCCTAGCCACCGATGGCTTGGACCCTTGTCCCGCCCTCGGAAGAGTGGTTTTTTATATTTTTAAATGTATCTTTTTTATAATAATTTATATTTAAAAATGTAAAATTGATTCACTAATTTAATAAAAGTATATTCAGAAGAGCAATTATTTGAAATCGGTTAAAAGATACAAGGTTGTGCATATTGTATTAGAGAATTCAAATAAGCGTAATTATCTTACTGCTTGCAAGCTATATCTTAAATAAAACAAATAATGGTAATGCTTCGTTAGTAATACCCTAAGATATTCTTTATTGATTTTTCTTCAAACAGGCCTACCAAAATACATGACTTGAGATTTTTTGTTCTCATGGAAAAAAGTATTAATAGACTAAATAGAATAAGTACATATATTAATTTTTATTTGGTTGGAACTTTCTTTTAATAGATATTATTAGCACGATATAAAAAACATAGTTTTAATTTTTTCCAATAAACCATTATTAATGCATACATATTATTGTATTTATTCATTATTCTACACAAGTACAGACAAACAACGCCAAATACTATAGCATTTATTAAAAAAACAAAAACCACTTATTCCAGTTTCGCGAAATCATAACACTGTAAGCCTATAATGACTGTAATTCCAAGATAAATAGACATTGCACTCTGAGATATAGTTAACACGTCACGGCCATTGAATAAATCCTTTTGAGCTTGTGAGCTTCTAATTTAAAACATATTTTGCGTTGGCGCAACCAATATATAAATATAATATAGTAAATATACCTACATATATGCTATAATTAATATTATTTACTAAATAATGCAAAAAACAACTTGCCTGGTATCCATCTTGTTGCCTATATTCTGGAAATCGGTGGTGATTTTTAATAAAATTCCTTTACTCTTTATCGGTCGAGACCTTTTTTCATTCTGCTAATGACTGGGCACACACGAAACACTTTACGACACTCGCCTTACCATTTGTTTGTAAAACGATTAACACGCCCGTTCCTGTTACCAAAGTTGTCATTATGCATTCAGAAATATTAAAAGTAGTCAATTAATTTATTAGGTGTGCCTCTTTTTAATATATATTTTTTGGATTTTTTGTCACTGACACTTGTAATTTTAACTGAAACACCAAAACTTTTTATCACTTTTGTTTATTAAGGTTCAAATGTTTTTTATCACTCTTATTTTGTTAATAAATGTAATTTATTCTATATTAAAAATTATTTATTTATAGCTACACTTCCGCTATATATTCTACAATATGTAGTATTAAGTCGCGTATGAAAGTTTCAGGAGCGTAGGTGCGAGAGACGTAAGGTAGCTACGCTCGTTCATAGACGAATGCGCGCTCAGCGGACACCCACCCTGCACTAGAATATTTTTCCCAAATATTTTTCCAATAATTATAAGTATTTAAATTAATAATTCTAAAACTAATTAATTTATTAAGTAATATTAGAGGTCATACAAGCTAAATTATTTTAAAAATATAATAATAAATAATTTTATACATTTTTTTTTTAATTTTAATAATTTTCTTTCGTTTGTTGAAATTTTGTTTTACACCATTATTATTTATCACTAAAAACATATTTATGCAATAAAAGCTAAGTTCAATCTTCGAAAAATGCGTCATTCTCGACTTCACCGATAAAAGAATTGGAAATCTAAAGCTATATGGATGCCGAGCTCTGTGTTGTCTCTAGTATTATGTATTTATTTATTAGTGTGTATTTGTACGACCTCTAATACTTGGTTGATATATTTATATGAAAATAAATGAGGTGGAGAACAATTATCCAAAGAATTTATCAAACAAAGGAAAAAAAATATGTGTATAGAATTAAATTTTGGTTGATGAACTGAAAGAGATAGCATTTAGCTCTTAGTGAAAGCTTAAAAATAATTATCAACTCGGTAAATATGAAAGAAATTACAGTTTCATTAACGTAAAATATACATACGAGTACATATATGTATGTATATAGGCAGTGCTATATGTATCATAAAGTGTTTTCTGTCTATACTGTGTGTGTAAAAAAAGAAGTGATCTTAAAAAAAAATCAAGTAGACATACCAATGCAAAAATATTATATTATCCTTGGATTTCTCTGTTACGCTAATAAATCTAAGTTTAAGTTTCAATGGCGTTCAGTTACATTTACTAGACTGTAATGTCGCTATAAATTCTGTTACACTATACAGTTGAGGGTAAAACTATTGTTGAAAGCCATAGTTTATAAATAAGGTCCTGATTTCTTAGAACAAAAGTATATTAGGTATATGATAATATATCTAAAGAAATAAGGAAGGTATCATTTTAGGAGATTTGTTGAAATCTTCATCGTTTCAGGGCACTTCCGTTAATAGAACGACGTAGCTGCATGCGGGACAAGATAAAATTAATGGACCACAGGAAAATATAATCTTTATGGTTTCCTGCTCTATCTATATGAAAGTTACTTATAGAAAACAAAATATTTTTTTATTTATTAAACATAATGTAAGCAGAGCGAACTTTGAGTTAAGACGTTCCTTCTTTATACTTTCCTCTAATTTTAAAGTTAAAAAAAGGTTAATTTTAGAGTAACTACTACATGCTGAGTGACAGAAATCAATGCGGAACTTTGCCTTATGAGAACAATATTAAACAGTATATAAATTTCATTGAGAGGATTTTTCATTTTGGTGAAAATTGTTTCTCCCAAGAATAAGTAAAACTTACAATCTTTGTGTGAACATCGAAACACTCCCCAACTACCTCATTTATATTTATAAAGTTCCGTTCGCATAGTCTAATTATGAAAGTACGGTTGTCGAGCTCAATAGGAACGTTACTTCTGAGTAACTTTAAATTTTCTCTACTTATTCCGAGCGCAAAATAATTGTATATACAAAAAAATATGATAATTTTAAATATAAAACTGTATCAGTAGAATTCAAAGTATGTATATAAAAAATATTATTAAAGTTACAAGGCCAGTTGTGGCGCAGAGGCACAAGTGTGGGGTTGTAAGTGCGACTAGATGTGGGTTCGATCCTCACTCTAGGAAATGAAAAAAAAAATCATTTCTTCGCTCTGGTGTCGAGGTAAAAACGCAGCGTTGAATTCCGCCACTTAATACGCAAAGACTTCACAATTTAGCGGAAATGGGGAACGGAGTATTTTAACACTAGGTTCCCTCTGCCTACCCAGCTGTGTGCGGGATACAGCGTGAAGCTGATTTTTTATTATTATGGTTATATAAGTATACCAACATGGATATATATTATATTAACATGACAACTTTACCTCTAACAAGATATCAAATATGAATGTTACAGTATTTAACGTTATCACGCTAATTGTTCACTAACGACAAGGACAGTATTATTTCAAGTTGAATGCTATTTTATATATAAATATTTTATTAAAAATGGAATAATACATATAAGAAGTTTATAATACCTTAGGTATAAAATAATTGTACCTAGTACCTACCTACAATGCAGGTGTTATATACTAGTTCTTACCTGCGGCTTCCCCCATGTGCTTAACACTAGAAGTGCCGAAGATTGACACCCCCTTGAACCGCCGTCGTGACAAATTTGTCCCATTCTACTTATTATGTTGATTGTTGGTATAATACAAAAAAAATATTATTAAAATAATGTGTAAAATATGTAGACCATCTTTAATAATCAATTCTTATTCTTTAACAAACATAAAAGTACTAAAAAACAGAAACACAAAGAAAGAATCAAATATTTCAAATACATTCTATGGTCGTGACAACTAGCAGAATAACTCTTACAAAATTATAAGTTATTGAAATTAGTTAATATTATTATTAGGCCAAGTAATGCAATAATATATTCTTCATCAGTGATACATCACATATGATTTATAACATTGCGTGGTGATGCCTCCAGAATTCCGCAGAAAATGCCAGCGGAGTGCATAGCACTAGGTTCCCAGGTTCCCTCCACCTACCCTACAATTGCCCACATTTGGTATCGAGTGTTTTTCTGAAATTCAAGCCTAGCTTAGTCATTCCTTCATCTGATACCTCACTTGAACTAGCGGCAAAATTTCGTACTGACACCAATTTTACCCCACTTTTCAGGCTATTATTTTTTAAGATTTATACATAAATGTATAGTTTTCAGATTTTTTCCTGTACTAGTACTACATGTAGATGCTAGCTGCCAAATTTCATAATTCTAAGTTAATTGAAAGTACCTTATTAATTTGATTGCCTTTATAATGTCGAAATACACGTTTTTTACTATATAAATGGTCATATCTTTTTTTAAGGGCGCTTTTTCAGGAAATCAAGGGACTGTAGATCGTCATATAGTTGATATTCATATACTCATATGAATATCAACTCGATTTCTCCAAGCATTCCTGAGATAAAGGCACAGACAGACGGATGGACAGAAAAATGATCTTATAAGGGTTTTTTATTTCTTTAAAAGCTACAGAACCCTAAAAACTTAGGCATTGACGGCTAAATCTACTATTCAATTTTTTTCCGCCCCCGCATCGCCCTTTTACCTTCACCTCATCCTCGAGGCATGAAAATATGTCAAATTATACCCTCAAATAATGAAATAATAATGGCGGGACAAAAATGACCCAGCGGCAGTTCTAGGTAAATCTATTTTTTTTTCAAAAACTATGACTGCTATAAAATTATTTATATTTTTAATTAAATAAAGGTGTAAAATTGGTAATAGTAAAAAAGTTTCATCAACATAAATTAACAAATAAAAAAGTAATATACTATCAAACTTGCGTTTGGGACAAAAATGGGACGGCGGCGCTTCTAGTGTTAATTGGAAATAGCTAAGAGTTGTGGCACATGACACATCCTAGGTGGCCGTAACTTTGACCACAGGTAAAGTGGTTATGTAATATAGACTATAGCCTCAATAAATGGACTATCCTTCATAAAAAGATTTTTTGATTCGAACCAGTACTTCCCGAGATTAGCTCCTTCAACTAAATAAACCCTTCCAGTTTGTAATATTAGCAAAAATTAGTTTTATTATTGGAATATTTGTTTTTTCGTTTTGTGTTTTACTTAATTAATATTAATTATAGCGTAATAAAGTATTAAAATAAATAAATAAATAATAAATACTATAAATTTTCATATACACGATTAATTTATAAAATTTGTAAACAACCATTTATTTTAGTTATTTTTGTCATGTCAGTTTACTCAACGCGACATAAAGTTGATTAATTTGTATACAGTGTATTATCTATATTAGTCGTTACATAAACGAAACGTGATTGGAATATATTTTCGTGAATAAATATTAAATAAAATCGGTCAAGTGCAAGTCGAACTCGTCCAACAAATTTTTCCTACATTTTTATATTTTTTTTCTATAAGACATTTGTAAATTAACAATTTTTAGATTTTCACTATACTTGTATTGTAAGTTCTCATTTTGTGTCAAATTTAGTAGTTTAGTACTCTATACGCTTTGACTATGCGGTGAATTTCATACAATATGCAGGAAAAACTATGAATAAAAGCTCGTATCTTTTGATTTCATTGACCTAGAGACTTGATTTTGTCTTTGCTAGAAGAGACCCTAGACCCGAGACCTGTATATTTGATTATAATTTCAGCTTGATACTTTCACCTTATCTTGAGATAAATAATCTTAACAGACGGATAGACGAACAACAAAGAGATCCTATTCAGGTTTCGTTTTTCTATAAGAGGTATGAAACCCTAAAAACTAAATTTCCTTCAAAATTTACATAATAAGCTGAAAATTAAAGTACAATATAAAGGTAGCCAAATACAGGAGTGATGAGACATGATGATGAATAGCTTGAAGAAAGCTATTTGGCAAAAAGGTAATTTTATTTCTTTGAATTCGTTTTAATGAAATGGGATTCCAACCATTTGCAAAGTCAATACAGTTTACCAAAGGCTGACTATGTGATTAATAGGCAAATCATGCCCGGAGTAAGAAATAATGAAAATGTACTAAGAAAATTAATTATTTTACAAATTTAGTTAAATAAGCGATTACAATTCTGAATGCATTATCAATAAGACTTCAGTAGGTGCTATATTATTTGATATATATTATTTTATTATTGATTGATAAATATATTTTATTTTAGGCCCCAGTCGTAGCGTGGGGTCAAAAGTGTGTGACGTCACAGTTTGTGGGTTCGATTCCCACTCGAAGAAATATAATATTAAATGTTTTTATTTCTTCGCTCTAGTAATGCCTCCAGAATGCAGTGGAAAGTAGGGAACGGAAGTGTTTTAATGGGAACAGACTATCGTAGCACTAGGTTTCCAGGTTCTCTCTGCCTACGCTGCTATATGCGGGATACAGTGAGAAGGTGAAAAAAAGTAAATATTTTATATTACGTTAGCCGAGCCGTTCATAATAATGAATAATGCCGTGCTGCTTCCAATTAAGGCATGTGTCAGTTAATTTAAACTGGTTATTTTATTATAGAGATAGTCTCCTGCAGGTGACAATTTATCATTGAAGCTTTTTCCACATAATTATTTAAGCTCAGAAAACTATGTGTAGGCACCAATAACTAACGTTAATAACTGCCACATAGTTTGCAACTAAAGCGGTAGTTATCGTTGAAATTGTTTTTAGTAATTTTGTCACGAATAAATGTTATATTATTATTTTCAAAATATTTAGGTTTATCGGCTTTAGAAAGTAGTTTAGGCTGTTTTTTTAGGCTGATGACCTCCTACACAAGAACCTTACAATTACATTTATATTTTAGGGGAACAAAATATAATTTATTTTGTATTTTTTTAGCTTCACGCTTTATCCCAAGTCGAGTATCCAGAGAGGACGGAGAGCCAAACACTACATACCTTTTTGAAAACATGCCCTCCGTCTCATCAATGCAGATAAGGAACCGTTCACTCTGCTACCAGCAACAACTCTCTGCTACCAGCAAACTTTCCACATCCGTTTCATATCTTCTATATATACTAAAAATACTTCTCAACATACCACTTCAATCACATGTTCCAATATCGCTGTCCATCTTCGCTGATCTTGCATTGGTCCTTTCTTCATATCTGAAAAGACTGAAAAATCTTAGCTGAAAAGAAGGAAAAGCATTATAAACACAAAAGGTTTTTCTTATATATTCATAACTAAATTCAAAATCATCTATCGTTCTCATTTCACCGCCCTCATCACCTTGGTATTATAATATAGTACAGAAAATTTCCTAAACAAATAGACCTTCAACGTGAAACTCAAATAAGCTATGTATGTTGATTTTTATATACTAGTTATATATGAGCTCTAAGCTAAATAGAGATTATGGAGAAGGATAGATGAGTCTCTTCTCCATATATCTATATACGAGACGGTTGTTGGTTTGATCCTCACTTGGAGAAATATATATATTTCAAATGAAAATCAGTTTTATTTAAAATATATTATGGCGCTCTCGTCGGTTAAATTAGCAAAAGCCAAGCAATATTAATTATAAATAAAAGTTACATTCTGACACAATTTTGTTCAAAACTCCTGAGGCTACTGAAGTCTTAAAAGGAAAACAAACCATCGTGTTAGAAAGTATTTTTGAAATTAAGTCAGGAATACTTTCTAACACCTCAAAAAAATACTAATTTACAGAAATTTGTTTTGCTCTTATATTTTTCTGTTTAAATTTTTGGTCTTGCTTTTTTATGTTATATAATATATCTCAACAGTTAAGGATAAAATATTTTTAACCTTTGGTTATTTAAATTGTAAAATACATAATGTAATATTTAGATTTATATTTTTTAATTTCGTTCATTAATAATGAAAATTAAATAATACATACTTTGATTAATATATGCAATAATACCAATATTTAATTGGAAAAAGTGTAAAATGGTTTTTCTTGAATCACCAAATTTTCATTTACTTATTCTATGGACATATGTAAGTAAGTCTCTAATCTTTTATTTTCCTATCTATTATCGGTATGGACACAAGAAAATTGCTTAAGCCCATGCTTGGGCGGACGCAATCAATTCAGTTAACTGGTTAATTAATACTCGGTATTAAAATTGGGGATCGCGAGTAACGACATGTGACAAGTATTTTTTAATATTAAAATAAAATGTTAAGGAAATATAAAGCAAGTTTATAATTTTCATTCCATCAATACTAAAAAAATAATATTTACAAGTTTATTTGCCGATTTTTATTATATTTAGTCAAGGGATTTATTAATATTTCTGAAACGAAACAAATATAAAGATAGACAATTAATATGAATTTAAGAATCAGTTTATAAACTATCTCAAAAAGCGTAGAGAATAATATTAAGAAATTGATTGCAAATATAGGAATCACAGATCGTTTTATTTTTTTGCCTCGTATAACGTACGTACATTTTGATATTGAGAGCACGTTGTTTAGTATTTGTTCATGTGGATAACAGAACCCCTAGATTTCTTAACGAAACAGTCGACCGGTTTTCATATTTTAGGTTCGAGGTCACGCAACATCTGTGACCTTTGGTATTATAAAAGCAATGTTCGTAGAAGTTGAGTAATTTCCCTAAACTGTCCCTAACTTAACCGTTTTCAAGTAATGAATCTTCCGACAACAATTCTAATAAAGTTAACTACTCCGTGCATAAATTTTGAATTTATTAAATTGTATGATTTATATTGGACAATCATAATAATAGTATTATAATGAAAAAAAAGAAAGAAAAAGTAATTTACATATAACGTATATTTTTTTGGTTTGTTTGGACGTTTTATCAAAAAATATGGAAAAATCTACTTTTAATGTACTGTTGTTTTTTAAAATAAATTATTATTAATGTGTACATTTCATATGGATTTGACGAATATATAAAAACGACTCTATATCTATAGAGCGTTGGTAGGTAAATACGATAGAGTAAACGAAACTAAACAATAAATATAACATAAAATTAAATATACGTATTTTTGTAGACCTTATGTAGAGTGCTTCGAAAATTCGGTAGAAAGTAAGGAACACAGTGTCTTAACACTACACATCCTCTACCTATCTTTCTGTATGCGGGATACAGCTTGAAGCTGAAAAAAATGTACTTGTATAAATTAATTTAAATATTAATAACTAAAATTGTTAAATGGGACATATTTTTTTCGACTAGTTGTATTGCATAATGCACACTCTCGTTAAACAAAAGGACAAATGGTATAGACTTCGCGATTTACTATTATTGTACAGAGGTGATCAGTGGTCCGAGACAACGCCATGAATTTAGTATATATGTTGTTAGGCACACAAATTGCTGGAATAACAGGTAAAATTTAAATTTCACAGTAAACATTATAAAAATATTTCTCCAATATATATATAAAAAATATGTGAAGTAAGGACTGTACTAGTTCTTAACCTACTTCTTTCGTGCCAATATGCTATAACGTCATGCCTAATTAACCTCTAGTTCATTCTACTGCACCAAAGCAATGAAAATCTAATAAAATTTTATATTGTCTTTAATTTGTCTTATATTACTTTCATTATAATTGCCTTTAAATAATAATATTAATGTTTAATGTCGTTATACAGTCGAAGCAATACCGTTACAAAAGCTTATTTAAAACTTATACTATGCAGGTTTCTTAAAATAAATACCATTAATAATTTCTTTTTCCGAAAGAAAACCAAAATATGAAGTAAGTGAATTTATTGAGCACCAGTCAGGCCTATAATGGTCCAGCTCGTCCCGCCATCTCCGTTTTGGTCTGCCAATTCTCCTTTTAGAGCTTGGAATCCATCTGGTAGATGACACTAAATAGACCGGAATGGAAGAAGTGGAGAGAGGCCTTTGCCCAACAATGGGATGATGTAGGCTAGGGGAAAAAAAAAAAAAAAAAGTGAATTTATACGCGTATAGGTATAGAAAAAACGTGGCTTTAAGTTCCGCAACTTAGTGCGCAATGCTTCTAGAATTTAGCGTAAAATGTGTAAAGGAATGTATTAACACTAGGTTCCCTCTGCCTACCCCGCTGTGTGAGGATTATAGTGTGAAGTTAATTAAGTACGTGTATTTAATTAACGTTCATGTGTTCTCTTGGGAGTGAAATAGGAAGAACATTGTTTTTCACAAGAACAGAACGTTTTTCTATATAATGGCTGTTGTGATAACTTAGCACATTTTTATTTACTTACCCGCATGAAAATTTGTATAACATCATTTAAAAGATAAGTATAAAATGACTTAAACTGCTTATTTATTTCACATAGATACTACATATCTATAATGTAGGCATTCGTTTAAAAAAGTCTACTATTACTTATGAAATAATCAAATTTAATCAGCTTCATGCTGTATCCCAGGGTATGCAGAGGGAACCTAGTGTTATGACACTCCGTTCCCCACTTTCTGCCCAATTCTGTAGGCTTTTCGGGTTGAGTGGCGGAACTGAAAGCCTCATTTTCTTTATTATATGAGTTAGTTGCAAAGTTTGGTCTATTGACTAATACCTTAACTTCGTTTAAATGTTAAAATTAACATTCATCCATTTTAATTTCGTGTTGTACACGTTCGCCTGGGATATATCCCAAAAGAGGATCCCACTTAATTAATGATTTTCTCAGTGTTTCGTACAGTACAAGCTGAATGTAATCTGTCACCGTGTGACGTGCTGGAGATATTTTCTACGGGACAAAGACCCGGTCAACCGGCTAACAAAGCCTGCACTAACGATCTTCACTGGCGTAAGCTTGACCGACGTTTACAAGCCATTGAACAACCAGGCAAGTAGCTACGTATCTACTATTAAGGATATGTATGTAATGAACATAGTGCATGTAATAGAGGGGGAACCCGAAACCAGACTTCATTTACGTTATATAACTTAAAAGTTCCTTGAAGTTCCTATCCTATTCTATACACTCAACACCGGTAAGTATTATTAGGAAATACAGAGTTTGGGTTGTGGTCACTTTGACTGTTATTAGGTAAATAACGTGCTAAAATAGTTACTAGCTTTCATTAAATTATAAAACTTATTTTTTTATATTTATACTAGAAAGATTGTTATCCTTAGCCAGACACCTCTAAACCCTAAACACATAAACGCCTATTCAAGTAAAGATATTATATGATTTACTGATATAAAATATCGCCAATATTTTATATCAGTGAACATAGACTTTTATGTAAATGTTGTTTTGTTAATTTAATTAAAGCGTGAAGCGAGGTTAAGTTAAATTAAGTTTATTTAAGGATTTTAAAAAGCCGTGAAATAAAATAACTGGAATAAAAATTGAATATCTATTGGGAATTTCAACTAAGCTAATTACCTTAAAATAAATAAAAGCTTAACTGAAATATTAACATGAAACAAATTTTAAATATACATAATTATATATTTCAAATTGGTTTTATGTAAATATTTTACCAAAAAAAATCAAAGCTATGTCTAGTACAAACATAGCAAATTAAATTTTATTGGGATATAAATGATAGAAGTAATGTAAGTCTATGATAAAAATCAAACGCCCTTATGAAATAAATAGCAAGCTCACAGTTTTGTAAAATCATAGCAGAATACGTAAGTAAATAAATAAATGGAAGCGTATACTCGTATACAAAAAAAAAGAAAAAACTGATCTCTCGAAGTTTTTATATATTTTTCTAATAGCAGACCCAGATGGGATGTGTTTCATTATTACAATATATATTTAGTACATTCAAATCTCACCTATGTAAAATCTTTACATTTAAAAAGCAAAATTTTAAAATTTTATTTAAATTTTTTATTAAATTGAAATTTTATTAAAATTTGCATTTTCATTTATATATGCGATAAGCGATAGATATGGAAAAATATAAAAGTAAATATATTATTTCACTGTTATTACATTATTTTTCAGTGTGGACTATAAGCTTCGGACAATCCCGATGGCGTCAATGTACTAAAGGCATGTGCAGGTGTGACGTTACACATCGCTCGCTTAAATGCTGGAGGACCGGCTTAACCACCCTTTCCCCGGATCTCATTGTACCAGCTGACTTATATACAATGTAAATAAAAATAAATTAATTTAACGATTTTTCAACAAATTTGCAGCAAATTATTAATAATAATCGTTACAAGCTTTGTGACGTACATATATAGAAACTTCTAACTTCAAGCTCCCCCAGTTTAATTTTGTAACATTAAGGCAAACAAATCAAGGTAACATCAATATTTGATTCAAGATTTGTTTTGAGTCTCAATCTGTCTTATATAAAATAATTTAATTATTATAATTTTATTAAAATTAAATAATAATTAAAATTGCTATTATATTTCTATATAATTCAGAGACCTCGGCACAAACAAGCTACGTACATTGCACAAAACGACATTTAAAGGGATGCGGTCTCTAACGGAATTGGATATGTTTGACAATCACGTCGAATTCCTGCCTTCGGGGATATTTGATTCCCTTGTTAATTTACGCATTTTGTGAGTATCCTAATTAAGCCTTCATATGTTCCTAACATACAAAAAAGAAAGTAATTAAAGCACTTCCGTAATAAAATAAAAACATATATTATGTTTGAAATGTTTTTTTTTAATTAAATGTCATATATTATAATAGATAAATAAATATTCTACAAGCTTAATACAACACAAGTTTTAATCTACACAAAAAAAAATGTAAATTATAGTTTTAATTTATAGTTTTCACTTCTACTTCTGTTCTCTAACAAATATATTTCTTTTAGGCGTTTACAACGAAACTATTTAGAAGAAATCGATAGCGAAGCATTTAGATATACAAAGAAATTATTCCATGTTGATTTATCCAATAATTTTTTATACACCTTACCAGAGCGACTCTTTGTAAATAACTCTTATTTAGAAACTATAGATATTTCGAATAACCAGATTATATACATACCTTCTTTCACTTTCGTGGGTCTAAAATCTTTGTTGATATTGGATCTTTCAAAAAATAAAATTTCACAAATTGAAAATGGCACATTTGTATTGAAAAGTCTCCAAATATTAAAGTTATCTGATAATAAAATAAGCAATATTACTGAGAACGCATTCGAAAGTTTAACATCATTAGAGACGTTATTACTGGATAAAAATAATTTAGAAAATATACCTTCAAAGTTATTTTGCAATCTCCATTGCTTAACCTTTTTGGACTTATCAAATAATCATTTAATTACAGTAAGTATTCTATTTTATTAAAATATTTTATAAATACCGTACTCACCCCTTCATACACATCCTTAAATTTTGAAGTCAGTGAAGTGGGGCAGTATCGTGACAGTCAAAAAATAATATTTTTAACAATCATAATTTTACCGAATTTGTAAGACTTAGTGTTTGCCCGCTTGGTGCAGAATATATCTAAAAAAGCCCAAAACTAGAGTGGATACTGATTATAAATATGCATAAAAGTATAAAAATTAGGTACCACAAAAGACTACAAATACATAAAGAAATATATATATTTTTTAATAATATAATTTAATAACAAAATTATTAAATTTTATTTAATACAAATAAGTGAATATGTGTAAAAATTGTTTCAGCTGACTGGTCTGGAGTTTCAAAATTTGAGACAACTTCGCAATTTGGACTTAAAGGGGAACTCTATATCCCACATTCCGGACGATATTTTCACCAACTGTAGTAACTTGGAAAAGTTGGATTTATCTAAAAACAAATTGCGATTCTTGAATATTTCAGCTTTCCACGGCTTGCGAAATCTCACTTCGCTTATTCTGTCTGACAACCAGATATATGAAGTACACTCTAAAACGTTTTCTACTTTAAAAAATTTAACTACTTTGTAAGTAAAGATTTTCGGCTTCGCCCGCGAAGTCACAAAAATATCCTATTTACTTTTTAATACCTCTAGGAATATGTGTACAAAGTTTCACGATAATCGGTTGAGTAATTTTGGCGTGTAAGTGTAACAAACGAACAAACTTACATTAACATCCTATATCTTATAAAACAAAGTCGCTTTTCGTGTCTGTCTGAACTTTCTAACTCTTCTTCTTCTAAGCCACCCAACGGATTTTGATGCGGTTTTTACCATTAGGTCGAGTATTTTTCAGGGAAGGTTTATATATAGTTTATTATTTGTACATTCTTATGTAAGTTAACATAAATACGATAAATGTGTCTAAAGTCCTACGCGTTGAGACACTTTCGCGCATGCGCTGCTCTAATGGTAAGTACTACATGAAATTAATGTACTGGAGTATTGTTCCTCTTAATAAGATCTACAAAAAAGTCCGCGAGAGCATATTCGTATCTTTTAAGAATAACGTGTAGTGATCATATTTCTGTCTAAAAATTGTAATTTCAATATCTTTTTTATTGTGAGGGATATTTTTCCATAATGGTATTAATCCTTATCCTCTAAAATACTTTATTAATTTTCTACGTGAAACGAAGATAAAATTAGCTTTTTACACTATTTCGAAATTGCTATTTGTTATAGAGAAAAACGCATTTAATTGTTGACACGTCCCGCCGTTGACACATCAGCTGTATGTTACTCAAGTTTCACTTATCCCTTACTCTCAGCATATAAATAAGTGTATTAGTTACGTTGGCCATTTAATGTAGATCAAGACTGTCTTTTACTGTTTTTCATTTTAATAAGTACTTTAGAATTTGTTACAATATCAAAAAATCCTTGCTGTGAAACGGCTCGCCACTCGCCATGCGTCCCGTGGCGTTTTGCTTATACAAGTTCGTCCGCCGCGCCACACGCATCGGTGGTTCAGTGGTAGAATGCTCGCCTGCCACGCGGACGGCCCGGGTTCATGCATTCTATTTAATTTTCCTCACAGGCAGCCACGTCGTGCTTGCTTTTCATCAGGGACAGAATACCCTCTTTAGCATTAACCACAAGCTCGAAAAAAAAAACCCGCCTGCCTCTATAGCACGTATTGGATAATTGGAGTTGAATGTATTATTTCAGCGCGATATATTTGGTTTCATATTTTTTGTAGTAGTTATTAGTAGGTAGGTTTTTGTTTATAATTTCTTCCGTTTAAAAATAGTCATTTAACTATATAAAAATAGTCATTTAAATATATTTTAATAAGTACTTGAAAAGATTAGTAGCACAGATTGAATAAATTAATTTTTAACAAAAAGAAAAACCGACTTCTAACAACGAACTAAAAAGTGAAAAATAATTACATAAAGATTTTATAATTTTGAAGTCGGTGCCAAGTAAAAGAAACAGGCTTAGTAATTAGATATTGTAGTGAGGGTGTTGTAGCATTAGTTTGACACCGACTTCAAAATTATAAAATCTTTATGTAATTATTTTTCACTTTTTAGTTCGTTGTTAGAAGTCGGTTTTTCTTTTTGTTAAAAATTAATTTATTTTACGATTTTTAGTGATGGGTAGATCTTAAAATGATGCTTCTTGAACGAGTGGTGATGGTGGTGGTAGTGGTTGTCAACGAGTGGTTGTGATTGTTCTATGTAAAACTTCATTTAATTAGCTATTATTTTTGTGCAAAGTTACATTTTTGTGTATTGACAAGAACATACATAAAAAGTATTCGGGTGAATTCGGAATCTCCCTTTTTTGAAGTTGGTTGAAAATGGGAACCTCCTCTTTTTTGAGATTGGTTGAAAAGAAATGCAAAGATCAGGAATCTCACTTCTGATATCAATTTAAAAAGTTTTTGCTTGTAACTATTACAGTATAATCAATTTTTTACCAAAAAAAACAAACTTTCTCAATTTTCTCCGGATTCCATAATTGAAACCTAACCAAACTTTCACCAAATTATCCTTGAAATGTATCCTTTCAAATAAAAAAAGAATCATCAAAATCGGTTAGCGCGACATTGAGTTATTCGGCTATTTGTCGCGCACATACCTAATGCAAATTTAAGACTTATGTGATTTTCTCATAGATACCATTGTCAGACATAGACCAAAAAAAAATGGGACCATTCGGGAAGCTTCACCTTTCAAATAAAAAAAAAATTTTCAAAATCGGTTCACCCAGTCAAAAGTTATGAGGTAACAAACATAAAAAAAAAAATAAAAATAAAAAAAAAAAAAAAAAATACAGTCGAATTGATAACCTCCTTTTCTTACAGAAGTCGGTTAAAAATTACGGTATCTACTAAAAAATCCTTGCTGTGTAAAACAATTCGAAAACCCTTATTGAAACTACAAAAATGCGGGTTGTATTAGGGTTTAATTAATTTTCACATTATCTTAAGTGCTTTGCAAACATACATTATATGAATCCAGTAGTTAAAGCGGGCGAAGCCGCAAGGGGGTCGCTAGTTTATAATATAAATATAATAAATAATACAGAAAAACGATACTTTCGATGATTGTAATTTAAAATTTAACACTGATATTGGATTGTTATTAGGTTTGTAAACAATATAATACTAAATACAGAGTGTATTTATTTTCTATTTTCTTTTCCCTAACCTGGTTAGGAAATAAATCGCATTAGGCTTTGCTGCTTAGCATGCAATGTCTTTGTTTAAATGAAAGGGAGTCTTTGTTAAGATGCTCTTTCTTTACTTTAGAACCTTTTCTATTTATTTATTTTTCTTTGGCTTGGGTTCTATTTCTATTGTAATTTTAATCAATTTAAGTTATTTAGAAAAAATATTTTATAAATAATTTTTAAAACGATATTAGTATTATAATTTTCTATGTAAACATAAGTTTTTGAAATAATCGTTTTCCTATATTTCTCTTAGATACTTGGACAACAATATGTTCCCCTCATTGCCGTCACGTACTCTGGACTACATGCCGAAGTTAGCAAATGTAAAACTTTCAAACAACCCTTGGCATTGCGATTGTCACGCACTTTATGTTTCTGCGTGAGTATTTAAATTATCTTATGTAAAAAATGTATGTATTTGTATTATTAGTTAATTACCATAAGATAACATAACTTTGTTTATCGCAGCAAGACCTGACATCACGATTTTAATACTATATATCCCCCATAGATAGAATTTGAGGAAAGGATGAAAAAGTGTATATTTATATAAATAAATCAGCTTCACGCTGTATCCCGCACACACCAGGGTAGGCAGAGGGAACATAGTGTTAAAACACTCCGTTCTCCACTTTCCGCCGAATTCTGGAGGCATTGCGTGGTGAGTGGCAGAACTCAACGCCGCGGCTTGCCTCCACACCAGAGCGAAGAAATGAAAATATTAATAAATAATAATTCATTAACCCGTGTGTGGGGATCGAATCCACAGCCGTCGCGTTACAGTCACGCCCTTGGCCCCTGCGCCACGACGACCTCAATAATTTCATTATCCGAACATTCGTGCCCAAATATTTCACAAATGATCTCTGTAGCTGTAAATGGAATTTGGTTATCACAATTACCATTGATTGTATTTTCAGCGTAACCTAAACTGATTAATCAATATTCTAACAGTTACGTAAGTAATGTTATTAACGGTTGCAAATGCGTAATATAAATTTTGAAGCTGATGAACCCAAATAAGTCGAAATATAATAATAAATATAATAAATAAATAAATATATAAATATAATAAATTGTTAAAATTATAAAATTGCTCACTAATTTACTCGTCATTTCATTATATATATTCTTTTTAAGAAATGAACGACTTGTGAACTATAAAACTTGTTAAACTATTTTAGATGGGTCCGTTTAAATGAAATGAAGATTTGGGACTATTCACCAACATGTGTATCGCCGTGGTATTTGGAAGGTCACTTTTTAAAGAAATTAAAGTTCCCTGAGCTGTGTTCGGGACAATGGGCCAGTATGGTAAATCTTTCGCCAAGGCTACCGATGCAACAACTTTTGTCACTTAATGTTAGTGTTAATAGAAAACCACAGGGTAGCATGGAGCAAGTAGATGATATCGACGACTGGAATTGAACTTCTCCCTCTTTTTTTATTATTTTTTGTCTAAAGTATGTTGGGATTTGTATTAATGTGTACTTGAATGACATGAAAATATAAAAATTGTAGGATTGTAAAATAAATGATCTTTCCACATTTTTACAAATTCTTAAGGGTCACCACAGATTCCAGTAAATAAAACCTAATGTGTTCTAAATAATATTTACTTTAATAATAATATGATATTACTAATATTAATAACTATTAAACTGCCAATTAAAAGTGTTGAAAAAGTGACGTATTACTTATTTTATTTGTTCAAATCCTTTCTTTACTTTAATTTAACGTTATTCAGTCATTTCTATTGTCAAGAAATCCGATTCTATTTAAAGAATTTCGAGCAGTTTCTATTTAAACAACTTCATATATATCAACACATTCATCTATTCATATCATATCAACAATTCATGATTTTACAAGTACTTTAGATATAGATAAGACCAAAAACATTACTTAAATAGTAGAGCCAGCAAGAAAAACTTTAATTAACCTACAAAAACAATTTAATGTAAAAAACCCATGGAAAAAGCAATAACATTAATCTCTTTTACGATTTTGGCTTAAAAAGTTTTGTATTTAAAGAAGTATTTTAAATTTTCCGTTGATATAAAAAAAGAACCCTCCATCAATGGTGGAGTACCAGAGTAAACAGTTTGAAGTGGGTATTAAGAAAATCCAATAATGTTATAGATTTAACCTCGTACACGCTTAATACAATTTGTAATTGATATGCATACCTCATAATTATTTATTAAGCAAGATAACGAATTTATCAAATTTCCCTGCAACGATATCAATCGATAGATTGGCAGTTAATAATAGTCATCACATTATCTGATAAATTCATATAAGCAGACACGATTGTAGTCATTACAAGGATAGTTTTGTATACGTTTTTATAAAAATCCTCATCTTTATTTACATTAATTGCTTTACTAGTGTTCTGAAAGTTAGTGTTGGGTTTTACTTAATAAAAAAGTAGTGTCTTATTTATTCGTTATAATGTGATTTTGGTGATATATTCAATATGGAACCATTTCGACACAGTATATTGTTTTGTGTAGTCGTATTAGCATATCTTCATGTTGCAAAAGGTAGGTACTTTCAGTACTTTTCTATATTGCCTATATATGATATCAAATATGGTGCAATGAGGCACTATAAAGTAATTTCTAATATCCTCTTATGTCTATCTGATGATTTTCTTGCATGTGAATCGTACAAGATTATATTTCAGGCAAAATACTCTAAAGATAGAAATATATTTTTACTAGATACTCGCATATTTTAAGTGGATTTTATTTTACGACGTAATGTTTTTTAGCTTGCTCCATCGAAAACGTAACTAATTGGTTTGCACCTGTAAGTGAATCGATAATTGACACACACAGAGGTATTATATCTACAAGACAAACTTCAAATATCCAAGGTTAGAATGCAAATTGAATATAAGTGTACCTATAATATGATTTATTTGAATAATATAAAAAAAATCATTAATACTTGTATTTAATTTACAGAAATAACAAATATTACTCCTGGAGAGGGCTTAAAGTCTGGACCATATGTCACATTAGAATTAGTTAATAATAATCTCATACTTTCTACAAATGATAATTTTCAAAATTATGAAGAAAATGAAACTGCTTTAATGTTTACTTTAACAGTACAATTTAGATGTTCAAGCGGGTCGACGCAGCTTTTGGTACGATATTTCATGTATTTTATACCTTTTATCTGAAAAATAAAAAAAATATATGAAAATATAATATAAATCTGTGTTATTATGTTTAAATCAATTTAAAATAGTATGTGTTTTATGATTATCTCTGTTCCATTTCATATAAAGGATGTCTTTATCGCTTTTAGGTATTTACGATATCTGTCAACGATACAAATAACAATGATCCTCAATTTATGCCAGCAAGCAATTATGAATTCACAGTGGCTCCACCATTGCCACCAGGGTTCCTGATAACGGATTGCGTTAACGATATATTAGTCAGAGATATAGATCTGACAACCGAAAGAATTGATTTTGCTATCCATGGCAGTTCATTATTTGAAATAGCCTACGACGAATCATCCTCGATCCCAAAAGAATTTAAAGCAATCTTGAAAACTAATACGTTTATAAGATCAATACAAGAACCAATAATCCTTACTATTAGTGCTACGGTAATATTCTTTTGTATTATTTATATATGAGTATATGTTAATAGAAAGATTAGTTTGCTTAAGTTTGCTTAATTTTTATATATGTTTTAGGATGTAGATAGAACTAATGATCCTCCACGTACTAGAAATGCGACTGTGAAAATTTTGGGTAACACCGAGTTTGAGTTTCCGGATGATCTAATTTTTTCTCAGACTTTTTATTTGGCGAGCTACAGTAGGGAGCAGGGGTTTGTCCTTCAAGACAAAATTTACTTACGCCAAGGATATGACGCACAAGTTAATTTTACATTCCAATCAGGTAATTGTTTAATTACCTTATACATATTATATTTATGTTTATTTACATTTCATTATATTCATGTATAACATAGTACCTTCATTTTTTATATTTCTTTAAAATATACTAAACTAAAAAAAAAGGTGAACTTTTTACCTAAAAATAATTTAATTAATCAAGAGAAACATAATAAAGTACAAATTATACTCAAAATTAGTTTTTGTTTTTCAGAACATTCACAGTATTTCGAGCTAGATACCGACAACAACGACGTTTCATTCATCTCAAAAGATTTACCTGAAGAATTATATGAGGAACGGCAAATCTATATCATTGTTAAAGCAGAAAGAGAGCATACAAGTGGCGCTACTGCAACTGTTATTTTACAATTACCGTACGGTAAGCAACCATTTAATACAATGAAAATTGATGACAATAAGAATATCATTAAACTAAACTAATTTATGTTTAAAAATAATAAATAGATGAAATTGTCGTTTAGTAAAAGAATATATGTAGTTGAAACAAATTGAAAGGACGAAAACCACAATTTTCTCAATATTTAATATACGAGTATTATAACTTTTTGTAAATTATGTATTATAGGTAAAAAAAAAGATTTTTTAAATGATTGGATATTATTACACTATAACAAGTGTTCAAGCATTCTTATTAAATCAAAAAAGGTATGACTTCTTATTCAAAAACTGTTTGTGAAGCCCTAATAGTCTTACAATTGAGAGTCGTTATTGTTAACTAACTTAACTTCACGCTTTATCCCTAGCGGGGTAGTCAGAGAGAACGGAGCGCCAAACGCTACGGTCTCTACATACGTCTTTCGCCTCGTCGACTTTCATCAACTTCTTCATACATGCTCTTCGGTGGGTTCTCATGCTTTTTACGTGACCTTCCTCCAGTATCTTTGATACTGTGTTTTCGAAGGTCAACCGAGGTCATTATCGTTGAGTTCTATGATACTTGTCAATTAAATTGAATTCTAAAATAAAGGAATTTCATTGGAAATATTGGACAATTGCTATAAATGTGCTAAGATTATTTTATATTCTAAATTGTAAATTTAATATTTCTATATAGCACTGCTATTTTTTATAAAAATCACAGCTGTAAAAAAGAAACTACATTTAACTTAGACTCATAAATATTTAGTCTTAAGTACGTTATTTAACGTCCTTGTTTTAATTAGACGCCATCTAATCCTGACTGACGTTGATGAAGGCTATATCGTTACTAGATTTTGGGGATTTATTCCCTTCATTAACATTTTAATTCCCTATATCGATTCTACGCGTTACTCCTTGAGCTCCATTGCAAATTAGGAATTGCCTTAATGAAAATGCTGATTTTCTATTCTGAGTCACCATACAGATTATTTAAATTAAATATATGTCTACCATCTAAAGCTGGGGGGGGGCATTTACTTATTTTTTAATTAATTAATAATTTATAGTAATTTATTCTCAAGAACGAAATCAAAGCCAGTAAATATATTTTTTCAATTAATTAACTTCCTGTCATACATTGATAATTGTGAGTTTCAGTCCACACCCACACGAATATTACACGACTTTTATTATGGATTACTGTGAATTTTACTTTTATATAAAACTTTTAGTTCATTGAAAAGGCCTAACGTACTTTTTTCAGAGGATGCAATTTTTTTAATGTATTTCGTCAGTATAAACTTAAGTTCAAGTTAAAAAATAAAATTTCCTAATCTAACAAATGCAACCCTAAGTTTAACTTTTCAATGGACTATTTGCTTATCATCAGTTACATACAAAAATATTGAAGCTATTTCATACTTTTAATCCAAGGAAACATTATTAATCCACCAAACTAATGTATGTATGTTCCAATCTTTCAATGTAACATTTTTAATTTATCTTAATTTTAAATAAATAAGATACCAAATGTTATTTTTTATTCCATAGAATCAACAGGTGTTATAGAATCTTTTGATAAAGCTTTATATAATGGAGAAGTTAAGGATGGAATTGTTAATCACGAAACTATCACGGTTACGGGATATAATGGTTCTGATGTTCAACTTTTTGGCGGTAAGATTTTTAAGAAAATATATATAATTAAAAAAATATAATCCAAGTATCATATATTTATTATATTTTAATGATTAAATAAATTAAATCAGCTTGCTCTATTCCGCACAAGCATGGTAGGCAGAGGGAGCTTAGTGGTAAAACACTTCGTTCCTCATTTTCCGCCTCATTTTGGAGGTTTTGCCTCGACACCAGAGCGGAATGAAAATATAAATTTAAGTAAATATTTCATTTCAGTGAGTGGGGATCGAACCCATAACTAGTTACGCTTACGGCGTCGGCTTTATATATGTCGGAGACTAAGGTGGTTGAGGCCGATTCCACTTATGATGTAGACAGATATAACCGACACCGTACTTCTAATTAGACGTGGGTATTCGGGCGTGGTAATTATAAGAAATGTTATCTTACTCTTGACGTGAAGCTTGGAGCAGTGCCGTGGACTTGTGACCACATCTGTAGGCTTAAGGGTCCCTTTACAGTACTAACACTCGCCTTTCACTGCTCCAGCCCAGTATAATTGCAAATAGGTCTTAACCACATTTGTAATTGAAGTAGTCGAGGTTGGCCAGCGGTGGAGCACGAGTAGTACTCCGAGCCGTGGTAGAGCCTCGACTGAGCGTACGTCCGTGCGGTTGGTTTTATGTGATTGTCATCGATCGGTGCCACGTCAGAGTGACAGGCAACGCCATCTGGTTTTGACAACTGGCAACTTAAATAATCTGCTTCCCTGATATATATGAAATAGTAATAAAAAACAGATTTATTTACATAAATTTTTAAAAGTTATGTCGCCGAGACTTCACAGTAAGTAATCAAAGGTACTTGTGTTGGGAATGACTCGCTTCTTCATTGGATACATTTTTACTTAATCATGTTCTATTACAATTGCTAAATAGTCATAAAATTTCCGTAACTCTCAAAATTTAGATTTTCAGAGATTTCAGAGATTTATTGACATGGCATAAATAGAATCTGAAAGCTAGAATAATAAATATTTCGAAAATAATTTCTTTGTTGAATAATTAGTAAAATACTACCTTTAAGAATAGCTAAAAGCACAAAATAATTAATATAGTAATAATTTGCATAACAAGAGCAAAACAGTAATAATGTGCACATATTTTTTTAGAGTACGCTTCCATATTTGAAGCTACGTTATTGGATGATAAAATATCGGTTTTCCCTAGAGAGGCGGCTACCTTACCGACCGACATATCGCACACTGCTGTCATTCTGGAGGCAGGAAGGGCAAGAGCTGTTCTACTATTAAATTTCGTTTCAGGTTCGTTATATAATTTTTTTTAAAAAATATTATAAGCAATTATATTGAACTGAACTGAATTTTTAAATAATAGTGAATTATACTTTAGGAATATATAGCTAATCCTACTAAATAATATTCTATATTATAATTGACTTTATGTGCCACTCACTTTATGGAACGAACGTAATACAAAATATGTATATAATTTAGATAGCTCCTCTGGTGTTATTCATAATTAATGAATTCTGCTTTATAATTATCATTTTAAGGAATTTATAAGAATATTTTTTCTTTATTTTAAAAACAGATCCTTCCTTAGATCTCAAATATTGATTACTAGAATTTTTATGTCTTACAGAATCGGAAACTGAAGTTATTGAAGAATTTGATAATATCCTTTATAATGGCCAAATAGAAAATAACATTGTATTGCATGAAGCCATAACGTTAACCAACTTCACCGGATCACAGATACTACTTTCGGGAGGTAAGTATTATACTCAATCATTAATATTTACACTCATAATGTGTTGAAAGGAATATGTCGACAAAGTTCTTTGCGAAAAACAGGTAGAAAATGGTCCCATGACGTTATTACGTTATCTAATTTTGCTATGTTTGAATATGCTACTTAGAGGGTAAGTGGCGAGTAATAATATTACATAGATATTGTATTTGATAAAATTTAATATTTATTTATTAACTAAATAATGTTTCTGATATATTCTCTTAAATATGTCACTTTTTTCGATTTCTATAAAAATAAAGTTGTATAAAATAGTTTCCATGGAAAAAATACAATAAAACATTTATTGAAAATAAATATTTTTACAGTCATGTCTGTAATAAACATTACTTAATGAAATATTAATTCGTAACAGATCATTCGTCTCTGTTTGAGCCGTCATTGTCAAATAGTGTGGTGACCGTGCAACTATCGACGACTGCATCTATCCCATCTGAGCTCGCTCACATAACGCTCATATTGCAAGCAGGACGAGCCAGGTCTGTGTTGTCCCTAAACGTCATTTCAGGTACGATTAACAAAATTAATAAAAGAAATTCTAAAATTTTACAATAAGAATAAAATAATAAATATTAATCCCTTAACCAATTTTTTTATATTTTATAATATTTTGTATAGGATCCGGAGTTGTCGTTGAATATTTTGACAAAGTACTTTACGAAGGAAAATTAGAGAATGGTACCGTGTCCCATGATGTTATTACGTTGTCGAATTTCACTGGATCTAATATAGTTCTTTCAGGGGGTAAGAATTCAATGTAATCTTTCTTATATTTTAAAGTAGTTTTTTAGTACCTGCCAAGCTAAAGAAATAATAGTTAGACTATATTTAAATGGCTAAAGTAATTGTTGATAAATAATAATTTGTAACAGATCATGCATCTTCGTTTGAAGCGTCATTGTCAAATGGTGTGGTGACCGTGCAACTATCGACGACTGCATCTATCCCATCTGAGCTCGCTCACATAACGCTCATATTGGAAGCAGGACGAGCCAGGTCTGTGTTGTCCCTAAACGTCATTTCAGGTACGATTTAAACAAAAATAAAAGAAATTCTAAAATTTTACAATAAGGACAAAATAATAAATATAATCCCTTAAGAAATTTGAAATAATCTTTTATATTTTGTATGTTGTATAACACTTTCTTACAGATAACATTGAAAAGAATGAACATTTCGATAAAATCCTTTATAATGGCCAAATTGAAAATGGCATTGTATCGCATGAAACTATAACGTTATCTGATTTTACGGGATCAAATATACTACTTACAGGAGGTACGTTTTGTCTGCAATAGCGTACTCACGTATATAAAAAGTCGCAAGAATTGTTGTACATTATCTAAACTTTATAATTATTTCATATTTATTTCTAAATATTTAATCAACTTTTATCTTTTTCTCGTCATAGATTACGCTTCTCATTTCGAGTCTTCTTTAGCAAATGGTATTGTAACGGTGCAAGCCCGACCCGCAGCAAATGTGCCAACTGAACTAACACACCTAGCACTTACATTGCAAGCTAATTCATCTGAATCTGTACTACTATTCACAATCGTCTCAGGTTAATATTTTCTGTTTTTCTTATTTTTTTTGTATTTGTGTGGTTAGCTAAAAATAATTATAGTTTATATTTTATAATATTTTGTATAGGATCTGGAGCAGTCGTTGAATATTTTGATAAAGTACTTTACGAAGGAAAATTAGAGAATGGTACCGTGTCCCATGATGTTATTACGTTGTCAAATTTCACTGGATCTAATATAGCTCTTTCAGGGGGTAAGAATTCAATCTAATCTTTCTTATATTTTAAAGTAGTTTTTTAGTACCTGCCAAACAAAAGAAATAATAATTAGACTATATTTGAATGGCTAAAGTAATTGTTGATAAGTAATAATTTGTAACAGATCATGCGTCTTCCTTTGAAACGTCATTGTCAAATGGCGTGGTGACCGTGCAACTATTGAGGACTGCATCTATCCCATCTGAGCTCGCTTACATAACGCTCATATTGCAAGCGGGACGAGCCAGGTCTGTGTTGTCCCTAGGCATCATTTCAGGTACGATAAAAATCTTTTATTAAAAATTATCTAAATTTTTTGTAATAAGGACAAAATTTCTCTCCGACTCTGCTCAACAGAACTGCCTTCTGAGCCAGTGATATTCGCACAATTTTCTTAAAAAAAGGGTACAAAATTTTTCCTTCGTTACTATATGGATACTCTATTATTTACTTGTTTTTCTTTTATATATAAAAAAAATGTATAGAACTTATTGTTTAAAATTTTACATTGTGGTTTTCGTCTTTATTTTTTAATTTACTTCTACTTTTAAATAAGTAAAATTATATTTTGCACAAATTTTCTTCTATATACTTTTTTTCTTTCGTATAGGATCGACAGTTGAAGAAGTAGAATCTTTCAATGAAATTCTATATAGTGGAAAATTTGAAAACGGTTCGATATCTCATGACACTATTTTATTATCGAATTATAGCGGAACGAATATTTTACTAACGGGAGGTAAGTAACAAGTAAAATAATAGAAATTTATTTATTATCTTCAATAAATTCAACATTTTAACGCAATGGGAAAAACTACACTGCATTTTGTCATATACTTTATTAACTGAACTAAAAACTATTACAATTTAACAGCATTTATCAACTGTGTTACAATGATGTTGTAAATAAAAAACTTATACATTTCTTTTTTAGATTATGCCACACACTTTGAGTCTTCTCTTACGAGTGGCGTCGTCTCTGTAGGAACTATAACGTCACCCGCTTTCCCGGCTAACCTAACGCATACAACTTTTACGCTGAAAGCTGGTCGAGCTGAAGCTGTTCTGCTGCTAGATATAATTACACCAGGTATGAGTTTCCTGAAATAATGTTCCATTTTTCCAAAATACATGCACTTATGAAATACTTACATTGAGGTACGAGCACGAGTATAATTATATAAATATGAATCACCAAAAATATGAATAAATCACTCAGTATTAGAAAGTAAATTTTCTTTACGAACCAGAATTTTTCACATCGCATCGTATGAGGTTTTCTTCTTTTACACTATACGAGCGCACTTAAAATTCAAAGAACACTTAAAGCGATGCATATTTATCGTTCTCCTTGCGTTTCTTCTTTTACATAGCTGATAGTAGGTTAGATTATATTTTATTTTGCGAATTCATTAACTTGGGAGAGGAATCCGTATTTTAAATGTTACAGATTCGCAAACAGCTCTGTTATCTTTAGCAGCGGTCTGTTATTTTTTCGTGCTTAAATTTTCTGAGCAGTCTCAATCTTCGCTCTAAACGTGGCAAGAATTCATAAAAAAGAAGAACATTAAAAAAATCGATTCTGAGGACCAAGTGTTTTACTTTGGGTGAAATATTAGTAAACTTACTACTAATATTTAAGAAAAAATATTTGTTGTTCAATTATACAGCTAGACCGGGGAAACATCTATATCTCAAATGTTATTATATCCTTGAGAATATTTCCCATTTTTTCTAAAATTATCTAAAATTTTATCTAAAATTATTATTACTAAATGCTTAAATCATAATAAACAAATAAGAAATTTAACTTATTTACAAAACAAAGTAAAAAGCGATTCATATATAACCTATAAATAACAAAAAAAAACAATAACAAACCACCTCGTATCGTCATAGTTTTATATAACACATATATATGACACATATATATGTATACACATGTTATATAAAAAGATGACACCATTTTTTAATATATTCATAGTATTTAAAATAATTTATAGCAAATAACGAATAACTTTTAAGCGTGAAATCAATCGTTATTTATTATGTCTAGTCATACTACAATTTAATGAAGTGATTAAAATAGTATGGCATGCAATATAATAGCTTCATTTAAAAATACAATCATATTAATTTAGCAATAGAAGAAGTATTTTACATACAATAATTAAAGATATGAAAAAAATCCCTACCCTATAAGAGATTAAAGAATTAGTGAACTTTAGATATGAAAATTGTTGTTTTCATTATCTGCGTTTCGTAGTATGTAATTGTTTATTATTTTAATCAATTCAATAACACTTCCCTTACTTATAGCTTATCAGTTTTAGATAATGTCTCATTGTACAAGAAAGTTCTTTATTGTTTTGTTCACATTTATATATATATAGCATTTATAGGTATATGTAGATATGCCAGGGAAATTAGATTTTACACTATTATTAAAAATTTAGAAAGATTGAAATATGTATATTTTTTTATTGTTGCCGCATCTTCTTGAGACTACAGACTTCGTATTAGCAATATTTATATTTTTTCATATAAAATCACATACAATCAAATAATCTCCCAAAAAATATCACTTTTTATAAAAAAAAATGAAATATTACAAGTACGAGTATGCAACAACACGTCGTATATCGTTTAAACTTTCATATGGACCTACTGAATTTCACGGTCCATGAGGCGAATAATTTTATTTCAACTTGAATGAGCAAAATGGCCGCACAAGCCGCAGGAGCTTTATTATGCAACATTTGAATTTCAGAAGTAAGAATATAAGAAAACTAATATAAGCACTTTATTTGATCATATAATGGTATACTAATATTGTATTCTTTAAGCTATTTTATACAAATATTTCTAGTGTATATTTATAGAAATCTGTTCTTTAAACAAAATAAAATCACTTGCAAAAATTTTTGCTCTTATAATTGTACAGGCGGTACAATTCTAAAAGCATAAATTACATATAAAATTTTTCAGAAGATGAAGACCGGCCTTCTATTACGTTCAGCTCACCTTCGTACTTCTTTTGGGCTGATGTTAACCAAATAGGTGCCGTGGGACGAGTTCAAGCTACTGAAACAAATGGAAATACAATTATATACTCCCTTAACATAAATGACGGTAACTATAAGAACTTTTATTTACTTTTAAATAGTCTTCAACCGGATAAGACATTGTTAGTACTAAAAGATATTAAAAACAACAAAGACAGAGTACCCTCTCTATTTCTACTTAATGCATTTTTCTCTTTATTTAAGTAATAAATAAAAATAATAAAAAATAAAATTTAAGTAATTGTTGGGACACTAAGATTACCATTTTTTAATCGAAAGGGAGGGAATCATTTAAATTTAAATATTAAAATAAAACAATAAACAAATTAAGTCTTCTCCGAACTACATGTAAACTTTTCACATATAAATCAATATAATCCTCCTGAATATAATCCCTCAAAAGCGTGAAAGGTATTAAGCAAATAGACCGTATTATTTTCCTATGGCAAAATATATTTGTTTTAATGCTAAATATAAATAGCTACTAACGGTACTGGGCACACACTCAGAGTATTAAAACTAATGAACATAATTATTAATCTTTAGTACTTTCATAACTATTATATACAAACTATATTGAAATTTTAAGAGTATAAATTTTAATAAGAATAGTTTGTATGTCATCGTGTAGGTACATGTAGTACCTGTAGGTGCAGTTCGCAAAGCTTCAGTTTAAGCTTTACATTGAGTGTGAGTGATCCAAAAAGTAGAGTCAGAAAAATAAAAAAAATATACTTTTAAAAATCAAGTTTATTATAAGATATTTATAAGTTTATTTTATTGAATGTACTAATCTGGAAAACAATTCTAAAGAACCTTTTAAATAAAAAAAGAACTGTATTAGGTAATTTATCGATGAATTAATAACGTTAATTGATTTCATATAATCCACCATACCTACGATCACGGTTATTAGCGATGTTATCTCAAATTCTCACAATAACAAAGAAATTTGTCCAAAAATCTCTTCCTTGAACGAAAATAAGAATTGCAATAATGTATAAGTAAATAACATTCACTTCAATTATACATATTCTTGTAATGTTAAAATCACGTCCAAAATTATCCGAAACTGGTTTTGAAACAGTAAATAATCCAATTAAAAATCTTTGCCCCTTTAATTAATAATTAATTACGTATGCATATATTTTAATTGAGGATATTTTTTTTGGAAACGTTATTTTGGATTGTGTTATGTGAGATGAGATAGACATAAGTATAATAAATTAAATCTAAATCTATAATTATAATTCAATTTATTTATCTATATATATAAAATCGAAAGGTCACTCACTCAATATTCGACTTCTAAGGGGTTGTTTTTGGGGTTATATGGGGTTATAAAATAATTATATATTTTTTATATATAATAATTATTTATGAACTTTTCCAGATTACCTCAAGGACCGGATTTCTGTAAATAATGAAGGGAGTATATTACTATCCGAAGTGATTGAAATAGGTGTTCACAGTTTTAGTGTTACAGCCACTGCACAGAATAGTCAAGCTAGTGCAAGTGTTCCGGTAAGCAATTTTACTCCTTAATTATTTTACTTTAATATTTTCACATCATTTTACTTTAATATGTTATTTATAATAGTATTATTTTACTTTAATATGTTATTTATTATAGTATTTTTTCTTCCACATACACATGCAGGATAGACAAAGGGAAACTATAGTTAAAACACTCCGTTCCCCAAATACAGCCGAATTTTCGAGACCTTCTTGTTTACAATTACATGCTATGCTACCACAATGGCGTCAGTTTCTTTTCTTTCTTTTTACTTTTTTATATTTAAATTTATTTATGTATAAAAACAACATAATACTAATAAGTGTACATACTTTACCCAAAGTGATTAAAATTGAACCTGTTATTATATTATTCTATGTAAATGTAACGTAAATCTCGACAGTGTAAATCGCACGCGGTCATGTAATCTATGCGGATAGTAATCTGTGACAAGGGATTGTCCCAGAACTAATCTTGTAATAATTTAGCACTAGCCTAAACAAATAAATGTCCCTTTACTACTGCCAAAATTAATCTTTCCGTGTGCTGCATTTCAATTTTAGCATTTATGTAAATTTTTGAGGCGGTCTGTCATGGTACAGAGGCACAAAACTTGTAAACGCTACGGGTTATGGGTTCGAACCCTATGAAATAATGAAATATTTATTTAAATGTTTATTTTCATTTTTTCGCTATGGCGTCGAGGCAAAGCACGGCGTTCCGCAACTCTACACGCAATGCTTCGAAAGTTCAGCGGAAAATGTTGAATGGAGAGTCTTAACACTAGGTTCTCTCTACTAACCCTGCTATATGCGGGATACAGCGTGAAGCAAGAAAAAGAAACTCTTACATGTACTTACTAAGTAAACTAAGCTCATAAACTAATAAACATAATATGGCCGCCTTTATATTTAAAAAGTATATAATATAAGCTAAAACCTTTAGGAACTTATTTTAAACAAAACAGAAATGAAAGCTGTTGGAGTTTGTGTTTCTTTTCACAATATTATGAATTGTTTTATACTCTGATATACGAGTACATTAAGTGCTCTGGTAGTTTTGTAACAAAAATATTTTATATAAAACTAAATTTAAATTGCAGTGACCTGAAAAGTATTAATTTTTTTTTGTCTTGTCTATCAAAATAGGTATTAATAAGAGTTGACGGTTTACCAGAATGCAAGGTCGGAAACGGTTTATCACCATTAATAGTATTAGAACGGCTTGAAGAGGAGCCTCATCAAAATCTTGTTATTTTAAATCGAACTGAGTATCCAGACTGCCATTACACTTTGTCAAGCATTTGGCCAGAGAACCAATCATGGCTGTACGTGGACGAGGACGGCCTACACGCCACGGCCATCGACCGGGAAGACAAATCAATCGCGTTTATGACTTTATCTCAAATCCAAGTGGAATTAAGGCTCCAATGCGACAGTGATGAAGTACCGGCCACAAGACGTTCATTAACTGCAGAGAGCCTCGAACTGAGCACTGATAACTATGGCTCTAATAAATGGATCTTGGCCGATACTATTGTCTACAATGAAAGACGTAGCTTTGTGAATCTAATCGTCATAGATATCAATGATAACTCGCCTATATTTATAGGGAAAGAAAATGAGCCTATTTACATCGGATATCCGATACCGGAACTTGAAGAAGCTGTACTACCTCGTGCACTTACAGAATTAAAGGTATTTGAGGATTATTTTTAATAATACATATATCGCTGATTCGGCCTGCACAAAATAGAATTATTTATTTGTTAAATTATTTACTTTGTTTATTTACTCTCAATACATTGAAAAGTAGGTTAGTTTTATTTACCAGTGTATGTCTGATATTTAAAAAAAAATGACAATTCAAATATAATAATGATTAAAATACAAAAAAATCAAAATACAAAATTTTTGGCTAAAAATAATAAATGTACAGGCAACCGACGCTGACATTGGTGAGAATGCAGCGCTTGTCTATTCGAGCTTGGAAGACGTTCTCGCTGTGGCACCTCACACGGGCTTGGTGCATGTACGTAATAACGCGAAATTGCAAAATAACTCACGCCTCACTGTATATGCCACCGATCAGAATGGGAGAGGCCGAAATGGGTCTTTGGATATTGTGGTAAGTATACCATCGATTTATACCTACGGATTTTTTTAAATTTTCGTTATCGTCTCACACAAAACTTAGAAATATATTTTGATCAAATTTAGCAAATAGATAAGCGTATATGTAAATTTTTCATGATATTTTTATATCTAGCAATTTTATTTTGCACCTCTTTCAACATGAACGGTTTATAAAAAGTTGCATTTAGGTAACTTTTTATTTTATAATTCAAAGAGACTACTTTTTGAGACTACTTGATTGACATTATTTATATATTTTATCTTTATCTAACTGTCTTATCCATTAATTAAATAGTATATACTAAAATTGGAGGTGATTTGCCTGGCCACTACTGTCTAGTGTAGTTCGTATTATTTAATGTAGATATTTTTATCATCCCACACTTTTGGCACCTTGCGAGATGCAGAGAAACCATTTTTCAAAAAAAAACTTGCAGAAGTTCTTCTATAACACGGCAGTTAAGTTCTACATCATTATGTAGAACTTAACTGCATGATTTGCTTAACTTACTTGAATTATTAATCGTCAAAAAAGTATATTACATACTAGAATGCGAGTACATACTCGTATAATACAGTACATAAAGTAAATAAAATAAAAGAAATCAACAAAACCGACTTAATTCTTTAACGACGTGCAAATTTTGTATCAACATTAACCTAAACCAGTTCTAATAGCGGTAAAGCCAGTTAAACCGACAATATTATACATTTTTAAATGTTGACAAAACTTGTTTTTGTGCCAAAAGAGACTTACCATGAACGTCAGCTTGACCCCACACGACTGTGCCCCTTAAATGTGATTAGGTATAAACTAACATCTGTGGGAGTGGACAATGGATGTCACCAAGGTAATAAAAAAAGATAAAATGTAACGTAGACGCATGAGATCTAACTGGGTGTGCCCGATAGCATTGTCTTATATCCTGTTCATCACGATAAAAAATTTACTGTTAAACATAATTCATAATAAATACCGAGGTCTTTGTAATTTATAAATATGATAAAAATTCGACAGCTAAAAATGCATATTTTAATAATTTATCAAAACTGCATTAATCAATTGGTGAATGATATCTATTATTATACACTTAAGTTACTTAAAAAACAATATATTGAAGGTTAAAAATGCGTGATTAATCTAATTTTTCGCTTGTCAAGTGCTACTGCGTATTGCATTTTATATGAAATCCAAAACGTATATAAACGCATCTGTTTTAAGATTCTAAGCCGGTTTGAAATGATCTTATATGGTACACAATAGAACTTAGCAATTTTAAATTTAAGGATGGCAGTACCTATTCTTATTTGTTTATTTGAAATAAAGTCTGTCATTATTTGTTAATAACTTAATGGATAATTAAGACAAATGTAATTGTATTAAAATATTTCAAAAAAGTTTTTCCCAATTGTTTAGCAAGTCTTTCGAATAAATTATTCGTGCAGTCTTAACAAGAAATTTTCAATATTATAAAAAAAACATTTTTAAAAATAACAACACATTTTAATAACGCAGTAGTTTTTTGTTAAACAAAAATAAAGAATAAAAGAAATAAAAAATATTGTTTACCAACTTTTACGTGGTTGACCTCTGTTTACATATCATATTTGTTTACTGTCGAGTTAACAGATTGTTTGACACTCACTGTTCCTTAAATAAATACTATTTACCTATATTTTATTTTTTATTTTTTCCCATGTATACAAGGGTAGGTGTAAAGTTGGCTTGGTGAGTCATTTCTCTTTCACTTTCCTTTACCAGCTTAAAGAAATGAAAATAACTTAAAGTATTCCTCTAAATGAGGAAAAATATACGCTAGCTAGCATTTACATGCAGAATAACTTAAAATTATAATTTTTATTTTGCATCTTCCAGGTAAAACTACTTGATAAACATCAAATAGCTGTATTGACTATTAGAAACTCATTCTTAGATGATGAAAATCTAGTTATGGCTGATATTAGTAATGCTATAGGGTATAACTTGAAAGTATTAAGAGCTGTGGTGGTTTCTGATAGCGATGAAGATTCAGCAAGAACAAAACGTGCAATAGGTGAACCTGGCGCATCATTGCAGCTTTATGTTTACGGATTGTTGGAAAATGAGCCTGTTGATGTCACTAAATTGACTAAGTACGACGTAAACAATTTACTAATTATTTTTTTAATAACTATATCATATTAGTTTACCATTGTTTTTATTTAATTTATTTAAATTTGGTTATATATTATGTAACAAATGCAATTGTAAAACTAAAAATTATGTATTACTATTTACAGTGATATAACCAATAGTAATATAGCAAGCGTTGACATAGCAAGGGCGCTATCGCTACAAGAACATCTTGAGAATATTGGAGAATGTGATGCACATACCGGCCTTTTAGCTGCTACCATAGTCCTTGCAGTCTTATTATTTCTTGTAATTTTGGCTATACCTTTATGGTTCTTCTTGAAATGGTAAGATATATAAATATTTATTATTTTTTATTTTTACTCACGTTCTACATTATTAGATACATAATGAAACATAACATTGGGTTTACACATAATACGGTTTTGATATTATAAAACTGATGGACTCGCCAGGATGATTAAGATAAGGAGAAAATTCTTTTAAACTTGTTTTGTTTAAATTTTATTAAATATTTTTTCATTATATATTATTTTATTATAGGAGGAGAATACATAACTATGAACAATTCAGTGATCGCAATAGCTTAGCATCACGTGACACAATCGAAAGTCCTAAAATTGAGAGCATCTCAAAACCAAGACTAAATATAGAAGAACTGAAGAGAAGCGAAAGGAGACTGCAAGAAATGCTCGATATACCGATTCAAGATGTTAGAGCGGAACCCGAAAAGGATTTAAACATTCAAAAAGAACCACCACCCGTTCCAAGCTCAACAGTAGTAAATTTTTCTACTCTTGAAATGCCTATAGTTATACAGTCTATCGATAAACTGAAGGACAATAATGACGAATCAGACGACAATGATGAATTTGGAGAACAAAAACAAAAGCCAAGAAAATCCGTTGTAACATTCAATGAGAACGTAGAAAAAATTATACATTTAGAAGATGGTATTGAAGACAGCCCCGATCCAGAATACGAAATTTTTAAATTTTAATAATCAATTATTTTCAAGCTTACATGAATATTCCATTATCCCGTACAATGTAAATGTAATCGTTTTGTTTAAGAGAGTAACTTTATCAGTTACTTTATTTCAATAAAATCTTAAGCACATATGAGTAAAATTTCCAGGTCATTGTCCTCTTTATGAACGGCCCTAAGATAAGATCAAGTATTCAAAAAAAAAATATGAGTTTCGCCTAATATTTTGCGAAACAGTAAAGGTGGGCGTAGAGAGCTTAAATGTGATTTATAAACTAAACTAAATAAATGCAAATTCTTATACAATAAAACAACATAATGTAGTTGCAAACACTTATTAAAAAAACTAAGACGTTACACCTTGCAAAATTTGTTTACATTCATGTCAAACAGAATGTCACTTCATTAAAATTCCTGATGAATCCGTCAAAATTTATGAATGTGACATAAAAATCTCTCGCTTTCTTTATATATCGTTTTTAAAATGTGTACTACTTTAAAAATAATAAAGACAGTAGTATTTAAAATTTTCATAAATACCGTTATAGCACGGAAAATGCAAATATTACGACCTTACTGGTTTTTACGGTTATTTTGTGGCTGTATTTAGATTTGTGTAGGAATTCGATATTTAACAATATCTCTAAATTTCAGCAAAAATATACGTTAGAAAAAAAAAATAGTTTGAGCTTAACTTGAGCTTTTATATAATATACTTGAAAATGACATTTTGAAACTTTCATAATCAAATAATTTTAGTGATACATTCGCAATGTAACAATGAGATATAAACATCATATTGGCGGGAGATAACATTTAGGTGACATGACTGACGATCCTATAGACGACGCCTACACAAAGTTTTTGCACATATAAAATCTTATTTGTTTTATTATAATTATATGCTATGTTACACCTGTTACTTACAATCCATACCTATATTATAAATTCGAAAGTAACTCTGTCTGTCTGTCTGTCTTTTACGCAATCAGGGCCAAACCGCTCATTTATTTGTGATAAAATATAGAGATACTTGAGGGTCTCGGGATGAACATAGGATACTTTTTTTCTCATATTTATAAAATTATCGATATATACCAATATATTAAAATACTTATTAATTTACCATACAATTTATTCTGCCATGTTAATAACAACCGTTACTAAGCAACGATTTGCAAAGAATGTTGTTATTAGAAAACGTCACCCAAAATGAGCTTGCTTAACGCATCTCTCTATTGAAAACTGAAAATAATTTCATAAATATTCGGGTTCACTAGTATAATATAATAGTACTAGTATAGATTCAGAATTCATAAGTAGATTCATAAGATTGATGAAGCAATTGTTTTTTTGTAGTATTATATAATTTATCGCCCATGGCAGCTAATTAGCCTAACGTCTAACTGCAAAAGTGATGGTCCTAGGTTCAACTTTTACATAGGGGAAAAAATCATAATATCGTTTCCCCGATCTGGTAAAATAAATTGTGATATATCCTGCCACCTAATACAACGTCTCGTGATTATCATGATATTGGCCATACAGCAGAAAGGCACACAAGAAACAAGTCAAGAGCAAGAGTAAATAAGAGCTTTTTCTATATGTATGTATGTATTACTTAGCTTAGTAATGTGACTCTTATTATAGCTGTGATTAAAACTTTTGTTATTAACCAGCGACCCGCTTTGGCTTCGCGGGTTTATGATACATCAAAGCAAACATGAAAATTTAAAAAGATTATACACATGAAACGACGTGAGTAACTTTCTTGGTTGCTCGTTACTCCAAATTTATATTAGCTTCAGAAGTATAAATTGAATTAATGTTATATATAGAATTTTTCCGCTAGCCGTGGCTTGTGTCTTAATAAGTATGGAGAGTCTTAGCACTAGGTTCCTAGGTTACCGCATATTACACATAGCAAAGTAGGCAAAGGGAACCTGGGAACCTAATGTTAAGATACTACATTCCCCTTCGACACTTCCGTTCGATACTTTCCGCCGGTTACCAGAGCGAGGTAATTAAAATATTTCATTTCATCAAGTGAGAACCTACTACCTGTAGCTTTTACAGTCGCACGCTTGTGCCGCTGCGCCACGACCGACCTGTTATTGAATTTAAATTCATTATTTATTACTTATTTACTTAGGATATACACGAGTATAAAAAATAAATGGTGTGATTACGACCGAATGCAGAACGTAAGCACTTAGCTGTCCTGATTCACTCGTTAATATATTTTATCTCCAATGCTAACAAAAAATCACAAATGTGTGGTATGCACTTGGGAATATAATATGTATAGTTTATTAGCCTTACGCTGTGCACAGGAGCGTAGGCAGAGGGTACGTAGTGTTAAGACACTCCCTCGCTTATTATACCCAAAATTCTGGAGATGGAAATTAACGCCAACGGATATTTTTCCTCGACACCAGAGTGAACAAATGAAAATATTAAATATTTCATTATTAATATATTTTAAATATATTTTTTTACTTGGTTATTAACAAAAATTATAGAAAACCAAATTGTTAAATTTCCATAGATCATGAGGTAGATGATCGAATTATGTAGAAGACTTTTAGAAGTTTCACGAAGCAATTATAAGCATGCGACGATCCGCTCTTTTCAATTTCACCCAAAATTACGTTAGCTTTATAAAAATTAGGATATTATAGTTATACTATATGAAAATCTTGAAATTAAAAGCTGAATGGTATATATTGGTTGTTGAGAATAAAATAAAATACCAAAAAAATGTTTATTTCGGATATAATAACCTACCAACATTACATAATTTATGTTATTTTTAACCTTATATACCCACATATAGTATTTACTTTTATGTAGGAGTGCAAATATGTGAAAGCCACATCGCTAGCATCTCATCTCCACATTTATAATTCAGTGCTCATCCACATCTGACAATGAAGACTTTCAAGACAAGACAGCGGAGAAAAAAACGTGCCCCGGGTACCGAACTGTCATAATACAAGACATGCTCGTCGATGTACCGACATTGTTTTCAGCTATAAAATTGGATATTAAAAATATATTTTTTTATCATTTTAAAAAATTCATTACAATAAAATAATTATAAAGCTTAACTATTATGTTTTTTAATATAATTAATATTGATATGGATGTCTAATATGATATTTTTTATGTTATTTTATTAGTTTTTCTAACAAATAACACAAAGCCGAAGGGGCGTTATGCTAATACCAATAAAACTAACATAAAACCAGCGTAAATATATTTATATTAATATATGTTTTTGTGGTCTGGCGACATACCGGTATTGTATCTATGTATTGCCACCTTACAAGTATTGTGGATTTGAAAGGATAGTAGATATCGGAAAGCTACCAGTCGACTTTTCTACCTATTTGCACAGGAATAAACAATAATTATATATTTTTTTCAAAGCATTTTTCACGAAAATTTGTAGCTTAACCATTAATAGTCATAAATTACTCTAACGGGTATATAAATATCACGAATTCAATTCCTAATTTACATTATTTATACGAACGAATGCACAATTTTAACATAAGAGGAATTTTAATATGTTATTGTATACTATTTTTAGTACTGCGAGACGTTCATTGTCAAATCAATGTATAGAATATGAGTGCCGCGATGTCGTTTTACATAAACATTAGGACCTAAATAAGATTTGCTCGCACAATCCACTTGAGACTTGTTTTCACTAGACTCTGTAAGAAAATTAAATATTTAAGGCCAATTTTGTCTAATATAATTATTCAAGCTCACTGGGTTCATATAAAATTTAATAACGGTATAAAATGTCTCCATTAATATTTTTTTAGATATTTTAGGCAACATCTTTTATCTTTACGTAGGAAATTTCTTAAAATCAGATAAAAGAAAATCCAAGTATACAGATCAAGTACAATTCCGATGATGCTTCGCAAGATTTGCAGTCTTCAAATCCATTCGACCGCTAAATAGCAATTAAATAACAAATTATATGGTCACATAAAATATTAATAGTCACGCTTCTGACATAATTTACAACTAATTTTAATTTTTTTTTGTAATTTGTATCAAATTTACGAACCTTATTATACTGGGCTTCAAGAAGCTTGGGCATTTTATTTTCAGCTTCACGCTATATCCGGAATGTAGCACGGTAGGCAGAGGAAGCTTAATGTTAAGACACTCCACTTCCTCCTTTCCGCCCAATTCTAGTGGTATTGAGTGTGGAGTAACGGGGTTCAACTCCACTCAACTGTGCTTTACAAAAATATTTACATTACAGTAAATTTCATAAAATTATACATTTTAGTGTTAAAAAACGTATAATTGCATAATACTTGTTTTTAAGTTATCAAATAGGTAAGAAGATTACCAAAAACAATTTCCTAGTAAATAAATTTGCACTCCACATATAATATAAAGGTAACACTAAATTTTTGACATGGAAATGACGAAAATGTGATAATTAAATTGCCACATCTCTACGAGTATAGACGAGGCCAAGCAATATTAATAAATAAATATTATTCCATTATAGTTCCGCTTAGTTATTTTGAGATATACAAGTATATCCTGTTACAATGCATTGTTGTTTTTAAAAGGACTATTAAACTACTCCAATTATTAATAAAAGATGATTAAAAAGTCATTTAAAATGTCCTCGATTTTTTAATCTTTTTTATTTTTTATAGTATAATAATCTATATATAGATGCAGCTTGAATAAATGCCCAAGACTAGTTGCATTTATTACAATAATCCTTAATAATACTTTTCGCAACATAGTGGAAATACAAATAAAATATTTAATTCAATGATGTTTTATATTAAGAATTTAACATGAAATTATCATTTAAAACTAAAAGTTGAAATTACTAGATATATGTGCTAAATATTCAAAATAGCAGAACATTATTTGTCACTTTAGAAAGATAGTGTTTTTTTATTAAGATTTATGTGAATATAGATAAAATGGTAATATTGTCATTGATTAGATGAGGTACATTTATTATGTATTTTTTACACAAAGGCCATTGCCGCACAATGGCAGAGTGAACAGAATCATTAACAACGTCAATGATCTTAGGTACGACCAACACTCGGGGGAATTAATTATTTTAATTTTCATTAAAAATGTTGTGTCTTCATCATCATCATCAGCTTGTCGTCGTCCATTGCTGGACATAGGCCTCTCCAATGGCACGCCACTGTGCTACATCTTCAGCTCTTAGCATCCAGCCGTTGCGTTGCCAGCCACTTTGCGAATTGTGTGTGCGATGTTCAATTCCATAACAATATTCCTAGTATTTAGGATTGGGTCGGATAGTGAAAAAAGGAGTGTCTTGAGTGTCAAAATGCTTTCTTTATTTTGGCCCAAGTTCGACACATAGCGTGTCTTTCTTTTTCTTTCACCTAAGCACTGCGTATTGTCAGAACACCGTAATGAAATTATTTGATCCATTAGATTAGATATATTTAAACAAATAAACTAGAGGCACAAGCGTGCGCCTATACGCAACAGGTTGGTTTCCCACTTGATGAAATTAAATATTTAATATTTTCATTTTCTCATTCTGGTAACGCAACAAATATAACTTTTATTATAATTCTCCTTAATATTCTAATTAAAATAAATTGAAAAAAAAAATTATTACCTTTTAATGTAATATGAAATTTTTTATCATGATTATAAATATTTTGTAAAAAGTACTGTCTAAACTGAGTACACAATTTTTAAAGGATTATTGAATTCAAGCTTACTTTTTAACTTAATTTTTGAACAAAAACAATTGGTAAAAGTTTCATCATCGTCGTATAAGCCAATAAATGGAGAAATCTAAACCAGCATATAATTTAATTTAAATTTTCGTTAGATTCTAACACTGTCATAAATAAGAATATCCATAGCAAAACTACTAACTAGTTTTAAAATGCAAAATTTAATGTGGGTGGACTAACCTCTTTATGTTTGTCACATTTTAGGTCGTTTACCTCAATTTATAAATTTTTGGCTGATTCTTTTCTTGGGTAATATTCAAATTTGTAGATTTTCTTACTATTCTATCAAAAAGCTATAAAAGTACTACGCATTAGAAATCATTATCCTAAAACATTTCTAATTTGATTTTTAATCATGAGCTGTCATCATCATCATCAGAATTATCATCTATTCTAATACTACAATTAAGAAATATACTGTGAATAAAAGATGAACGTTAAGTAACATAGTTAGACTGCTAAATACTGGCAAAATTTGATCTGAATTCTCCAAGCATTGACACGAAGAAAAAGAAGACTGCTAAGCAGCATTTCAATAAAAATTCACACGTCCCAAACACAAAAAATGATGGTTTTATCATTTAAACTATCATCGTCATATATCCCTAGGCAATTTAACCCTTTTTTCTAAAGTGCTTTTTTGTGGACATAATCTACAGTATAAAAATAATTTCAGTAAAGTTGAACTGAATAATTTTTCCATTCATTTTATATAAATATAGAACAATAAAATGTGTACGAGTAGGTATACGTATTAAGCAAGTACTTGTTAAGATAACCTCCTTTTCTTACAAAAACGGTTAAAAAGAAAACTTTTTGAAAGTTTAAAGTGAATTTAAACTTTCAAATCGCAAATTCCTAAAAAATAATACATTTTAATAAATCTCCTTTTAAACTAAATAATCCTTAAGAAAAACAACATTTTTACTGTTATTTAGGACAAATACATAATTTATGAAAAAACAAATACACCTTCGATCGACATTTAAATTACAGAACTTTAATTAAAATGTCCTTCATATATTTTACCTACGAACATCTATAATCATTTATATTTATTACAACGGATCTAAGCGATCACAATGAAATTTATTATTTCCTTATACATGCAACCTTTGCAAATAAAGTCGTCAAAAAAGAAGAGCCAATAATAAAAATTAAAACCACTTTTTGGTTAATTTCTTATTCCTTAGAGGTCATATAAAGGTTTTTTGATGACTCAATTTTAAAGTAACAAATTGTTTATTATAAAGAAAACACTATAACTCGTCAATCTAGTTTATAAACATAAAAAAGTAATCTTAATATTCTAGGTATAATTATACATACTTAACATATAAATAAATAAAAATTCCAATGATGAAAACAATATAAAAACAAAATAAATAAGAATACTCGGAGTTCTCCACTCGATATGTTTACGGCATCTTATTTCTTCGTGTTGTCTTATCTTAACTGTTGCATATATTGCCGAAGTTTGGCGAATCCTGTTTCGTACACACACAAAAATATTTTTTTAAAATAAAATGAAATAAATAACTGTGAAATATTCTTAGTTGTCCCGAAAACCGCTGGGATATTTAGTGTATCCAAAATTCAACTTAAAGACTCTAAACCTCTCGAACTTTTTTCTACAACAAGAACCATACAAATAAATCTTAAAAAAATATTTAATTTTTAAATAAACACACGTGTATCCTGTATCTTTTGGTACAGGTGCCATTATTTTTTAAAAAATATTATTAATTTCTTCACGTCGTTACGTCATGAATTTGTCATTCGAGTTATTTTTATTGATATTGCATCCACGGCAACGAAGTCGTTATTGTAATCATTTAATATATAAAATGACTGACGAACAGTAGACAAACTCGTTTTATTAATTATCATATTATGCTTTAAAGACTTGCGGTTAGTCACGAGTTTTATAAAAAATGATATAAAACAAACTACAATGTTTTATTGAGAGAAACCAATTTTTAAAGCTTTATACAGCCTTAATTTAAAAGGGTATGAGTTAGATAAGCCTTTTATCACATCTTACCTGTACAACCTAATATGTATTATACGAAATATGCGTATATCGATGTCTTTTTGCCTTGCATATAAAAAGCTTTTACATTTCCGGAGATGTTATATTTCCTATAAATCTATCTATACGTAAAAACATAAAATTTCCCAGGAGATTTTGTTAGACAAACTTTATGGGGTAAATGTAACATAGGCATAAACTTTGTTGTATTTTTACTATTATATACAAAAACAGGAAACTTTATGTGAAACCCATAAGAAAATATATCTCAATCTTCAAGGAGCTTTAAATATTTTTATATAAGCTTAACTCTATAGAAAAAAACAAAGACTACACTATACTTTACACTAGTATTTAAATCAAACGTATAAGAGTACCTATTTTTGAATGTATCTGTTATCAAATATATGTAAATATATAGTATTATTTCAATTTAAATCTACATATATGATTTTATGATCTCCATTTCCTTTATGAACTGAACAATTACGTGAAGTGAACTTATAAATTACAATTAATAAACCAAGTCCGATTTAAATGACTTTAAAACTGGTAATTGAATTAATGAATTGAATACCGGTAAGAGTTTTATTTTTATTTTCAATTCAACTGGATCATACATATTTTTGTATAAAAACGCTTTGCACTAAAAAATACATTTAAATTTTCAATAAAAATAATAAGATAGCGCTAGATACATGATGACTGATAATGTAACTATTTTTAATTAAGCTCAATATATAAATGAAATAAGACTATTTCAAGAAATATAATAAATCTTTATTATATTCTTTATTTTTTAATTAATGTTCGAGGTCGTCGTGGCATGGCGCGAGTAAATTTTTAGCGAAACTTAATAAAATTATGATTCAATTTGTGTAATAAAATTAATTCAATTATCATCACTTTGCTTAGACTATTCTACAGAATAGTCTAAGTAAAAACAAATTTAAAAAAAAAAAACAAAAAAATCAACACCGTCGAAAGCAATATATTTATGCTAAATATGTTTTTCGTGTGAATTATATTCGTATTAATTAAGTATCATTTATTTAAATGCTAGATATGACGATGTCATATCTATTTTGATTAAAAATCTTAATGTTTTAAAACCAATCCATTAACCCTATTTTTAGTGATGACATTATAGACGTTAAAGATCACATACCTATTATTTAATTTTTTTACAATTCATTTATCCTACAATAGATGAATTATCGTAATAATTAGAATTTGACTAATTAAGCTCAAATAATATATTACAAAAATATCTATATTGTTAAAAACATAAATTATAGATCGCTAATAATGAAATTTAAAGCTTTTAGTACTGTATCGAATGGCAGAGGAATTTAATTCCAATACAAACAACTGCGAAGTTCATTCAAATGTTTTGTGGTTATGGTATTTTACACATGATTGAATAGCACTTATCCATATAACACAATAATGATGAAGACCACAGACTTTAGTAAAATTAAATTTAGAAAATAATAAAAAAAACACTATCTCTGCACCGAATCACTAAATAAAATTAACAAAACAATAAAAAGCGTGGCGACCACAGTTACGCAACAAGGTTATTAATTATTATATCTGACTGCATAATATAATTCTCATAATCTTTCATTTTACTCTCATTTTAAATCGGTCTAGTTTAACGTAGTTAGTTTATCTTAAGTAGCCCTCTATATAACGTTCATTCATATTAAGATCACATGGCGATACAATTTCACTTTTAAATTAAATTCAAAAAGAGTAATGCAAGCGTATAGTATATACTAATATAATAAAAAAGAACAGTTCGCTTTGTTAAACGTTAATCTCAGGAACTCTGGTTCGAACAAAGCATGGCTTAACAAATAGCCTGAATTATTACATTGTAATAATTATTATTAAATAACTCTACTTGATTTACCCACATGGCGGCCAGAGTTCTATTCTGTTATTTGATTATGACTTCCCGAACGAGCCAGTTCAGAATTACCACTTCGTCGGTATTAGGTTGTATGGAGAACACAATAAGGAGGCTGTATTGTAGAAAGACATAATATTACACAATAGGAGGATGCATCTTAACAAGAAGCTCTACCAAAAACTGCCTTCACTAACAAAAAAGACAATTAATTTCAATATATATGTGTATACATAACTTAGAGGTTTAGTAATAAAAAAAAACATAATACAATGATGTTGTTAAGCTTATAATTTTATATTGATAAATCTTATATATTAAACAAAAAATTAAACCTTAACAAACATTGAACATTAAGGGGACGGGGAACTTTATGAGTAAAGATATCATATGAGGGACGGATTAACTTAGGACAAGTAAAATGGATGTGAGGGGAACCGACGCCCAGGCCACAGTCACACAGTGAGTGGTCCCTGACCCTGATCTTAGCCTCAAAAGCCTGATCTTACCATTTGAAATTAAAAAATATAAGTATTGTACAAAATTAAAGTTCGCTTAATACAATTTAAATATGAAACAAGTGCATTTAATACGTACTTACTATAATATTTTTATAATAGTAAATTTTTATGGCTTTTTCTGGTCTTATATTTTTGTCTCAATATTAAGAATTTACACCTTATAAACATAAACGTTCATATAACGTAGACTTTCGTAGAATTCCAATTTACCTCCTTTAGAATAGAGCAGAATTTTCGTGAAATTCTCGTTGAGCTTTCAGCTGGTACCTACAAAATACCACTATGGAACCTATTAAAATTCTATCGAGTTTGTAGATTCCCTTATATTATATATCTAGTTTTTTATCATATTTTTATAAAATTATAGTATATGCACAATATTACACTTCCTTTTTTATGACACTTCACTATCCGTAAAGGCTGGATAACCTATAAAATACAGGCAACGTATTTTGACAAACCGACCCCATATATACTTTTTTCCTATATCGATAAATATAAGAATAGTATATATTACAGTTAGAAAAGATGGCACAATAGGTAGTTATTTCCAACATTTACATTTTATATAAAAATTATTATTATTAAATACTATTTTTTCGAAAATGAGCAATTTTTTTCTTACAATTTTGTCGTAATTTGTACTAAAAGTATATTATTTGTTAGCAATATTTATTTTCTTCCTTTCTTTGTTTTATATTTATGTTATTGTAATGTTATTATCATACGTTGTTTCCTAGTTCCTATACGTATCTATTGTTTTTACAACAAGTCAAACAATACAAATATATTAGAAGGCTACTAATTTAAAGACAATTTTAGCACAAAGAAGTCAGAGTCAAAACATATTTATTGCATAATAAAGGTAAATAGTATGTGATTGGGTTTTTACAATACACTTTTGGTAATAATGAAATTGAAATATTCTTGATAATTGTGTTATATAAGTTCTAAAACATATTTTTCTATATCTAGCTCAATAAATATTAGTTTTTCAGATGAGCAAGGTTAAATAAAACAAAGGTGTAAGTGACCACTTACACAAACACACAATTCTATTTATATATAGTTCTAAATTGAACTTATATATGACTGAATAACTTATACGTAACTCTGTGTCCTTTCCCGTTAATGCCTAGACTGCGTGATTCTTATAAGGAATATCACAACAGCACTTCGCCATATGTATAAGTTCTTAGAAAATAAAATTATTTTTTTATGTGTATTACTTAATACTTTTTTATTATGTATATATGTATATAACATATATCTATTCATTTGTGCCTTTAAAAAGTATTAGATAGTAATAGATATGTTCCATCACACAGTGCATTGTGGAGCACACACAATATTGTCCTATAGAGAATTTTTATAGCAACTTAACTAAGTTAACAATTGTAATAATAAAATTGTAGCGAAAGGGCACAAGTGTGGCACCCAGAAACGCGACCGGTTATGGGTTTGATTCCAACGCGAGCAAATTAAATATTTAAAATTTTCATTTCATTTTTAAAAACGCGGCGTTGAGTTCCACCAATCAATAAGCAATGCCAGAATCCAGAATTCGGCAGTATGTGGGGAGCGGAGTATTTTAACACAAGGCTCTCTCTGCCTACCCTACTACTTACGGGATACCGCGTGACACTAAAAAAACTCATAAAAGATACATTAAATTATTATTAAAATAAGTATAAAACACACTACATACATTTAACAATATAATATACACTTTTATATTTATAAATTGACATACACGTTGCCATGGCAACTCGCATTATAGCATATACGAGTCAACAGGTCCTTTAGTCTTTTTAATTTCATCAGAAGCCTAAAAACGTTATGTTAGAGTAGCCTTCACATCACTTAAAATGTCACAATTACAACGTCAAGGGATATGCGACAGCTTGTGCAATATTTGTATTTGCATTTGTATGCAAATAACTAGCTATTAATTTGACAGTTTGATTACCTGCACAATATCCATAGCCAAATTGTACTCAAAATCATATTAGGCAATTCTTGTTATTTTCCATTATTCTCTCAACACTTATAGACACTGTTATAAACGAATGATTAGAAAATGTATTATTTACATATTTAATTAACATCATAACCATGTGAATCATTCTGCTATGTTTGAAGAACTAAATATACAATCTACCTTCCCTAGCTTCATCCGGGTGTGACTAGATTTTTTTACATAAGATCCTTAACCTAAACGTATGAGTAATATTTCATTCATTTCCCAGTAATTTCATATCTGTGACGTTTTCTAACGTATATTTATAAAACATTATATTAGTATAGTATATAAAGTATATACCTAATATACAAGAATATTTCTTTCTTATACTATAGATAATGCGAAATTATATTTTTATAATCTCGTTTTACCCATTTCCATAGGACCTTCACAAAACAATACCCAATAACACCTATATATAAAATCTCTACGCCTTCTTGTTTTAACTATGGGTGGTCTGTCACAAAATGAGAGTCGGAAAAGTTTTGTATGCATCGATAAAAAAATCAAGACGTCGACGTATTTATCACAGCTTAAACTGTATGTTTGTAAGTACGACTATATTTTGCATAATAAAATGTCGGAAGTTTTGCCTACCCTGCGTTAAATAAAACTCGTTACCAAAATCGGTTTAATTAAAATTATGCAGCAAATTAACGTTTATCCCACTTTCCAGTAAAGTAAAAACTTGTTTCCTAAAGCAAGGCGAAGCTTAATCCAGAGCTGACATAAAATGGCAGAGACAAAGCCTTTAACGACCTGTTAGCGTGTAATCGAATGTAGCCTACTCTTAATTCTTGAAAACGAAATTTAAAATATTCAATGGAAAATAAATTTATTTTTAGCACAAGATATATATATCATGTTAACGTCAGTTTGTAAGCAGTAAAGCGATCGAGCTTGTTCGGTGGCGCGGTCAATGAACCCATGGATTACAAGGAAAAAAATTCCACTTAATATCCACGCTCTCTCGCAATTCCTGCCTCCCGTTGCCTTCAAAGAATGGAAAGCAACACGAATCGACTTTTTCCAATACCGCTATCTTTATCACTTGCACCGAAAATAAACATTACACATCTCTGTCCCAGCAAATGTATATAGGTACAATACTTAAAACATTGTTTCGATAATTAATTAAATGTAATAAAAGAAAAATCTGTACACGAAAAAGAGCTTCCTTATCAGGCATGTTGACTGCATCCAATTACTATATATGAAGATAAATAAATACTTCGCCCATTGCGTTAAAGCAAAGCAGTTTTCTTTTAAACTCACATAAAACGTATTTAAAGTTCCTTTACAAATAAACAATTACGTTAGTAATAATCTATAAAAATATAATAAAAAAGTAAATAAGGTCAACTCTGCGCATTTAATATAAAATAAAAAAATATCTTCCTAGGAATATTTTATTTACAAGTAACAAAAACCAAAAATATATATTTTTTTTTAAATCAGTCTGTCTATGTGTTGCAATGTCTATAATATATTTCAAGGTTTTGAAAATCTCATGTAAAACTCTAGCAGCTCGTCCAATCTGTAAGAGATATGAAAATAAACACCTGTTGCCACAGAAGTGAAGGTCTAATGTGCAACCATAGCACTTCAGCTAAATGTCTAAAAAAAAGTGTTGCTTAGTATGATGAGCACATTCTGAAGAATCCTAATGTAACACCCTAAAGTAGGACCTCGAAGAAAGTTAGGAAAGGGCGCTTATGTAGGCGCTCTCTATAAATAAAATACTATCTAAGTATTAAAAATGTTGGCTTAAAAAAGTCAACGCTCCAATATTAAAACACATTATGCAAAGCAAACGAACGTTGCAGGAAGCGACTAGTATGTTATAAGCTCGCAAAGCAATTAGTGACATATCTGGTACTCGTTTTCACTTTGACTTAGCTTTCAGCTTAACCTAACGTCTAATTCAGTAACCCTAATTTAATTTTCTACAACCGGTTACATTCAGTTACCTGGGGTTAGAAGAAGTGCATGCGTCACCTTAACACAAATTATTATCTCTATGAAATCTTTACATGTTAGACCTATGTCATCGGCCAAGATTCCCAAGAATCGGATAAATATATTTTTATAATTTCAAAATTTGTTAAGTTAAATGAATACCTGAATAAAAAGCACAGATAAATCCTTTTTTGTAACTTCAACTCGACATCACTTTTGAATTCTGGCCACAACAGAATTAATCGGAAATTGAAGCTAGCTAGGAAGTCTTCTGAACTACACGAGTAAAAGTAAAAAAAAATAAAAATAACTAAAATATATTAGTAATATATAAGATTTTATAAAATAAAATGCACAAGCTGGAAATAAATAATTAGTAGGTACCTAATTCAGGTTTGCTATGTTATCTTTCACTCAATGCTTAATATTACCTTTGATGTAAGAAAATATTTTTGCCTTACATGTAATTGCAACAATGCGTAAAAGTATAATTAACTAGTTTTATGAGGAAATACACGAAACCAACATCTTATTATGAGATTTGTAGAAAAAAAAAGAACTTGAGTGGCAGTCGATTAACTTTTATTTAAGCATAACTCTTACAACTTTATTCCTTAATAAATATAAATCCTTTTATAAATATAAAATGACATAAGTGTATACTTAAAATACATTCGGAATAACGTCTAAAAAGAATACCACAAACCTGCAAGAACAAGATCAAGAGCGAGAGAGATTAAAATATATAAATTTTACCATATAATTTATTGCCTTAATTGTTACTTCTAAAAAATATTTTATCGATATCCTGAACGAGGTGGGCAACAAGCGCTCTAAGCTTATTAAACATGTTATTATATAGTGGATGTAAATTCACATTGACACGAACTGCCTTTTTCATTCGTTCCAAGTTCAATATCACTATTTATTATAATCCTGTTATCGCCAAATTGAAACGCGCCGAGCATTTCATCGAGGTGAATGTCCACTTTAAAATATCTATTAATTGTGATCATAACAATTCGTCGATATGTATAAATGTAAATCCTTCGAATGTACGTTCATATATTATGTATACTATACAAAAAAAGAACTTCGTGGCGCAGCGGCACAAGGGTGCGACTGTAATGCTACGGTTGTGGGTTCGATCCCCACTCGAGGAAGTGAAATATTTATTTACGTTTATATTTCCTTTTCTTCGCTACTGCCACTGCAAGCTAAATTATATCCAAATGAAAAAACAAAAATTCAATACATTCAACACTTAACTATATTTTTATTAGAAACTTCACCGGCTAAGAGAGCACTCTAGTAATTGTCAGATGAGTGTTAGAAACCCCTTACGAGTGTTCCCGCTCCGATGAGAGTGGATATTTTATTTATGTATCTCGTGCGTGTGTTGAAATGGCCGCTGTTTCGCCCTATTCCACTACGCTAATTTAGAACAAGAAGGAATAAGTAACATGGCCCCTAGTGTTTTATTTTTTACTTAGAAGAGCATGTAAGATATTTATGCTTACTTAACCTAAAAAATAATCTCATTACATATTTTCAATAAGTAGAGAACCAATTATTGACCAAACCAAACCAATTATTGTTACCATAGTAATTAGCTAGTGTTTGGTGGCGGTCTCCAACGCCGCAATCGCCGCTACTTGGCACACCAGCGGAGGCGCACTGGTGCGCGTCGCCTGCAAGCGCGGCGGGACGCCTTATCAATGCACTCTCTTGAGATGTATGTGGCGCTGCCTGCAAGCCTTCCATCCTGGACCCCCAAGCGTTTGGCGCTCCGTTCTCTCCGACTACCCTGCTAGGGATACAGCGTGAAACTGAACGTGAAGCTTTTTATCAATTTCAGTTTTTTATAGTATATACTTACTCCTCAATCAAAACTAAAATAGACCACACAACTTTTCATACAGGGAATCCCGAACACCTTTTAGTGAAATTTCACAAAAGAAACCAGTGCTGTGAAAGAGGAGATTTAAAATTTTTTACTACAATATGATGGTAGAGGATATATGACGCGCTTTATCAAAATTCCTCATCTCTATAAAATGACCAAAACAAGATGAGGAGGAAATATATACAACACTATCAATTTTTAGAACGGAACCCTAAAAGCTTTAATTTAAAGTATTCCAATAAAATTTCTATGCAAATTATTTCTAAATCAATTTGAATATTGAATAAAAAACAAGATGCCTAAATTTGTGAGCACTAGGCATAAATGTGAAAATTATTAAATCCTTAACTTTTTTCTTATTCATACTTAAAATACAGCAAAAATGTAATAAATACTTAATGACACAAAAAAATAACGTACATAGAAGATAACATGCGTTTCATTTTTCATAGAAAACATTAATCTGGCGCCGTGTTGGACAACTTATATAATATTGTTTTAATATTAGAGTTCCTCTTAGTAATGTGCAAAACTGCTAAACAAATTTGAAACTATATATAGTGGTTATCGGGACGCAATGAAACAGTGGCTTACTGTAAGCGTGATGGTTGCGAGTTCGATAACTATTCGAAGGAATGATTTTTTAGCTTCTACTTTGCGTGTGGAGTGGCAGAACTCAACGCTACGCTTTGCCTCGTTACTAGAGTAAGGAAATGAAAATATTAAATAATTCAATTCCTCGAGTGGGAATCGAACCTAGAATCATCGAATATCACAAGCTGTGGTCGACAGTCTGATATAATGCGTTAATTTGATTTTAATTTTATTAATTTTACAATTAGAAGAAAAGCTTATATCTTTTAAATCAAGGCTACGGAACTCTGCCATATGCGTAGAATGAACGGTTGGACTGGTTTCATGATTTAATTCGCAAAGCTCGCGAAAATCACGATACGAGTATCATTTGAATTTTAACAACATTAACCCCAAACACCAAATAAACCATCGAAATATATTATAATGGGTCTATTAACCTACTCCTGACACAGCATTAGAATTTATCTATAATATTTTTTTAATATTTTAATATAATAATTTATTATTGAAATAGTTTCTTATGAGAATTAAACATAAGGAGAAGAAATATGGGATGCCTTACGAACGAACACGAACGAACTTAGTGCAAGTATATTAAAGTGGATTCAATTTCCACCCCCAAAGAAAAGATATTTTTAGTTTTCAATCTAATAACGGCGTTAAGTTTCGCCACTAAAAGTAAAACGTCTCGAAGTTAGGCAGTGTCAGTGTCTGAGCACTATGCCCTGTCTGCCTATCCTGCTATATGCGAGGGATATCATAAGCATTTATTAAGATTTTTAAAATACATTTAAGCTAACTTAGTCAAAATGAATACTGAATACATGTAAATTTTTCATATTAGATACATCATTTGTTCATCACTTTAGTGCAAACTCCATCAAACATTATAAAATATATTCTACGTTGTTTTAAAAATAAAAAAGAATTTGGTTTTACTCTTTATATTACTTTATAAACAAAATAACTCTAAAACAAAAAAAAATAATTATAGTATATAACAGATAAAACTAAATTTAAGAATATTGTACTCATATTTTTTATATCTCTGCCTTATGCCTTTAATACATTTGCCTTATAATTTTATTATTTTAAAAATTTTATTTATACTTAGTATAAAATTATAAAAATATAAATTATATATAAATAAATTGAATACATAAAGATTTTCTATAGAGTCGATTATTTTATTACCTTATCATACTTTAACTTACCCTATCGCCATAATAGTTCTCAGCCAAGTAAATATAACAAAAAAACTTCCTAATAAATTCTTAGCTACATTATATTAATAAATATTCAATCTGTTTTCATTTGAAAAACCCGAAACAAAATAAAAGAATTACTTAAAAAATAGCTTTGATTAACTTAATGGGAATCGGTGATGAATTGTATTCTGAAATGATTTTTAAAACATATACCATATATATGATAAAGATTTATAAAGCTTAGAAAGATATATGGTAAAAGGACACAAGATAACGTTTGACACACACAGAGAGGATCACATGTCAAAGTCACACACATACCTGCAAAGCGTGTCCAAAATACACCCACACATGCCAAAACACCTATATGCCAAATACGTTGCGGTATTCGACGTTAACGTAAGAGGTAATATAAGAGGCGCATCTTCGAGTTTGCACAATTTAGTTTTAAAAGGCGTCCGCTGGGGAGCGGGACATGTTAGCGAATTAAGCTGGGGGTTAAGCGTGAGGCTGTATCGTAGGGTTTGTGGTGTATCATTGGACCGGACCCAGGAGAGGCCGGCTGGCCACCCCCCGTGCCATGGCGCCGGGAATACTTTTTTACCTTTTGGTAAGTTTTTATCTGTAATATTTTATTATCTATATTATATTTAATAACGTACAAATTAATGTTAACTTGTATTTCGAGGCTATTGCTGCCTTTACTCAAAATAGTTTTTATTAAAATATATTTTAATCAAAAAAAAAATTAAGATCGATTTTAAAAATACGTACCTATGTCTTAATATACATGCAAAATGTCCTTGATTTTTTCCTATTACTAAAAATTAAATTAATTGAATTTCTATAACAATAATATACCTACATTTAATCGTTAGTTAAATATTTCAAATATTTATATAATGGAAAAATGTGATATTACCTATAATAACCTTGACCTTTCTTCACGCTTAACGTCGGGTGAGTCATACTTGCGTCGTTTATTAAATTTATATTATCACTTATTTTTATTTTTAATTCGTTACTTTACTAATGAACTAGACCAGTATTAAAAATCGTTCAATAGAATTATTTATATACGAATAATTCATTACTTATTTCTTACTAAACAAGGTAATAAGAGTATATCCTGCAAGATAATATATTTAATGGACCAAAAGCCTGTTAAACCAGTATGTCAAAAAATAACATGTGAAGATACATACCTACTAAGTTTAAACTTTATACTTTGGAATGGTATAAAAAATATATTAATAAACATATCCATAATTGAGATTATATTTAAAACTTCTTACGACTTTTAAAATATTAAAGAATTTAATATAAAAACTAAATATAAAAAGGTTTGCATAAAGACGCAATATCTAGAAATAACCAAAGCTTGTAAAAGCTTCAAAGAACAAAATGAGTTTTAGATTCACGAAACAAATTCAAAATCTTTATATATGCACAATATTAGATTTTCATAAAACCTTCTATAGATATTTGTATTAAATGTTTTTTATAAATTATCTATTTTAATAAATTAAATTGTCTCTTTGTTCTGGTTGCTATTCAAAACGCCTTGTGGTTGTTTTGTAATCTTGTTAAATAATTTTATTCATATTAAGTAAGGTTAACATATAAGTATATATTTGAGGTAGCCGAAAAGTATATTCAACTAAATTAAACATTGAATTAACATATATTAAATATTTGTACTCTTGAGTTCATTGCTAGTTTTTATTTAAAATAACTAACTTATAAACCGGTGATAGCTTCCGATTAACTTGCTTGAAAAATCCATTTCAGTAAAGATATAAGAATATTTTGAATTTGAATATCGAACTTCTATTTGACATATACCTATAAACAATACCATAAAAATTTGCCTCATTTAAAATTGTCACAACATAATCTGTTAATGATTTTTGGTAATAGAGACGTGAAAATGAGGAGAATTTCAATTAATGAAATCATTGTCTATAGTTTTTGCTCATGTTTTATTACTACAAATAGATATTTCAACTTAAAATTAAAAACAATGGACTTTTTCAAGGGTCAATACATATATACTATGTTAGAAGTTTTTCAGTGATCGTTTTTATTTTATTTATCAGCTTCACGATGTATCCCTTATACCAAGGTAGGCAGAAGAAACCATGTAGTAAGACACTCTTTTCCCCACATTCCGCCAAATTTTTCGAAGTATTGCGGTTTGAGTGGCGGCATTCAACGCCAGGCTTTAGCCTTGTTGCCAGAGCGAAGAAATGAAAAAGCAATAAAAAGCAAAAACAGATAATCTATTATTCAACGATCGTAGTTAATAATAAGTAAAGTATAAAGCTTAGTCTCAGTTATAACATATGATAAATATCATAAAAGCTATTAACCACGCTCGATAAATAATGCATTATAGTAAGGAGTCGACGCTTTTAAAATAAAAAAGATGTCATAAAAATGATAATAGGAACAGTATAACTAAAATCTTAACATTAAAATACAACCTTTTTTAAAAAACATATTTTCTTAATGTATTAAATAGTTATATATTTAAAAAATACACATCCAACAAGGATAATCGATGTTTAAGAAAAATTCTAACAAGAATCAAAGTATTTTAATAATGTAGAGACACGACATCCTTGGACTTGACTATTAATTATGGCTTCTTGATTTCTAAGAATACAATTTAAATGTTAACTAAGTTATGAACTAATTTAAGCAACTTGTCAAAGGTTAAACCGCGGTGTCATATTTCCTGACTTTACAACATAAAAAAAAACTAATATATAAAATAATTTTGTAAATCAACTCGATATTTCGTTGAGCATAACATTCATAATACTTTATTGTTGTATTAATTTAAAGTTGAACGACCTCGTTTATTATTAAAAGGTATATTAAATACTGTTATAAAAGTTTTGATGAATCCAAAAAAGGCTAAAGCTTCCCACGCGTTTATAAACGTTATAAATATATTTAAATATAAATCAGGAAAAATATATATCGTTTCTTTTCTTGAAGAAACGGAATATACGGTTTTTTTTCTTTGAAATGATACAAACATTGATGGATAGCGAATTACTTGATGGAGAAATCCAGGTCGTCTTTACAATAGAGACATAATAAATAAAATCAGTTCATACATTGTTACGCAGGATAATACAGTTTAGAATGCAATAAGACCGTTAGGAACATGTCTCCGAGAGACGGGTCGTATAAAAAAGTTTGTCCAGCGTATTTTTAAATAGAAATGTTATTAAAACAAATGAATTTCATAAGAAATGTCACAATTATTACAGTAGTCAAATCCATTGTATTAGGAGCGAAATATTATTTGAGAAAGTTATAAAAATGAAATAATTATTGAGCAATTTTGAGCGGCCGATTTATGACATAATAAAAGTTGTCCGTGTTTATTTTCATAACTTATAGCACAGTTATATAACGCACCAATGGACGCCTCATTAAGAAAGGTAACAATAGTCAACTTATTAAAGTTGGAAAAGCGATTGTGAATTATGAAACTTTTAATCTTTCTTATCGACACCGTTTGTGTATTAATATTGCAACCTGTTGACCGTTCGTGATGCAAGGATGAACATAATAGGACAATGACATCGGATCTGTCAATGGGTTTGACGGACGAGCCTTTGGTTCTTTCGCTCATTGTGCTGTCAATCAATCATTTCATCTCGCCAGTGATGTGGAATCGGAAATATAGTGGGCGGAAAAAATAAAATTTGCCAAACTTGACAATGAACTATCTCAGTTCAAAACTCACAGTTAAGAGTCCGTTGTTCGTTCTGTACATTGTCAAAGATACGTGTTTAGATTTTTTATGTCCCTTTTAGTATACACAAAATATGACTAAATTAGATTTTCTTAAAGTGTCATGTTCAAATATTTCTTAATTTTCAATATCTTACAAATAAGTATATATAAAAGACCAATACATAGAGTTAAACTTTGATATGACCTGTGACCATATTTTGGTCGATTACCTAACCAGCTCTCGAGCAAATATCTCATAAAATATTTATAATTCTTTACTACCTATATCGGTAAACTACATTAAGTTTTGTAATTGGGTAAATTTTAATATTATTCGGATATTCTTTTGAAATATCTTCTGAGAGCTTAACAATAACTTACTGACCTGTTGTTGGTTTTGCAAGCATAAATAAATAAATATTTTTTTTTATCTTATACACTTTCTCTTACGACGGAAAACAAAAAAATAGTGGCACCGTTCTGATCTTTGATTATGACGAAAATAGTTATACGTCACTCAGTCGTAGTTGTCAAAGTGTCTTTCAATATATTTGTTATTTTTTTAGTAAATCTAATCAAGGTAAATCTGTCACTACCGACGTAATTAATTAATGAAAAACATATTAATAAATATTTAAAATTTCCAAGTGATGATGACTTGAAATAATAATTTAAAATAAGTTAAATGAGTCATCTCTATTTTTGTAAAACTGTCGACTCTCAGACCGATCCGGTTGCACGTATAGGAGTCGAATTCGTTATATGGTAACGGCATGTAAATATGAGATTAGAATAGTTTAAAGGTTGAGGGTGCGACCAGCTCACCTCTGACAGGCATAAACACGGTACAGCGGTCTGTACAATGACGTAAGCTTAAAGAAGCCACCGTACGGCTTTTCAAACAAGTATACGAGTAGGTAAAGATTTTTAAATTTAAAATTTAAATAATCTTATTAAAAATTTTCTAGTTTTTTAAATTAAAACTATAATAATAGTGTTTGCTATTTATATTTGTAATAAAACTGTTAAATTTACATTTTCTAAGACTTTGAAATATTTCCACTGTCTAACTTCGTCACAGTGTGTTTTATCACATAATCTAAAGGTCAAATATTTTTAAAGAATTTTTACTTAATGAGAAATATTATTTAAACAATTAATGTATACAGTGAACATCAGAATTATGTTTAAATTACTAATATACGTACAACTTAACACTTAGTTGAATAAAATATCCAAGGTGGCGAGGTTTTACGTCCTGCTGTTTCCAACTTTATTATACAGTCTAATAATATCTACATTTTGTCGTGTATTGAAATTATAAAACTATAATAAACATACGTAAAAACAAAATAAAATGCTTGTTCATTTTAAATAGGAAAAACGTTAACGCAAATTTTAAATAAATATTACATTGAGGTCATTGCAAGAAATGGGTTTTTTATAATTACCAAACCTAAGGATCGTCATGGAACAGTAAGGTTGCAAATCTGTTTAATTCAGCATTTATTTAGTCATATTTTTTCTTGAAGAAGTAGGATTGCTATTATATTTGCTTATAGCTCTTTTAATGGTTTATAATACAAAAATTGTGGCGAATGAAATTAAAGAAATGTCAATAAAAAAATTTATACATATATGTATTCACAAAAATATTTATGTCACATATAAAGGAAAGAAATTATAATTTAACATTAATATTTGCATAATTTTCTTTATTGAATTTACTATTTTAATGCAATCAAAATTCTAGTCAACCTCGACATATTGATGTCTCAACATACCTCTTTATTCATTACCAACTTACTGTCAATACATAAGTAGTATGTTAGTATTTAGTGTGCTAACGACATTGGCTAACGTAAATACTAGCAACAGTGGAATCCCAGGAACTAAATGCTTATCTGATACTCAAAAAAATATTTTAATATTATTAGCTTTATCTAGTATCTCAAAATATGTTGATTCTAATCACTTTAAATAAGCAAAATTAAATCAGCTTCATGCTTTATCCCGCGCACAGCAGGGTAGGTAGAGGGAACCTAGTGTTAAGACACTCCGTTCCCCACTTGCTGCCGAATTCTGAAGGCATTACGTGTTGAGGAAAAGAAATGTTTCATTTAATAATGTTAAGTCTTAATAGGTCTTGTTTTACTTACTCTACTAATGGAAAAAAGCTCTACAAAATTCACTTTCACTAGTACGTAGTCTGATTGATTGTTAGTGAGTGCCGGATGCAAGCGACCTTCAACAGTTTAAACAGCTACTTAGCGCCTAAATTGCCGTCCAAACATAGGAGAACGCATGACATAACACACTGGCGTCATCCACTTACCTTGACACAATATATATATTTTTTTATTTTATAAAAAAATAAAAGCATAACCAGGAGCTTAGAGCATCCATATTTTTTTTTTCAAAAACAAACACGAAAATCTTCAAAATTTTAACAAAGGAATGCGACAGTAACAACATTAATTACAAGATTATGTTTTATAACAAAGTAATTATGGTCTTTCGTATTAATAATATTTTTGAATTTTGCACAAACTCATATAGACATTAAATATTTCATGACAATATACTGAAACAATGGTTGTTTTAGTTACATTATTTTTTTTAAATCTTTAAAAACGGATATGACATTACATGACGTAAAACATAACGTAATGAAGGTTCTATCAATATTTTTTTACGGAAATAGAATTTAAGTATTCGATTAAATTTATGTAGCGTCTAAATGTTAACCAGACCTTGACTACAATGAGCTATCGTCTAACATTAAGAAATTAATAAATACCATTGAAATATGAATGTTGTACGTCTTATAAAGAGGCACATTATTAAACTTAGAAAAGAGATTAATGTAAAAATGTTAAATAGCTTTACGCACACAGCAGGGTAGGCAGAGGGAACCTAGTGTTAAGAACTCCGTTCTCCACTTTCTGGCGAATTTGGGAGGCATTGCGTGTTGACTTGTTGGCAGAACTCAACGCCGCGCTTTGCCTCGACACCAGAACGAAGAAATGGAAATATAAACGTAAATAAATATTTCACTTCCTCGAGTGGGGATCGAATCCACAGCCATCGCGTTACATCCACACCTTTGTGCCGCTGCGCCACGACGGCCTCAATTAAAAAGTTAATAAATATATATTTTTAATATATTTTATTGTAATTCACTATATATGCAATAGATGAACACAAAGTAGGTTAGACGTATCGTCCATCTTACAATTGAATGAACGTTAAATAGCAATTGGCAAGGGCATCCAAGTCAAATCGGAACCTTTGCTGAAGCCACACATGACTAAGCTGTTACCCATAAAACGTAGAAATAATGCGACAACGCACACACAACATAATGCATTACGATGCTATTATTCAACCGGATCTCATAATAAAGATAATATATTCATATATATGTTTTGAAATATAAATATAAATATTTATGACATAAACAATTTGTAAATAATTATTTTTATTCATATCGAATTTTACAGATGTTAAGAATTTTAATTTGAATAAACATTCATATCATATAATTTTATATTCAACAGCCAAGGAAATATTATTAAATAAAAATCGATTTGGAGTTGTTCTACCATAAAAACGACTAATTCTTTATATATGTCTCATATTTTATTACCGGGTACATTACAGAACCCTTGGGAGAAAAATCATTGATAACATTAAATCCAATCCAGTAGAGCGGATGATAAGCGTTCGAGAATAAAACGTACTTATATTGATTATTATTACGGCACCGATTCATCTTCGCAGCGTGCCCTCGTGTCAGTATCGCCGCAAACATAAAACAAAGGCTAATCTTTTTAAGAATTGCGAAAGTACAGTACAGTGTGCATTACATGCCAAGTACTTGTGCCATTTGACTGTTATTTAAACATGTTCACAACTATGTCAAAGATATTTTTTGTGTACCCATATATCATGGATGGAAACGCCTTTTGAATGGATTATTTTGCGAATTATAAACCATTTCTTGATTCTTGTCTCCAGTACGTGCGCCTAAACTTAAGGCGATAAGTTGACAACGACTGGTAAGGTTACGGTCACGAACGCCATGGACATTGCTAAAATATAAACCGCACGTGGCCAGATTTTTAAAAAGATTTCTGTACTCGTATATGACACGAATCGCTATTATCGTGATTGACCTGACCGAAATCTCTTTAGGTAATCCGTTTTTGCAGTTTTTGTGTAAACAAAAGCGGGACACGAGTTTTTATAAATTTTAAAATTGAATTCTGGAGGCATTGCGTGTTACGTGGCAGAAATCCACCGCGTTCTTCGTTACTCTATCTTTGTTCTATATTTTCTATTACTGGATTCAAATAGCGTATGCTTATTTATCTTACTCGAACAACCCAACGCCGCGATTTTTTTTTGTTATGATTAATGTTAATAATGAACGCAATAATTTAATACGAGTACTTACATGAATATTTGTCATTAATAAATAATATACATTCGGCTTTGTCCCGATATAGATACTTAAAGAATGTCTTGCCTTATAACATTTTAGCAAGATCCATATAACGTCGTAGATTTGATGAAATTTTACGTCATGGGAAATATGTTTAAGTTTGTTTCCCATTACTATATGCAAAACCCCCAAGGACAAGATTGAGTATTTGGTATTCAACAATTGATGTCTTTTAATAATCTTGTATGTAAGCTGGTCATCATTGCTTGGGACTGTTTATAATTTAATATATGGATAATATTATATTAAACTCAAAAACGTATTCTCACATCAGGTAGCATATATAATTTAACTAGATATATTCGATGATATAATCTTGAAGGAAAACTGAAATTTAAGATTAGTTTATTTTTATATGAAAGCCAAAATAAAAAAAAATATTTATTCTGGACATTGAAAATATCGTTGTGGCTTTCAGCAAATAATTTAAATTTTATACAAGTATTTTTCGTTAGTAAGAAGTAATTTGGATAACCTTAAATAAAATAACGTTGCAAAAGCGATAGGAATTGTAATATACCCACTGTTTTATGTAACAATAGAATACGTTGGCCACCGAAATCGTATGCACAATGCACATACGAGTATGTATATATATATGAATCAATATTAAATCGTTGACATTTAGGTATCAAATAAAATGATTAGCGTCCTAAGTTGCAACGCAGTTGAAAATTTATGACATCATTTAGAAGTGCCTGAAGACATTGTTTGGCAATCCATTTCGCAAGTGCTGGCAACATGTTTTAATACTTGTTTGTTAAAAAGATCCATCACAACAGTAAAAAAATATTAATTCAATATTAGTTTTACATTAGTCGATACACCTACTTAATATACTAATAATAAAAATTATTATAATTATTAATTACTACGTACTACGTAGGTCGTAACTTTGTATTTAGAAGACGAAGTTAAAAGTGATTATTTTACCTGTTACAATGCCCCCAATCTATAAATCTGTAAATTAATGTTTACCAGGCACCCATTCATAAATGCATTAATTTAATATATTATGTATTTTTTTAGGCTTTACTAGTCTTATCAAAAGCTAGTAAAGATGCGACTGACACAAGGGCGTTAATCCAGGCTGAAGCCCAAGAAGCTCGGCAATACGGCTACGGTGATAACAGCAAGGAAATTGTGGTCGACATCGAAGATGATGAGAAGAAACAATACTATGAAACGAATTATGATACAAGTAATGTACTAGTTTATGTGTCTTAGAATTCCAATCACGTTGTTGATTATATTTTTATATAAGAAAAAAGTGTTAAAACATACTTATTATAATAATATAATTATAACATTTTTAATATTGGATGCAACTATTATGTCAGTATTCATTATGTGTTCTTAACTCCTTATGTTAACATAAGCTATTAACAGAAAATTAATGATAACTTAAAATAATAATTTTATTGTTATATTTACAGACGCATATGGCTTTGGGTACGATGTCGGTCCAAATGGTCAGTTTCACCATGAAAACAGAGGTCCCGATGGTGTGACGTACGGATGCTACGGCTACGTGGACCCCGATGGATACCTGCGAGTGACACACTACGTCGCTGATACTCATGGATATAGAGTTATCGAACCTGGAAAAGCGGTAGAAGTTTTCCCCGACGAAAATCATGAATATGATGAAAAGTAAGTAGAGAAAACTCGTTTAAGACGATTTTGTAAGTGCCCAGCTAAAAACGAAGTCTTAGACGGAAAATATATTAAGCGGGAGAGAATAAATAGATGTTTTTGTTAATAATACCTAAACTTATTATTTATTGTAGTTTAAAAATAAATTTGGACTTATATACCACTTTGAAAGAAGACTTTACATATCAAAATTTTGCAATTAATTAAAAATTTGCAATGTATCGTCGCGTCATTAATTTCTGGAATTGCAGCGACATTTAACAAAAATCATATTAGCCAACCAACACATAAAATATTTTTTTTCCATATATCTACGAAGGAAAAGAATTTTTAATTACAAACGAACGAAACGATTTAAAATTAATTTTAAGCCTCTTTGCGTGTCGGAGATCATAAATATTTTAATTTATTTTATTTACAAAAAGTAAGGCAAAAAAATATTAAGACAATTATTTTTTTTATATTTCTAGTTCGTTAGCGCCAAATAACATACCAGGTAAAGTAGTACCCTGGAACAAATTATATCTGCCAAATGGATGTGGAAGAACACCAGGTGGAGTCCCTCCAAGGCCACCTCCATTACCAAAACCTATACCGAAACCACCCCGACCTCCAGTGGACAGCGCCAGCCAAACCAGCAACCCCAAACCTGTTATTTATCCAGGTTCGTAAAACTTTTATTATACTCCGACGGTCTCTAGGTAATATACACTTTTAAAAAACGCAGAAATTACATTTTTTTTATTTTGACACTTCTTAGTAGATTAAAAGAGCGATAAAAACATTTGCAATTTTTCACTTTTTATACTTTATCTAGGGACTACCAAATCTATGACTTTTTTTAGTTTCAAGCTGTATCCCGCATATAACAGGATAGGCAGAGGAAACGTAGTGTTAAGACACTCCGTTCCCCTTTTTCCGCAAGAAAATGGAAATATTGAATATTTTATTTCCTCGAGTCGGCATCGAACCCACAAACTGTGACACTTCGTGCACCTTCGTCACGACTGGCGTCCCTGCGCCACGAATTGGCTCTGGTTCTATGATATTGTCCTATATGTTTTTATTATAATAATATAGTTCTGACTGCATAACAGTAAATAAAATATATAGGTATATTACAAATTTATATGTACATATATGCAAACCTGCATGATTTGAGTTTAAAACTAAACTCACTAGGTTTATATGAATAATGTTACAAAAAAATTATACTTTATTTTTCAGGACAAGGAGGATATTATCCAGGATCTCCAGGTACTCCTGGTAGCCCTGGTACTCCCGGCAGCCCCGGAAGCCCAGGTAGTCCCGGTAGCCCTGGCAGCCCTGGCAGTCCTGGAGGACCCGGTGGCCCGGGAGGCCCAGTAAACCAAGGATCAGGTAAAAATAAGTCCCAAGTATTACTAATTCTCTAAGCTCTTTGTATGTGATGTACTTGGGTGGTGGTTAACTTTAAGTTTCAGAGGCTATAAAAAGAATATTTTAAAAGTTAATTTTTTGACCGTCTATTTTAAAAACTACAAATTTTATTTTTATTATTTTTTATGTAATTTCGAAGATTTATAGTGAAATGAATAGGTACTAATGTCTTCTACCCATAGACCACATTTGATTCTTTGATCGAGTTACACTAGTATATATGTATAATAGAAACTTTTAGCTCTTAATATAAACAGTACAAAAAAATCCTTGTAAAATATCCTTTTTACAGCATGTAAGAGTTAATATTTACCACCACCGAAGTGCAATATCCAATTCACGGCCTGTGCTAGGATAGCTTTACAATATCAAGTTATTTGTATTCTATAAACATTGTCTGATTATAGTAGACTGCTGAAAAATGTAAACACTTACGTAAATACCCAAAAAATGGATTCAAATGCACTCAATTCTCGTAATAAGAATAATAATTTTAACTGTCTGTGAAACCTTCAGAGATTATTTTAAACATATACCAGTAGTTTTAAAAATTCTTTCTGGAAAAAAACCACCATTAATTTAATAATATAATTTTTTTCGCTACATCCCTTGGATTTTTTTGATAAAATATTTGGGTAGTTCTTGCATGTATACACTCTGTATCACCCGTAATTGGAAATAACAGTCGCAACATGACGTCACTCAATTGCTTGCGAAGGAACTCAAATTTTAAAAAGCTGCGAAACTTTACAACATTGTAACTTTGAAAATCGTGACACAATTATAATAAAACAAAAATTATTATTATTTGCACGAATATTAAATGCAGTAACTGTGACATAACAGCAATACTTTTTAATAAATTTACATATTTGTTTATAAGAGTAAAGTTGCTTATAAGTAAAAATATAATCTGTTATCACATTATAATTTATTTCTTGGTTGTGGTTATTGCTACGTAGGATATAAGCCAGGTGGCTCTAACGGACAAAATGGCCCTAATGGACCGGGTGGACCCAATGGACCAGGTGGACCCAATGGACCCAGTGGACCCAATGGTCCTAGTGGACCAAGTGGACCTAGTGGACCTATTGGATCAGGTAATTTAATAGCATATAAAATTGTGTATTCATAATAAACGATAAGTAATTTTTCATATCTCGTTTATAGCTTACTGTACGTTAATTATATAATAAAAATATGAAATTACATCTCAGGTGGATATTATCCTGGTAAACCTGGATCTCCTGGTAGTCCTGGAACTCCTGGTGGTCCAGGAGGACCTGGTGGTCCTGGTGGTCCTGGTGGTCCTGGTGGTCCTGGTGGTCCTGGTGGTCCTGGTGGCCCTGGCGGTTTTGTTGGTCTTCCAGGATCAGATGGACAAAATTACCCTGGTCAAGGTATATAACCATTTATGTTTACGTTTACACTAGATTAAGTTTATTTATAGCTTTATTACGACATGTCAGGGTGAATCCGATAACATATATACAAATAACTTTTTAGTTTCTACCTTTTTTATATTTTAGTTATTTTTTACAAAATCTGGTTTATTTATTTCTTATATATCTTTTTTTAATTTTTCAACCAATATTTATGTTTAATTTTCTTGTTAGATATTTCATAGAAGCATGTTTTTTTAATGTTATTTATTTATTATTATTGCATATTGTTTATTATTGCGTCCTTGATAAATATACAGACTTTCAAATTAATCCGACGCGAAGTTTCAGTCGTTTAAATCACTTTCAAAATTTCCTTTACAGAAATATATACATACAAACCAAGTTAATAAAAACGCGTTAATAGAAATTAGTTTCGTCGCGGGTGACTCTTTCGAAATATTACAGTGTCAGGCTGTTTATTTATTTTTATAGTAAAATTTCATCTGAAGAACGCTCCGATATTGTGGCAAAAAAATATTTTATTTTAATTTTAGTTTTCGATTATTGCTAGTTGGGAGTTGGTAAAATAATGTAATAGTACTTTCGTATGATGTAGTAGGTGTAGTAATCATTTTTATTTATTTTATTACCTTATGTATCACATTATCTCTTTCTTAATTTGCTATTTCTTCTGTCTCGTAGAGATTGACATTAGACCGCCTTTTGTAGAATAATTATTTTAAATGTATTTCTGTATCTTTTTTTGGGTGTACAATAAATCATTATTATTATTAAACTCCAGGTGGATACTATCCTAGCACACCTGGATCCCCAGGTAGCCCTGGATCTCCAGGTAGCCCAGGAGGGCCAGGTGGGCCCGGAGGACCTGGTGGACCTGGTGGCCCTGGCAGCTCTGGTGGGCCTTCAGGTTCAAGCGGAGAAAATTACCCTAGTCAAGGTATATAAATATATAAAGTACAATAACGTTTGATTATGACGACACTAAATCGTGTCCATTGCATGTGACTTATATTCGATCTGTAAACATAAGGGTATCTATTGTGCTAAAAATATAAAATAAAACTTTAAATAAAGACACCTATCAGTAAATATTGACATAAAGTAATTTAAATGTGGCATAAATTGATGTCAGTTATGGAGCAGGGCCACAAAGTGTGACTGTAAAACCGACTGGTCTTGGGTTCGATCCCCATTCGAGGAGATAAAATATTTATTTAAATTTATATTCCATTTCTTCGCTCTGGTGTCTCGGCAAAGCGCGGCGTTCAGTTCTGCCACTCAACACGCAATACCTCCAGAATTCTTCAGAAAACAGGGAACGAAGTGTCTTAACACTAGGTTCCATCTGCCTACCTTGCTGTGTGCGGGACAGTACAACGTGAAACTGATTTTTTGATTTATAAATTTTTGACAACAAAATAAAAAATATTAAAAATAGATTATAATTACTTACGGTGAAGTGTTTTCATTTATGTTATTCATTATTACATGTTTTAGTAAATATCTGATGTATCTGAAATAATTGGGTTTTATATTTGCATAAATATTTTTTCCTATATAGGATATAAACCGAGTGCACCTAGTGGGCCAAATGGTCCCTATGGACCTAGTGGACCCAATGGACCTAGCGGTCCCAATGGACCTAATGAATCAGGTAATTTTACAACGTATTTAATTTTATGTAAACTATGTTCTCTAAATTGATTTAGTTGTTTCTTACTGTACATTAGTTATTATAGTTGAAATTATTAAAATTTTAAGGTGGTTACTACCCTGGTGCACCTGGATCTCCTGGCTCCCCTGGATCTCCGGGTGGCCCAGGGGGACCAGGTGGTCCTGGTGGTCCCGGCGGGCCTGGTGGTCCCGGCAGCCCTGGTGGTCCTCCGGTATCAAGTGGAGAAAATTATCCCGGACAAGGTATACACAACAAAACATTATTTACTATCAGAAAAAATACTTATAAAAACGTATTACCTATTTCATGTGCTTGTTTTTATCTACGTAGTCGTAAGTAAGTCCGAGTTAAATACAAAACAAAAGAAAATCAAATTTGAATAGTATTTGAGCCTAAAACCTCATGTATACGGTAAGATTACGTCTAACGTATTGTTTTAAATAAATTTGGAATGCAGGATATGAACCAAGTGGACCTAATGGACCTAGTGGACCTAGTGGACCTAATGGACCTAATGGACCTAATGGACCTAATGGACCTAATGGACCTAATGGACCTAATGGACCTAATGGACCTAGTGGACCCAATGGACCTAATGGATCAGGTAACTTTATAATTACCATGATAAAATCTATATATATAAAAGGACTTGTCCTCACTGACTGAGGTAAGACGCACGCACAGCCGTAACCGCTGATAGTAGAAACATGAAATTTGAACAGATGTTTACTTTCGTAATCTGGATATCCACTAAGAAGGGATTTTGAAAAATTTTAACCCTAAAGGGGTGATATAGGGGTTGAAAGTTTGTATGAAAAAAAAAATAAATCGGCACCGATTCTTATAAAATTTGAAATTTAGATTTTTAAAAGTATTTAATTGAATACGTGTTTCACAGTTTTTTAGAATTCTCCCCTAAGGGTACCAATAAGGGGTTGAAAGTTTGTATAGATTTTTTTTAAATCGGCACCAATCTTTATAAAATTTTAAATTCAGACTCTTAAAAGTATTTAATTGAAAGGGTAGGCTGTTGTCCTGTCGTTAACATTGACTGGTGATAAAAGTGAAATTAAATATATAATTAATAGTTAAAACAGCAATATTATAATTAAAACAAGTGTTAAAAACCCTAATTCATAAGTGAAATGTGAAGGTGACAATCAAATCAGTGTAAAAACTACGAAAATCATCAAATTATATTGTCGATTAAAAGTGTTGAAATAAAAGAAAATAAACATAATAAACGAACAATACATAAAAAATAACTGACTAATAGTGAATTACTTACAGTGGGAACTAAAACCGAGTGATAAAAGTGAAAAAACTATAAATATATAACCTATAAATTCGCAAAGTCATTCAACCACCAAAGAATTTTAATTAAAAACTCAAAATAGTGACATCTAGCGGCTAATAGGAGAACTTTGTTGTATATATATCGAAATATTGATCTGGTTTCCGCTACTCACACATAGAGGACGTTGTTACAAATCCTAAAAAACACTTCACGAAAGCAAAAAAAAGAGGGCACCACCTATTGCATTATAAGTTCACTTAAGAATTTGCGAAATTAATATTAACAAAGATGGAGGAAATGAAATCGCTTCTATTAGAAATAAGAAATGAACAAAAAACCCAAAAAATTGCTATGGAAGAACTGCGAGAAGAAATTTTAGAAAAAATTGAATCTACGGTCCATGTAAAGCTTCAGGAATTAACTGTAAAACAGGAAGAGCTAGAAGAAAAAATACAAAAACAAGAAAAAACTATAGAGAGAATGGACAAATGTCTAAGGAAGAGAAATTTAGTAATTTTCGGTATAGAAGAATGTGAAAATTTTGAACTTCAAAAGAAGATATTAAATATTATAAATGATGAATTTCAGGTAAAATGCGACGACACAGAGATACAACAAATATATAGAATCGGGAAAAAAGGCAAAAACCCTAGACCAGTGGTACTTTCCTTGACAACTTTCAGCAAAAAACTAATTATTTTGAGGGAATCAAAAACATACCAAACTACACACTATGTTAAAGAAGACTTTCCCATTAACGTACTTATAAAAAGAAAAGAACTACAAGAAATAGCTAGATCTGAAAGAGAAAAGGGGAGGAAAGTTGTGATAAGGTATGATAAATTAGTATACTTAGATAAGAAAAGAGAGGCGACAATACCGGCCGCATCTTCTTATTATGGCAACTTGTCTGAAAATAAACAACAAAACAAAAACACCAATAGGCAAAAGCGCAATATGTCCACTTCACCTGAAATTGCAAAGAACGATAAAGGCGAGAATAGCAAAAATATACCGAAAAAGAACAAATTCAACATGATAGACTATGTAACCCAATCAAATAAGTAGCAATCAGCGGCCCCCCCGGCTCGTTTTCCAATACGGCTTGTCACCGAGGAAAAGTACGACTACAACCCTCCAGCACCGAACTCTCCATGTAAAACCAAACGTATTTCAGAAACAGATAACTCTACTAAAACGAACCAAAACTTATATATTTCTACTTATAATGTGAAATCTCTTAAAGGGGAAACGAGAATGATCGAACTAAAGAATGCCTTAAAAAATCTCAAATGGGACGTCATTGGATTATCCGAAGTCAGACGAAACGGATCAAAAATAGAAGAACATGACTGGTGTATTTTTTATCACTTTGGTGAGACTGAAGGATACAGAGGTGTCGGTTTTTTAGTCAAAAAAATACATAAACAAAACATAATTAATTTCTACGGAATATCCGAAAGAGTCGCCCTACTCACCATAAAGTTAATTGATACAATATTTTCCATTATACAAGTATATGCTCCGATGGAAAAAGCTCCAGAAATAGAAATAGATCAATTTTATACCGATATAGAGAAGGCAAAAGAAAAGTCGACTAAAAATCTAATATTAATCGGCGATTTCAACGCAAAAATTGGTATCTCACCTGCACAAATAAGCTCTATCATAGGACCCCATGGCTCAGGTACTTGTAACGAACGTGGAGAAAGATTAAAACAATTTGCGATCGATCAAGAATTATCAATTATAAACACATTGTACAAGAAAAAAGAAAATCAGAGATGGACGTGGCGTTCACCTAACGGCAACACATTAAATGAAATTGATTTCGTCCTGTCTAATAAACCCCATTATTTTACAAATATAGAGTTCATAAGAAAGCTTACATTCCCTTCAGATCACCGACTAGTGAGAGGCACAATGGTACTGAGCAACAAGAAAGAGAGCAGGAAAAAATTTACAAATTCAACATCAAATATAGAGTCGGAAAAAGAATACACAAACTATCGGAAATTACTAAAAGAAAAACTAGATAAATTAGATTTTGAGAAACGAACAATACAGCAATCTTATGATTTGCTAGAAAATGCAATTCAAATCAGTCTAAGAGAAGCAAAAACGTTGAAACAAAATCAGAAATTTAAATTATCCCATAATGTAAAAATATTAATGTCAAGAAGGCATGCTCTACAACACAAAAATGACAAAACTGAATCTGAAAAAGGGGAATTAAAGGAGTTATATAGATTAATATCAAGAAACATACAAGACGAATACGACACATACAAGCTAAATAAATATAAACAATGCATAGAGTCAACAGGTGGCATAAAAAGAGTCGATAAGAAACTTCATAACTGTCAAAATTGGATACCCAAACTGAAAACACAACAAAAAACATCTAAAAATCGGCATGACTTAATCCTTATTGCCACAAAATTCTACAAAGAACTCTATGATGAGAAACAAATAATTAACAGCTGTTACACAACATCACATTTGTTACATAATACAGAAGAGTCGGTAGAGCAATTTTCAAATAAAGAAATAAGCTTAGCAATGAAAAACCTAAATAACCAAAAAAGCCCAGGACCTGATTTCATTACAAATGAGGCAATAAAAGGCGCCGGAAATGTTATAATTGGAGTCTTAGCCAACTTGTTCAATGAAATACTGAAATACAAGACTGTTCCAAAACAATGGTGTGAATCTGAACTAATACTGCTCTATAAAAAGGGCGACCCATCTTCAGTATCAAATTATAGGCCCATTAGTTTGATGACGAACTTATATAAACTCTTTGCACAATGCTTACTAAGAAGAATAGGCCCAAAAATAGATGAAAAACAACCTATAGAACAAGCCGGTTTCAGATCAACATTCTCAACAATAGACCACATGCATGTAGTATGCCAAATTATCGAAAAACACAGAGAGTTCAATAAACCCTTATACCTTGCATTTATTGACTATAAAAAGGCTTTCGACACTATATCTCACAAAGCGATTATGGAAGCTCTTAAATATCATGCGATTGACAACACCTACATAAACATAATCATGCATATATACAGCAAGTGCAGTAGTAGAGTGAAGCTGGAAAGAAAAGGCCCGTTCTTTAAAATATGCAGAGGCACGAGACAGGGCGACCCAATGTCCCCTAAAATATTCATCGCCGTGTTAGAGCTAATACTCCATGACATTAACTGGAAAAACAAAGGTATTAGACTAGGAGACAAATATCTAAGTCACTTAAGATTTGCTGACGACATTATACTTCTATCGAACAGCGCCAATGAAATCCAAGTCATGATGACAGCTCTACATCGATGTAGTGAAAAAGCAGGACTAGAAATTAATTTCGATAAGACAAAAATTCTGACGAACTCTACGAAGGCCAATATAAAAATAAATAACCAGCAAATAGAATACGTAAAAGAATACATATACCTAGGCAAATTAATAACATTTAGAGATATAGATACAGAAGAAATAGATAGGAGAATCACTTTGACGTGGAAGCGATACTGGTCCCTAAAACACTTATTTAAATCAAAAATGCCTATTACACTTAAAAGAAGACTGATGGACTCCTGTATTCTTCCTACTCTCGTCTATGGCTGCCAGACGTGGTCCCTGACGGAAGCAAACGCAAAAAAGATCTCAGTATGTCAAAGGGCTATGGAGAGGAGCTTACTGAAAATAAGACTAAAGGATAAAATAAGAAACGAAGAAGTAAGAAGACGAACGAAAGTGAAAGACGCTATAGATCATGTGAGACAAATGAAGTGGAAGTGGGCCGGACATCTGGCGAGATACAGAGACGGACGTTGGACGCGGGTGGTGACGGAGTGGCGCGGTCCGGAGGGCTGCAAGCGTCGCGTCGGGCGCCCCGTCAAGCGCTGGTCGGACGATATCCGCGCTGTTGCTGGATCTAAGTGGCTCTCACTAGCACAAAGCAGGAAAAAATGGCAAGAACTGGAGGAGGCCTTCACCCGCACGGGGGTTCCTACATAAGACTTAACATTATTACTAACACTTTTAACTTTTAATTACTACCTATAATTACTAACATTCTTTACTTTATATTAACGCATAAATGAACTACTTGTAGGTAAAAGGAACAAATAAAGGCTTTTTATTTTTATTTTATTTTATTTTAAAAGTATTTAATTGAACACATGTTTCATGGTTTTCTAGAATTCTTCCCCTAAGGGTGCAAATAAGGAGTTGAAAGTTTATATGAAAAAATCTTTAAAACGCCACCGATTATTATAAAATTTTTAATTTAGACTCTTAAAAATATTTAATTGAACATGTGTTTCATGGTTTCCTAGAATTCACCCCCTAAGGGTGCAAATAAGGGGTTGAAAATTTGTATGGAAAAATCTTTAAATCGCCACCGATTTTCATAAAATTTGAAATTTAGACTCTTAAAAATATTTCATTGAACACAAGTTTCGTGGTTTATTAGAATTCATCCCTAATTACGCAAGCGAAGCTGCGCGCGTCCGCTAGTTTTAAATAAAATTAAATAATTATTTTTTTTTGCTTATACTAATTATTGAGCTATATTTATTATTTTTTACTAAAGTTATACATACATTTTAGGTGGTTACTATCCAGGCGTACCTGGGGCACCAGGTAGTCCTGGATCTCCAGGTGGCCCAGGTGGACCAGGTGGACCTGGTGGTCCTGGTGGTCCTGGTGGTCCTGGCGGTCCTGGCGGTAACGGAAGTCTCGACAGTGCTGGTTCGCAAGGGTCTGTTGGAGAAAATTACCCAGGTACATAAAACTATTGTTTTTGCTTAAAAATAAAGAAAAACATAATTGATTAAATATTCACAATATTTGATTACTAAAATTCTTTTTGAGACAATTAACAATATCCAATGAAGATTTATCTTGATATATGTAAATATTATACTGTAAACTTTAATTTCTAAACACATTAAATTAGAGAATAAATAAATATATTAATTAATTTATTCTATGTATTTACGAAAAACATAAAGTTTTAACAAGTTTTAATAAACGAAATATACACCTGATTTTTAATAGGAAAAGTAGAAAACTTATGCCGTGGTCATATATAACGATATTACCACAATAGATTGATTGGTTATATAGATATTAGTGCAACGACAAAATAATGTAATGTTATGTATGTTTAACGATAACACAATGCTAATTCTCCAATACTAATTACGTCCTAATTACGCAGGACAGCCAGGCCAACCCGGACAACAAGGCAAGCCTGGCCAACCAGGCCAGTCAGGCCAACCAGGACAACCCGGATACCCTGGACAGCCAGGTCAACCGAGTCAACCCGGATACCCTGGACAACCAGGCCAACCAGGCCAGCCAGGTCAACAAGGGGGACCTGGTGAACAAGGTCAACCAGGCCAACCCGGATACCCAGGACAGCAAGGCCAACCCGGACAACCAGGCAAGCCAGGCCAACCAGGCCAGCCAGGATACCCAGGACAGCCAGGCCAACCAGGGCAGCCAGGACAACAAGGTCAACCAGG
>JAEBDU010013171.1:2018893-2040489 GCA_016802625.1 Heliconius numata
CCAGGACAGCCCGGATACCCAGGACAACAAGGACAACCAGGCCAACCGGGTCAACCCGGACACCCAGGACAGCCAGGCCAACCAGGTCAATCAGGACAACAAGGCCAGCCAGGATACCCAGTACAACAAGGCCAACCCGGACAACCAGGATACCCAGGCTCTAATGGTACGTATATCTTACTTAAACTTTGATATTTTTTGAAACAAACATTTTTTTATTATTGCATTTGAACAGTGGAGATCAACGTGCGATCGAAATTGATTTTTTTTTTTATCTCGAAGAGGAATCGAACATATGGTTATAAGACATGTTTATAGTCAGACGTGCGGCTGCTTCACGGCAACCTGAAAAGAATTATTTATATTATTAGAAAATTAATGCCTATTTATTTCTTTTACAGGTGGAGATTCACTTGGGCAGCCAACAGGAACTGGTGTCCAGCCCCCAATGTATCCGCCTACGAGTCAAATGCCACCTTTCCCCATTTATGTCATTCCGTATCCTTTGCCAATTGTGCCTAGCCCGGGATCTTGTCCATGCTATCTTTTAAATCCTGGTCAAAATTCCTCAACTGCTGTTTCCCAAACACAAAACATTCATAACAATTACAATCAAGCTTACAGTCCGTATGGAATTATTGGATTTATTCCCGTTGTATTTGTACCTAATTGCCCAGGAAACGACTCTGAGATGCAAACTGCTCAACAGAGTTTCCCGAATGCAGTACCAGTGCCATATAATTGTGCTCAATGCCAAGCAAGCAGAGATATCTATCGATACTTTGGCAGAGTAAACAGTGGCCGTAGTGTAGATCTTAAGGATTTGAAGGAAATTAAATCCTTAACGGAACTAGAAAGTTTATTGAAAGATCAAATAAAGCCTCCAAGAAAAAGCTTAAGAAGAATAGCGGTTCACCCAAGGGTCCTCGACGATGTAACTAATGATAAAAAGACGAAACAACAAACGAAAGCGTAAAATATGTCATAATTTTAAGTATTTAGTGGAAGTGTTAAAGGGAAAATAATTTTGAAAACGTCTGACGTTATCTTAGACGATTTCAAAATTTTTATAGTTGATGCTTAATATTTATTTTCTGATTAAATCAGAAATTTATATATTTATTATATACGTCTATCGAATCATCAACTCCCGCCACAAGTATGTAATATTTACATTTGTAACTTGTATTCATATTTTTAGTCATACTCTTTGTGTACATTATATTAAATCTTGTATACTATTTTATATTTAATACAATGAAATAAATATTTAATAATAATACTGTTGTTTTATATATTCCTACAATAATTTTAAGCTGTCTTCGAAGATACAGTGATCTAATACTACATTTGAAGAACAAAATTATAAAGTACACAATTATGTACTTACTACATACATATATACATTGAAAACATTAAATACTGATTGTCTTTCAATAAACTTTCAAAACATTTACTTTTAAAATTCATACATTTACTTTTACATTTTTACTTAATATGTAGTGAAGGAAATACTTACTTAATTTATATAAAAACTAGCGACCCCCTTGCGGCTTCGCCCGCTTTTACTACTGGATTATTCATATAATGTATGTTTGCAAAGCACTTAAGATAATGTGAAAATTAATTAAACTCTAATGCAACCCGCATTTTCGTAGTTTCAATAAGGATTTTCCAATTGTTTTACTCGGCAAGGATTTTTTAGTAGGTACCGTAATTTTAAATCTGTGCTACTAATCTTTTCAAGTACTTATTAAAATATATTTAAATGACTATTTTTAGATAGTTAAATGACTATTTTTAAACAGAAGAAATTATAAACAAAAGCCTACCTACTAATAACTACTACAAAAAATATAAAACCAAATATATCGCGCTGTAATAATACATTCAACTCCAATTATCCAATACGTGCAAACGCATCTGAATCTTCGTTGCTATTGAGGCAGGCGGGTTTTTTTTTTCGAGCTTGTGGTTAATGCTGAAGATAGTATTCTGTCACTCCGTGACAATCACTACGTGGCTGCCTATGAGGAAACTTAAATAGAATGCCTTGGCCGGGAATCGAACCCGGGCTGCCCGCGTGGCAGGCGAGCATTCTACCACTGAACTACCGATGACTGCTCATGACGCGCTTGTATAAGCAAAACGTCGCGGGGCGCGTTTCGCAGCAAGGATGTTTTGATATTGTAACAACTTCTAAAGTACTTATTAAAAAGAAAAAACAGTAAAAGACAGTTTTGATCTACATTAAATGGCCAACGTAACTAATATACTTATTTATATGCTGAGAGTAAGGGATAAGTAAAACTTGAGTCGGCACAGCTGATGAGTCAACGGCGGGATGTGTCAACAATTAAATGCGTTTTTCTCTAAAACTATTCGCAATTTCGAAATAGTGTAAAAAGCAAATTTTATCTTCGTTCAACGTAGAAAATTAATAAAGTATTTTAAAGGATAAGGATTAATACCATTACGGAAAAATATCCCTCACAATAAAAAATATATTGAAATTACTATTTATAGACAGAAATATGATCACTACACGTTATCCTTAAAAGATAAAAATATGCCGTCGCGGACTTTTTTGTAGATCTTATTAAGAGGAACAACACTCCAGTAAATTATTTTCATGTAATACTTACCATTAAAGCAGCGCATGCGCGAAAGTGTCTCAACGGGTAGGACTTTAGACACATTTATCGTATTTATGTTAATTTACATAAGAATGTACAAATAATAAACTATATATAAACCTTCCCTGAGAAATACTCGACCTAATGGTGAAAACCGCATAAAAATCCGTTGGGTGGTTTAGAAGAAGAAGAGTTAGAAAGTTCAGACAGACACGAAAAGCGACTTTGTTTTATAAGATATAGGATAGGATAGGATAGGATAGGAAGCAGAACCTATGTTAAGGTAAAATAAATAAAAATGCTAATGCGCTACTAAAGAATAAAAGATATGCTATACAATGTCATATACGTATCTTAAGATCTTCAAAACTTAAGACAAGACGACAATGTTCTTACACATTTAATTGTAATCTATTCTTAAAATTGAATGCAATCACTATTAGCGACCTTGTAACGACATCCTCTACGCAGCCGAGCGTAAGAACAAAATGTTAGTCGTCATTTCACCAATTTGAGCTATTTTTTCTCAAAATAATATTTAATCTGCACCTAACAATAATTGACTACCACAGTCACAGCCACAGTGAATCTGCGAGTATTATATAAGTAAGTAAATCTGCATAATTAAACTAGGAGAAACATCTTTCTTTCCTATTTCTATTTTACTAATTGCTTTCTTAATTACTCTAGATACTTAAATTACAAGTACATTCAACGGTCTTGAAGTACCTAATAAATTCACTTAGTCCGGAAAAAAATCAAGTAATAAACTATGCAAATATAGTATCGACCTCGGCTATTACAGGTACGTTCCGGAGATTTTATGGCTCGTGAGGGAATGACACATTGTGTCATGCTAAAATTAGTCTGCGTCATTGCATCTCTGCAGAAGGACGGACTGACTACAAACGAACTCATTACCTCTCAGTGACCATTGTCAATTACAAGACAAAAACTCCCACGGTTTATAAAGGTATGTACGTATGCGTACGCACTCAGAGCGTCTAAGCTCATCCGCAATACTGGTGCTCTGTTACGAAATCGAGGAACGTTACTCTTAATGTAAGTCAAATTTAAATGTAATAACAATTTGGTAAATAATTATTGGTTTTGGTTTTATTATTTTCAATTTTTTTATGTACCATTCAAGGGAATTTTATATAAATTATTATTTTTTGATACTATTTTTTTTAATAATAAAAAAATATTAATAAAATAAATTTAATAAGCACGCATCTCCTCCACCTTACTAGATAAGCAATAGGAATAGTATTAAATTAGTACGCTTCCTTCCACTTGGAAAATAATAGTTCTTTTTTATCAGTCCGGAAAAATTCACAATGCATTTAAATAACTCACCTACTAAAACAACAAATTTAACTAAAAAAAAAAATAATTATTTTTAAAATTAAAAATCAATAAAATGTTTTGTTTTTTTAGGTTTCCGCTGTATCTCGTAGTAGTTCCCCACTTCGCGCTCATTTTAAAATATTAAATAAGTAATCCCATATATATGCCCACAGGGGGGTAACGCAATGTGACTTTAATGCGGCGGTTGTGGGTTCGTTTTCCAACCGGGGGAATGAATTATTGTTTGTTAATATTTTCATTTCTTCGCTCTGGCACCAATGCAATAACCCAACGTTGAGTTCCGCCAATCAAAAGCAAAAATTCGATAAAAAGTAAAACGGAGTGTCTTAACACTAGGTTTCTTCTGCCTATTCTGCTATATGCGGGATACTACGTGAAGCTGTTTTTTTTAAATAAATAAATAAATAAATACATCATTTTTCAGAGAGGGAACCAAACCCACAACCCGCGCATTTACGCGTACTGCGTTGTAAATGTTTCATGGAAATCTGTCCTGTTTATTATATTTTTATTTTTAAGCGTAGTTACTAGTGGAGCACAATTTATTAAACGACGCATACCAAATAGAGAAAACAATAGAGTCTTGAGATTATATTTTAGAAGACTTCCGTAAGAACGAGGTTGTCAATTCGACGAAAATACACAATTTCAGGTATAACCTTTAACAGTGAATAGGTTAATGTTAAGTGCAATTATTTTCCAACAGTTATTCCATTATTGTGTCGAGGGTCAGAATATTAAACGTTACCTTCGTGTTGTAATTATTACCTACTCATGTTAATTTACTATATAAATGTTCTCTAAGTATGTCATTATCTCAGCAGTTAATACCTTGAACCACCAAGGAAGTGTGGTGAGCCGCGAGCCGTACCTACTATATATACATTACCGTTTCTAAAATTTACGTAACAATGCATATTTTCAATATTAAATAAGCAATTCATTAAAATACCGTTATTAAAACATTACATTACATAAATTTGTGTATAAAAAACATATTGTGTGTACCTATTTATTGTTCGTTTTGCGTACCTATATATTTTTTTTTATTACAGATGGCGGCAATCGGCAAATTCTTTTTAATTCTTCTCATTTCGGTGTCGACATATGCAGCGCCAGCGCCTGATAAAAAAGAAAATGATCTGAAAAAAGCAATCTTCAATACTGGTGATCTCAAAACTGCAAGCAGTTCTTGTAAGTAAAGAGGATAGTTGTTATTTTGCATAAGATAGACTACTCAAAATGTAAGCTATATGTGTGTGACATATTTTCGCAAAATAGTTGCTCGCATAATTTTTTTTGCAATATTACAAACAGTACGGCTAAAGTGTTGGATCTGCCTTGTAATTAGGCTTTTTAAACTTCTGCGCTTTGCACACTCGGTTAAAAAGATATTAAAAATGAGGAAAATTGCAGCCACAACTCATTAGCCACACTACACATATTGAATTATTTTTTTTTAATGGTAAAAAATAAAAGGGATTATTAATTCATATTACAATAATTGTAACAAACACGACAAAATTGCGAAACTTATGACTTATGAGTTACTCGTATGTATGTAGGTACAGTTCGCGAGGCATAAGCTGAGCATAGTAATTGTGTGAGCGATCACCAAAAGTAGAGCCAGAAAAAATATTATAAAATTAAATTTATTATTAATAGGAAACATAACATATTAAACGTTAAATTAAATTACATTAAAAATTACGTTTCTTTATTTTGCAGATTCTAGTCAATACGCCGATTGGGGAGGAAGTTATCCTGGAGGATATGGGTTTTCAGTGACAGGATTTGGAATTATAGATGATTATTCAAATAAGCCTAATTATAAAGGATTTAGTGGTTACGATAACTCTTTAAAAAGTACAGGTTATAGTGGTCATAATGCCATAGGCTACGAAGGAGCCGGATATAAGGGATATTATGGTTCTAATAATATAGGTCCTGGTGCACATGGTGCAAGCGGATATAGTGGCAGCGGATACGGCACCAACGGATATGGTGTTAGTGGCTATGGCGGTAGTGGTTATGGCGGGACTGGACACGTAGCCAGTGGTTACTCCGGCAGTGGATATGACTCCGGATATGGCAACACCGGATATATTCCAAATAGCTTAGGTCCTGTACAAAAAGGATTCGACCACAGTCACGGTAACGGCGGATACGGTGGTTTTGGTGGCAACGGCGGTCTAAACTCTTACTATGGTTACAATAACCCTAATTATGTAGGCGGAGGACATCTAGGCTATGGGTATTACAAGGGAAATATATATAATAATGGTGTCACACCTAACTTAGTAACTGGTTACAGAGGATATACCAGGCGATAAGCTTAACTTTGTTAAGTTAAATAGATATTCTATAAGCAAATCTTTATGTATTGTTAGGTTTAAGCTACCGAGGCTAAATATGGAAAATATTTACATATAGACAAATAACTGTAAATAGAAATATGGTTAAGACCATTTTATTACATCTTTTAATTAAATTATATTTAAGTGTAGTTCTAGATTACCAAATATGTCAAGCGTGCAGTCTGAAATTATCACAACAATAATGTACACAATAGGAGTTCAATCTTATTTATTAAAATACCATATTAAAAAAAAAACAAATTATAAGGATGTTTTAAAACCCTGCAGTAATAGATTTAATAAAATATGTAAAAATGTTAAAGTATACCAAAGAATTAACACATTTTTTAAACTAACTTTCATATTATTTTAAATGATGATTATCTAAAATTGTATAGAATAAATTATAGAAACAATGTGTGTGATTTTAGTATTCGCAATCATTAATTAGGAAATAGTTAAATAATAAAACAATACAGTATATTCAGCAAATTTTATTACTAACAAAGGACATACACGTAATCTTAAATCATTTTTCCTACGTCATTAAAATTGTAGTTATATAGCGTAAAATTAGACAAAGTTACTGCAAAGTACTAAATTAGAGACTCATTGAAAATCACCACAAGAACACAAATTAAAGACAAAATTTACCTATTTCATTTTATATGTTTTTTTGTCTTTATTTTGTTTAAGCGTGACTTCCTCGAATCCCTATGAAGTGACTGCTAATCGGACCCGGAAGCGCTAGTTTGTTTTTTCATGGACTTTAACGCCCTCTCCCGAAGTTTTTTTTCTAAGTCCTCATTATTTACTTTGCTGTCTTCTTCCTCTTCCTCTGCATCATCGCTGTCCGAAGAATCATCTTTTCGTTTGGATGCTTTCTTATGTTTTTTGTGTTTCTTATGTTTTTTCGAATGTTTCTTGTGCTTTTTAGCCTTTTTTGATTTTTTGGGTTCATCGCTGTCGGAGTCAGAATCGGATTCTGATATCTTCTTTCTAGGTTTCTTCTTCGTAACCTGGTCACTGTCTGAAGACGATTCTTCTTTTTCTCTTTTCTTTGCCTTTTTTTCACCATCTTCCCGTACTTTGGACTTCATTTCATCCGCATGCTTGACTTTCGGTGGTTTTTCATCCTTTTTAGATTTTACAGTTTCTGGCGAAGCAATTTTCTCTTTTATAGCATCTCCTTTTTTACGCCTTACTTCCTTTTCTGAAGAAGTTGAATCATGTTTTGTTTTTTTCTTGTTCGACTTCTCATCACTATCTGAACTATCGTCACGCGAATCTTCAGAATCAACTTTCTTTGGCTTGATTTGTTTCTCAGCCTTTTCTATCTTAGCGCGGTCAACGTTTGTTTCTTTTCCTCTTTTCTTGGACTTTTTGTCGTTATCAGATTCCTCTGGAATGTTCTTTTGTTTGCTTTTGGAACTCTTATGTTTGACTTCCTCCTCAGAACTGGACTCAGAACTAGATGAACGTGTTCTCTTCTTACGTGCTTTCTTTGCTAGTTTTTTCTTAGCATTCTTCTTACTCTTCTTTTTCCTGTCTTCCTCCGAATCGCTTGAAGAAGAATCTTCAGAATCACTTTCACTAGAGGAACTCTCTTTCTTAGCCTTTTTCGATCTCTTAGAACTTGGTTTCTCTTTGCGTTTAAGTTTTGATTTGCTCTTAGATTTAGATACCTCCTCACTACTCTCACTTTCTGATTCAGACTGCTTGCTTTTACGTTTGTTTTTCTTAGTCTCCTGAACCTTACTGGTGTTTTCTTCATTATGTTCTTTGCCTGATGCGTCATCACCCGATCTTTCTGATTTCTTACTTTCCATCTCATGTTTTCTTAAGAAAGGCGAAGGAGTGCGAGAGAGGCTCTTAGAATATTCACGTAAAACAGGTACCGTTATGAAGTCATCTCTATCTTCGTCATCTGATGATTGCACTGTCTTAACCTGACTATCATTTTGTGGAATGGGTTTATCTCTAATTTCATTTACCACGGACGACTCTCTGCTTGTACTCGACGCATGTCCCTTAGACCTCTCCCTAGGTAGTGACACTCGTTCAAGTGACTTTTTACTCAGTTTTTCCACGTTTTCTGTAACAAATTAAAAATGTGTTATTAATAACCGTATGGAAATAAATAACACTAATATGTTAAGACTAAGCCTCACCTTTACGTGGTATGGATACTGATTTTTCCAAACGTTCTTTAATCAAGTCGCTGGATCTTCTTTCACGCGATTTTCTTTCTCTTGACCTTCTATCTTTGCCCGATCTGTCCCTCGACCTCTTCTCCCTATGAAAAATTTGTAATAATTAATTAATAAAAGTTTCAAATATTCATCATCATTAAGTTAAAAATAAAGCTTTACCCTGTGTCCCGTGTACACTATATGCAGAAGGTACCTAGTGTTAAGACACTCCGTTCCCAACTTTCCGCCGAATTTTCGAGACATTATCGAATGGACTCAACATTATATGAAACGAAAAAAAATAATAATTCATTCACCCGAGTGAGAATCGAACCCACAACTGTCGCGTTTACAATCAAACGCTGTGTCACTGCGCCACGTCGGTCTCAAAAAAAGAAAAAGGCTTAAAAATAAATAACAAAACTATACAATACATAGATCTCTCCCTGGATCGGCGTTCTCTAGACCTGCGGTCTCTGGAGCGTCGGTCGCGGGACCGTCTGCCGGAGCGGCGCTGGGAGCGGGAGCGGCGGCGGGACCGCGACCGTCGACGATCGCGAGACCTGGTGTTCAAAAGAATATTGACTATTAATAAAATATTTTTCTTTCTCAGTATATCACAAAAAAATATTTAAAAATATTACTTTATTCTTGGAAGTCTTGTGTAAAAGAATTGTGTCCATCGGGGCAGTTGTTTGTAAGCAAGGATGCCTATTAGATTTGAACTTGTTCGCAAAATTATCATTATGGTGACTCATCATTTCATACAAAGTAATCATGAAAAATTTATGACCAAACTTAAAGATTGGAAAAATTAACCTACCATAACTTATTTAAAAAAATATCGAATCAAGCGCACTAACAATAATTAAGCATAAAACAAAATAAATAAAAATACAACTAAATAAACACAACAAATAAACAAAATAATATATGAAGCAAAAATAACAAAAATAAAAATTACCTTTCCTTTGAACGTCGTCGAGAGCGTGAACGCGTGCGTCTAGTACGTCTTTCAAGCGATCGGCGACGTTCACGCGACCTGGCATGCATAACTTTATATGTTAAAAAAGTCTATAATAAAAAATAAATCGGATTGGGCTCGATTCCCTCTCAGGAGAGTATATTATTTTCATTGGCTCTCTTTAGTGACAAGACGAAAACTTGCTTTAGTGCGGCGTTTGAGTTTCCAAACTCAATACGCTGTCTCAAAAATTGAACTTAGCGTGGGGGAGTATCTTAACACTACGTTCACTTACCCTACCCTGATATGCGGGATCAAATTTACAGTGCAAACTCTGTATATTTTCTTGCCGAAATTTAAGCATTCTATTTTCTATGTGTATACTATATAACGATTTATCTACACATATCTAATACAAAATAAAAACCAGAAAAATGACAACTTCAAAAACTAATTAATTAGATATTTGAATTCTGCGATCATTACTCATTTTATATGGAAATATTTAACCGCGTATATTTATTATTTTGTATATATATATTTATTATTTTCATGGGAAGACATGGAGTACTACAAAGTTTTCGAAACATCGGTTCAACAAAAATATATTTTAAAATAAAATAAAATCAGCTTCACGCTGTGTATCCCCCGCACAAAGGTTAAGGTTAAGGGAATGGAGTGTCTTAAAACACTCCATTCCCCATTTTTTGCCGAATTCTAGAGGCATTGCGTGTTGAGTGGCAGAACAAAAATATATAATACTAAATATACCCAATTCATCCGGTTAAATAGTTTCTTTTAATTAGTTAACTAAGTAAAAAATAACTTATTATAGATAAGATAAAATACGTAAATGATTAACTTAATTTAAAACCATAAATAATAAAAAATTTAAAAATCTTATACATACGAATAAAACAATAATAATAAATATAAAAGAGAAACTAACACAAAAAAATCACTAATTGCTTTAAAAAAACTAAAAAATGAAGCCATCTTTACATTGGTTCTGTAACCATTTATATATTCTCATAAAGAGAGAGCGTAATGAACACAGCCCATAATTACTGTTACGTTAAAAATGGAATGGAACTGTTGTCAGCATCTGATGCTGTAACTATTCCGCCAATACGCCCGCTTCGTGCGACTTCGTGTGACAACCGTTCGTGAGGTGCTTTGTGACATGACGTTTGAAAATATCTTTCTTGTCTGTTGTACCCGCCCGCACATACCAGGCTAGGTAGAAAGAATCTGTATCAGTCAGTTCATGGTGTTTTTAGGCATTGCATATTAAGTAGGTGAACATTGTCTCCTTACCAGAGCGGGAAATGAAAATATTAAATTAATAATTTTATTTAAAATAAGAAGAAATAATTTACCATCAGCTTACTAGTTACTACCCTAGACCAGACGTGGAAAGGACTGGAGAGGGTCAGGAATTATGAAATTCATGTGCCATAATCAATGGAGTGATCTAGATGGCATACCTCTCTCTCCTCTCCCTCTCACGGCGACGTCGCTCCCTTTCGCGCTCCCTCTCCCTCTCCCTCTCGCGCTCCCGCTCGCGGTCACGGCGCTCCACAGAGCGGCGGCGGCTACTGCGGCGACGAGACTTGCTTCTACAAATAAAAATAACATTATCTGCTGCATCCTGCTTTGCAGGGTAAGCAGAGGAAACAATGTCTCAAAAAAATACCTTCTCACGTACCGCCCAATTTTCGAGACATCGCGTATTAAGTGGCGGATCCCAACATTTTTTTTTGCCAGAATTGTCTTACCAGAATAAGAAATAATTCATTCCTCTCCATTAAGGATTTGTCTCTGGTCTAAATAGTGGCGATCAAAATCAATACCGTGGAAATAACAAGACATAATAAAGATAAAATAACATGACAATGAGACTAATACTGAGTATTCTGAGACTTTTCAATTGACATCAAGTTTATAATTTTTTAGACATATTTTATAAAAAAAATTCAGTTTTACCTTTCTCGGCGCGAACTTCGCCTTGGACTGACACTTGTTGAAGAGTCACGATTAGAACGATACTGACGTTTTTTATGAGACGACCTCTTCTTGGCACTGCCATCTATATAAATGAAATAAAAAAAACTTGTAAAAGATACTACTTGGCACTTCATGAATTCACCGCCATAGGGGAAGTCATGGCGCAAGAAAACAAGTGTTCAGCTGTAAAAACAACGGTTGTCGATTTGATTCATACTCAGGTAAATGAAATATTTAATATATTCGTTTTCTCGTTCTAGTAACGAGGCAAAACGCTGTGTTGAATTCCGCACATTCAACGCGCAATACCTGAAAATGGAAAGTCTTAGCACTAGGTTCCCAGGTTTCCTATACGTAGGCAAAGTACTATTTGCGAGATACTACGCACAAATTAAAAACTATTCTTGATCAGTTCTTTGTTAATTCTAAGTACTTAATTAACATAAGTAAAGAAAGTAGTAACTATTTCTATAATAATCAAATGTGTTTAATCAATGTAATAAAATTCTTTGAACAAATGAATATATAAAAACTATATTCTGTTACTATTCAAAAAGATTAAATTAAAGCCTAAATTAACTTACGAGAAGAAGCAGATGAAGACCGACGTTCACTAGACGAGTGGCGTACTTTTTCCACAGGTTTTTCCTCTTCTTTCTCTACTGCAGATCTGACACGACAATCAATTTATATAATTATAATATAATAATATCTATTATATTTTTTTGTCTTTACACTTTATCCTACACAGCTAAGTATGTATACAACATAGTTAAAGGGCATTCTTTAGCCTAGAACTCGACGCCGTCATGTGTAGCCACAGCAAGTGAAGTTGTTTTATGATAGGGTTCACTGAATAATAGGAGGTATAATCAATCTTGGCAGGAATTAAATTAGAGTTTTTTTTTTTTGGCTTTGGCACAAAGGAACATGGCCTGACTGTGAACGCGACTATAGTAAGTTCGAGTCCCACTCAGAGGAAAGGATTATTTTCATATCCTCCTTCTGGCAACAAGTTTGCATTAAGTTTTGCCACTTAATAAACATAAGTGGGGAATCCACTTAATAAACATAAGTGGGGAATAGAGTATCTTAGCACCCCCCTGTGGCTCCCCTGTCCACCTAGCTAGCAAGTGGAGCATAAAGCTTAAAAAATGTTTTTTTAATCTTATTATAATGGGCGTACATGTTAGGTGAAGCAGATCTTGATTTTGGTTCTGGCTCATTTTTCTCTTCCTTCTCAACAGTCTCTGGATTATCATCTTCTTTAATGGAATCAATTGAGATGTGGTTTTCCTCTTCCTTTACTTCAACACCCTTTTCTTCTTTATTCTCAGGCGATTTTCCATTTTCTACATAAAGCATAATTATATTAAAATAATGTATATTTTACTTGTAAGGGAAAGAATAGAGAACATGTCTATTAACAAAATGGAACCAGCGTAATAGTAGATCAGCTACACATTGTGAAGTTGGTTTTAAAAAGATACTTACTACTTAACGATATACTAACCTTTAGGTTCAGGTAGCTTGATGTCATCTACGTGAGGCTTCGACTGGCTCACCTTGTCACGGCTGCGACGCCGCGATCGACGAGGGCTGCCACCGCTGCGACGACGGCTATTGCAAATACAATATAGTTTAGCTTTACTGAGTATTCCGCATATAGGAGTGGGCAGATTGAAGAGAGTGAATCTGAACTATCCCCACTTTCCGCTCAATTTTCGAGACTTTGTGCATTGAGTGGGAATTGAACTCACTGCCATCGCGTTTACGCTCAGGCGCTGTGCTGCTGCCCAACGATAATTTCAATGTAAAAATCGGAATTAAAAAATTATCAATCTGTATTATCTGGTATTCTATGCATGCGGTATTGTATAGAAAATCTAGGCAAAGTATTAAATACATAATCTACATATTTCGTACATCACTTACATATTATAGGGACGCTATACGATCCCAAGAAATGTTATTCAATACCTAGGTGATGTTTGTAATGGCCTATTAATATTAAATATAATATTTGAATACTTACTTCCTGTCAGAAGATCTATCACGTGACCTGGTGCGAGAACGGCGACGTTCACGCGAGCGCCGCCGCGAGCGCGACCGGGACCTGCGCCTGTCCTTGTCTTTGTCCTTGTCCTTTTGCTGTTCTTCCTATATAGTTAGAATATAATTATGACTAGTGTTACTAAAATTATAACATTTATAAATTAAAAAAAATCATAGTCAGTCAGATTATTTAGAATATTTTAGTTGATAAACTCAGAAATAAAATTAACACAAATAGTCTTAAAACACATTAAGACATTCTTCGCTTTCCGTCCAAATTCAAGACATTGTTAAATGGCAGAACTCACGAATGCATTTGCCTTGGGGGGAAATTATTAAATACATTTAACCCACAACCTTTGCGCGTTACAGACGGACGCTAACCAACTGCTTCACATTAATAATATCTATAAATCTATTTACAACATAGAAAATTTAAAGTATACAAATAAAAATGTACCATGCGTTTCTTAATTTCCTCTTTCTTCTGTTGTGTGAAGGACTCAGGGATGCCGTTCTCACTGGCCTGCGCGCTCAGCAACAGCTCCCAAAGTTCACCCATAAACAGCCTCGCGTTCTTCCCATTCAGAAATCCAGTCAAGTTGATCTGCATTTTCTTTGGACAAGGGAACTGGGAGACGAAGGAAGCGGAGCGGGAAGAAAATATCAAACAATTAATCATCTATTAACACGAGCGCAGTAAACACCGTTCAGTAGAGCACTTTACCAGTAGTTACGTTACAAGTCGGTTCGGAGAAAAAATTGGACTCGAAGAGGCGTTCAGAGTGTCTCATTGCAAGCGCGCAAACATATGAATGACAGAAGTGACTCGGGTAGGGAAGCGGAAATAATTACATTAAGTACATATTAATATTTGAAGACGATGCAGCTTCGGTTTCCAGGCGAGACGTACAGTGCTGCCGCGCCGCCCGCCGGGTGGGGAGCGCCTCGCCGCCACCGCCGCCGATACGACGCCCGACGGATGCCATATTCAATCCTCTTGCATCTGTAACTGTGTTGCGAACACAACCACATTATGTTGACCGCAAAGCCTAACGACGTAACTTCCCTACCCCGAGTCAAATCTATCTCTGAGCACCTCGGAGCCATTGTATATGAACTCATTACTGAAGTAGCATTTAAGTATTTAATTTCCCCGTAAATACCGATTCAGAATGCTAAGGGCCTCCATAAGAAGAGCGGGACGCGCGGCGACGGCGGGCGGCTGCGGCTGGCGGCGATGGCGGCGCGCTAACCGATGGGACCATAAAAATAGCCATAGCCAATCAATATACATTTATTAATTATATACTTCAATTGCAGTTTCCTTTTTATATTAATTGTAATAATGACTGAACTATCATGTTTTTTTTATTTTTTATGAAAGGAAACTGCAATGATTACATTGTTTTAGAAATATTTATGTAACAGCGTAGAAATATTAGTCACCTTTTCTTCAAGTTGATTGTTCACATAATCGATGACCACATCATCTTCCATCTTCAAGATCTCGGTGATTTTCTGGGTGATCCATGGCTTCAGAACGTCCAGTTTCACCTTCGACATGTCCACCTTAACAAAAATATGGTTAGCATTTTATCTAAATTAGTAATTTACATAAAAACTACTTTCATGTTTAAGATACAAAATTTCATTTTTATTTGCCTCCTGAAAAGAATAATATGTAATATAAAAATTTCAATAGTATATACCGATATATCAAATTAAAATACAGAAGTTTCTTTAAACAATTGCTGCAGGCTGGAAGTAATGTCTTTCAGTGTAATTTACATGTGTAATTGTCATTGAACTCTTCAGTTATGGAAGTGATATAGACTATATAAATTTTCTAAATGGTTAACACAAGTAAAGCACAGGCAAATAAAAATGAAACATTTTTTTTTTGATAAATAACTATCAAAACAATGATATTGTACATAGCATATTGCCATTGCCACCAGAGGTCTTTTATAGCTCAGTGGGACAGTATCGGGATTATTATATTTAACAACAATTCTTAATTGAGAGAATAATTTTCGATGCTCCACTCCTATCTTACTAGATTAGAGCAATACAAATAGGTCTTTAGTTTTAACACTTAATAAAGATTGTCTCAAATTCAAGCACAAAAGGTTCTTCCTGCCCTACGCTGTCACTACTTTTCAGTTCTTGTAAACATCAATTTAATTCAAAATTTTAATATCAAACACTGCATCTTTCTATTGCTAGGAGTGTTGCCTGTGCAATTCTGTGAAACATCTAAAAATATTTTACCATTCCAAAGAATAAAAATAAAATAATTTACCTGCTGCGTCAAGCAATCTCCAAACTTCATTTGTTTCATTAGCTTTTTCTCTTTGTCACTGAAGCGAGTGTCCTGCTCCGTGCTTGTACCCTAGTTATTAAATATTTCAAAAATGTAACAAAATTGATATAATTAATGGTGTGAATATATTATTTATATCAAGCTTAATGTCATTGTCATACAAATCACTATGCTGTTGCAATTCTGTATTCTACTTAACAAAACATTTTGTATATTATATTCTAAATACAAATCTTACGGACCTTCTAGCTGCCAATTAATGTTTCGTCTACAGTTATTTGGTGTAAGCAATAAATAAAACTACATATTTTATCAATAAACATAACCTCTAAAGATTGAATAAAAGTTTACAGTTAATAATAAATATATAGTATATTATTCAAATCAATAATTTACTATGTATTTAAAATCTTTTAAGGTACATAAAATACATAAACGTTATAAAATTAAAATGAAATTGACATTTTCAATGGAATAAACTGCAATCTATTGAGTTACTGATAAAATATCGTTGATTATGTTAATATATAGAAAATTCATCTTACCGTATACATCATCATATTTGAGCATTGAACGATGAAAATCAATATAAAGAAGTAAGCGGCTTGGGTTAAGCCTGTATAGGCGTATAAACGCCTACTCTATATATATTACCAATACACAATAAAGAACTAACTTAATGTTTCAGAATAATTACACTTTTGGAAATATTTAATAACTGTAATATATTGAAGATAATTCACTATCCATTTTAGATGAATATTTATAGTTTACCACGACGCTATATCTACAAATTACGAATCAACGTGATCAACCGCCATGTCTAAAACAAGATGGCGATGCGATACGATGAATAATTCAGCTTGGAAATGATATTGAAATCGATTTTTTACATAGATTAGAATCGACTTTGTATATATTATTAAAATAGTAGAAATATAATAAATGTATATTTAATACATACATTTATTTTTATTAAATTCACTTCAAAATGACTATGAATAAGTTATTAAAAAGTTAATATTATATTGTTAGATAATAAAATTGTAATAAATTTGTAATTCGATAAAATTAAAAATTATCTCAGACTTTTGTCAAAAAGTGGACATGAGGTGATTTTAAAATTTCTCTTATATTATTAAAAAAAAACAAATTAAATGATTATCGAGTCATTTAATTCATTTTTTAATAATCTAATTTAATAATATTAGTAATGTTTAAAAATATATAGTAAATAAATGAGTGAAACTAAAAAAACATTTTCCATAAAATTATTGTAAAAATAAACGAATAACGAATAAGGTAACATACACCATACTCTAAATAGGTAACTAAATATTTCAATTTAGTATCTATAGGTATTATTGCGTTGTAAATCCTAATCGATTCAAAAGTGTGACAGAAGTGGAAAGATAAAACCTACTTTACTTTAAAATTTCTCAGAACACAGGAATATGCTTGAAGGTGAATCGGAAATATTTAACTGAAACTATATTGAAGAGTTCTCGTCTCTGAGAAAGAAAATGCTACCACAAATGGCCACTTAAACTGCAAACCCCTATCTTCTGCAACTTTTCTATTCTAACTCGATTGCTTTTTGGTTCTCGACTGCCCCAGCCATTCAAAAAAAAACCAACTGCTCACAAAAATTTAACTGTGCCTTAAATGGACGTGCTGCAAAACTTTCTTTCGGATCTATTTACTTATCGAATTCGAAACAGTTCACTCTCATTATAGGGAAATGGTTGATCTGAATATTTAGCTACCAATCGGTATATCCGTTTGAAAGCTACGATGCCACAGACAGACGTCAAATTCGTAACACACAAATTAATAACTAAAAACACGCTATTTTTCCTAAGACAAATCTAATGTTCCAAAGCAGGGCTAGATAAGTTTTTCACTAGGCTTTCTAGAGTTTCATTAGCGACTATTGCATTGCATCGGCAGGTTATCGCCACAAGGAAATAAAAGCGAGTCGAACTCATATACAGAGGGCTCCGTACCAATTTCAGGATTGCATGCCTACGGGAAGTACATAAAGGTCCACGGTCCGTCTATGTTTTTCATTACGCAGCGAATTTCAAATAAAATGCAGTATTAATGATACATAAACGCTGGTATCCTTTTATTGCACAATTTCACCCTTTAAAATTTATAAAATTGTGAAATAAATATTATATTTATATTTGTCACTTAGGATAATGTATTGCACACGTTATAAGTAAATATTTTATTGTACAACCTCATAAAGAGAAATTTGAACGTCTATGGACCGCTTTATATCCAATAACACTAGCTATAGCTAGAGCCTTTTTATTCCACATTTTTCATTAACATATTTTTTTTCGCTATAAAAATTATTGAATTTCAACATGTTTTATTTTATTCATCATTACACACGATCCCGTCAATTTTAAGAATTAATAATTTTTCATACTCTACCTCATTCTACTCTACAGATTGTATTGTTTTATCTAATTTTGAAATTTGATTTACTTAATTGGCAAATGCCAATTGCCAATGTCTTAACTTTTCGTTGAACCGCATTATTTTACATCTTTTTGAAATCCAGCGAAAAAATGTTAACCAAGTAGTAGTTGCTTGGCAATGGCATGTTATTGTTAAAAAAATCTTATAATGTTGTCTTAAGTCACTAAAGAAGGCATTAAATTTTATATAACTTTTCCTATTGCACGATAAAGTAACTAAAGTGTTTACTTGTTGTTTTTATCCAATTATTTAGAATTAATTAAGTATACAATTGCGTAAGCTTATGTTATGCTATTAACTTATTTTCGTCTAGCTGCGAGTGATATGGCCTGAACTTTGACATTGATGCAAGATATCAATTGATGAAATACCTCACTATATTTGATACTTGTCTTGAGATCTTCTTGATTCGTGAATGAACTCCGCTAGATTCATATTGTAGTGACCATGTGTATTTTAAGATTCTTTAGTCATGAAGTTTTCAGTGCTAATAAAACTAAAGAAATCCTTTCAAAACTACAATTAGTTGATTCAGACGTGCAAGATTTGTCAACAGAGCTTTGCTACCATGTGGAGCTTGCCGAAGGTTGTAATTACTTAAACATAAATCAAATAAAAATATTACAGTGGCTTCTTAGTTCCCCTCTTCAGCCACATGCATTAAAAAATGAATCTGTTTTTAAATTTGTGAGTGAGAACCAAACCATAATCGAAATTGGGCCCAGGCAAGTAATGAAAAAAATTGAAATATAAAAAAAGTTATATAACAATTTTCTCTCTTCTTCAAAAAATAATTTTCTTTCTATATTGTAGGTTTAACTTTTCAACAGCTGATTCAAGTAATTCAGTTCAGATTTGTCAAAGTGTAGGGCTATATGATGTTGACCGTCTTGAGACCTCTACGCGATACCTCATTACATTTAAAAAGTCTAAAAATGTCAGCAAAAAATTATTTGAGGATTTGGCTGCACCACTACATGATAGGATGACCCAATGTGTTTATACAAAAGAGAATCTGCCACGTCAAAGCTTTAATGAAGGTCTGCCAAGAGATTTGGAACCCTGGTTTGTGGTACCTTTACAATCAGAAGGAATGGTGGCCATGGAGAGGGTTAATAAAAAATTAGGTAATATTTTGTTCTATCACTTCTCTTATTCCCTGCATTATAGCAAAGTGCTATACTTTTAGCACTAATAGAGTTAATAAAAAATTGAGTTAAATGAATAGATTTTTTGAGCCTCTATGTATTCAAATTTGTTGGCTAGTGTTATACGGTATTTCTCATATAACATATACTATTTTCTTTCTTCAGTGGTCAGTGTTATTTATTATAGAATATTACATGTAAGAATGTATTTATTAATAGCAAATGATTTATGACTTTACCGACTTTAATGACTCTGATATTAATTAACTATATTGTAATTTTATAACTTAATATATCTTTAGGCTTGGCTTTTGATTCATGGGATATGGAGTTTTACATGGATTTATTTGTTAATAAACTGAAACGGGATCCTACAAGTGTTGAATTATTTGATCTGGCACAAAGTAATAGTGAGCATTCAAGACATTGGTTCTTTAAGGTAAAGTAAAAATTATATTATATAATAAATAAATATAATACTTTAAGAAATTGTTATCCTCAATGACAAATATTTTAAAATATTATAATAATTATTGATTTTAGGGTAAAATAATTTTAGATGGCCAAGAAATAAATGAGTCCCTAATTGACATGGTTGCTTCAACACAAACAACTTCTAATGATAATAATGTTATTAAATTTGGTGATAACAGCAGGTATATCCATATTTCTAAAGTATTCAGAATTAGTAAAAGACAATAATTATAATTAACAATGTTTACTTTCAGTGCAATAAAAGGTTTTAAGCATACAAAACTTAAGCCGAGCAACATAAAAGTGCCATCTCAGATGATTGAAGAAATTACTGAATCTGATATAATATTTACTGCTGAAACACATAACATGCCCACAGCTGTAGCACCATTCAGTGGTGCTACAACAGGAACTGGTGGCCGTATAAGGGATGTCCAGGGTGTTGGTCGCGGTGGCCACACAGTTGGTGGTACTGCAGGATACAGTGTCGGCAACCTTAATATTCCAGGTTACTTTTTAAATGACTGTTATAACTTAAAGTATGCATAAGAATATTCTATTTACTCTTACTAAACTAGTAGGTAGGTAGGTAGCATTTTATTTTTTATTTCATTAACTATGGTCCATACTTTTTGATAGCAAGCAAGTGTATAATATAATTAAATAAATTCTTATTTATATTACATATATATAAACTTGTAGATGACTCTTATTGAAGGATAAAATAGAAAAGTCTCTCTCTATTTGATTTTACAAACATTGCATAATATTTATCACAGGTTATGATTTACCTTGGGAAGACAAAAACTGGCAATATCCAAACAATTTTGCCAGCCCACTTCAAATAATCATAGATGCCAGTAATGGAGCCTCAGATTATGGTAATAAGTTTGGAGAACCAGTCATTACAGGTATGTTAAAAGAACATATTTGCTCTATTATACAAAAAAGTTCTATGTGAATGATTATGATTTATGTAGAATTGCGATCGTTATAAGTACTGTAATATTAAAAAATATATATAATTGTCCATCAAAGATATACAAAACATATGTTTTTGAAGAAAGACAGAGGTTTTGATAATTATAAATAATAATTTAAAAATTTAATAAGATTACAATTTTACTAGAAGATTACTTTTGCCACCTTTGCAAATAGTAATTATTATATTTATGAGATTTAAATTAGATTTAATTTTAATTTTTTAACAGGTTTTGTACAATCATATGGTCTCAAGAATGCTGATAATGTGAGAGAGGAATTTGTCAAGCCAATTATGTTCAGCGGTGGAATTGGATATATGCCTCACAGTATGATTAAAAAGAACAAACCCAGTGAAGGTACTATATTAGCACACATAATAGCTTCACTGAATCTAAACATATAAAATTGAATTTGATTGAATATGATTTCACTTCATAACCAGTTCTTTCAAGTTCATATAGTTATTTACTAAATACTAAAAGCCTACTTATGGGCATACTACAATTATTATCGAGGCCATCATGGCGCACAAGGGAGTGACTTTTTATACCAATCTATCCGGGCAGTAGCTACTGCACAGATATATTGG
>JAEBDU010013171.1:2040499-2120698 GCA_016802625.1 Heliconius numata
ATTGGTATAAAACATAATAACATAAACTTTTTTAGAAAACATAAAAAAATGATCGTAGCGATATTTGTATGTTTTCTAAAGAAAAGCTAGGAGAATAAAAGTAATACTTCAGATATTGACACTGAAAAGGAAAAATTGCAACATTTTACTTCACTTGTTTCGTCATATAGTATGTCATGCGCATGTACTCGTACATTTATCAAATTTATTAGCCACCTCTTTAATAAAGCTATTGTTTATGTAAAAAAAACAGAAGAACGTTAGCAGTAATTGTAGCGTGATTTATGAGATTCTTACATGTACTGTGAGTCCGTTATGGCTCATCGTAAGCACGACAGTCGTCGGTTCGATTCTATTCGAGGGAATTAATTATTTTCATTTTGCTTTGTCGCTTTGATAAATGTAAATTAGATGAAAACATTTTTTTAATAAAAAGCTAATTCTCTATTTGTTTATTTAGGTATGTTACTAGTAAAAGTTGGTGGTCCCGTTTACCGTATCGGTGTAGGTGGAGGCGCAGCATCATCCGTGGCCGTACAAGGGGATGATTCTAGAGACAACGCACTTGACTTTGGAGCTGTTCAAAGAGGTATACAGCTTTATTTTATTATAAAAAAAATATAAATAAATTTAAGGCCGCCGTGTCGTAGGGGCACAACCGTGCAACTTTAAAATCGACGGTTGTGGGTTCGACAATTTGTTGAAACTCGGAGAAAATGAATGTTTAATATTTTTATTTACTGACTTACTCACTCACTCTCTCACTTCACTCTAGTAACGAGGCACAAAACGCGGCGTTGAGTTTCGCCATTCAACATGCAATGCCTCAAGAATCCGGCGGAAATTGAGAAATGGAGAATCTTAACACTAGGTTTTCAGGTTCCCTATGGGGTATAAATAGGGGTATTTATCAATATGAAATGTATCTTCACAAAAATTAAGAAAACCATCATAATATAACAAAAAAATATTAATACAGAGTCAAGCCAACATAAGACATTTAATGTTCGTATAATTTATATGAAACAAGCAAATTATAATATTTTTGTTTATATAGGTGACGCTGAAATGGGCAACCGCTTGAATAGGGTTGTTAGGGCGTGTTTAGAATCAGATCTTAATCCAATTGAATGTAAGTGAATTATTTTTATTTATATGTAAAATATTAATAAATTATAATCATGAATATTTACAATATTACTGTTTAAATATTACATGCATACTTAACTTTAGTTTTTACTGAATTTATCTTCATTATTATCTTTTTCATAAAATGTAATTTATTAATTATAAGTCTATTTATTACATTTAACTTATAAAATTATTTTTACAGCCATCCACGACCAAGGTGCAGGTGGTAACGGCAATGTACTAAAAGAGCTTGTCGAGCCTGAGGGAGCGGTTGTTTTCACTAAGGAGTTCCAATTGGGAGATCCAACTATCACAACTTTAGAACTATGGGGGGCTGAATACCAGGAAAATGATGCATTGCTATGTTCTAAAGAAAATAGAAATATTCTGGAAGGTTAGTTTAGTTATGATTGTTCTGTTATATTTAAAGCAATTCTGTTATATTTATATAATAATTTTCATTTCCATGCTCTGGAAGTGAGGTGTTTATTAAGTAATGTTAATCATATTAATATAACACGATATTCCTATTTCTTCAGAAATTTGTCGCCGTGAGAGATGCCCGGTATCATTTGTAGGTGAAGTAACAGGAGATGGATTCATGAGTTTAATAGAAGATAGTTATAAAGATTCTTACTTAAGCAGATCTGATAGATTAAAACCCGACGTCCAGTCAAAGTTGCCTTATGATTTACATTTAGAAGCGGTACTTGGTAAGTTGGTTTTAACTTATTTATAAGAAATTGGGCATTTTCAAAGTTATAAAATCTTTAAAATATTGATCCGCCGCCATACGGTCATAAAGTCTTATAAACAAATAGTCAATTGATCAACGCACAATTTGTATTAGTTATAGAATATAGTTAAGAACATCATAGAAATTGCTTACAAGACGTAGTGACATCACAGCAGAACAACATACTAGATATTGGATTTCTATCACAAATCAAAATGTACATTTTAAAACATTTTTATGGCGCTTATTGGTTAAATAAAAAAATGTTTAATTTTTTAATAGTAGTTTATATAGGATTTTAGGATAGAAATTGAAACATTTAAAAAAAAAAGGGTGACTCTCTATTGGAAAATTACTCTATATTTGACTAGTTCCAATCAAGTTGCTTTTCTGAACATGCTTTTTAAATACTGTAGTTTTCTGTTACTAAAAATATTGTAATAAGGCAGATAATAAAAATATTATTTACCTATGAACTGTAATCATATAATTATGAAATTTTCTTATATATGTAGTTTTAATAATATTTTGTTATAGGTAATATGCCAAGGAAAACATTTGATTTTAAACTGGACAAACGAACTAAATTGCCCTTGTCGCTGCCCAGCAATGTGACTGTAGAAAATGCATTAGATAGAGTTTTGAGGCTTGTTAATGTTGCCAGCAAGAGATATTTGACAAACAAGGTAATTGATTTTTTGATTATAGTATAAATGACTAGTGTGTCTGGTAGATAGTGTCGTATATATTATATTAATAAATTTCCTCATATTTAGCTTAGTAGGTACAAAATAAAAATGTTACTTTATATTTTAGTCTTATTCATATTTCGAGGATTATAAACCATTCCATTTAAAAAACCGGAACAACTTAATTAGCGGTTCCTAAGTCAGAATTTTTGAATGAAATGTCACTGTGAAATAATATACATTTAAAAAATATATTGCAAGATTGTATGATTATTATAGCAATATTTTGAATCGTTTCTCAATATGTTGCACAATTTTTATCTTTGTTTTTACTTTCACGCATCTCCCGTATGACTTGGCTACCCTTAATAGAGGTATGTATAATATCATCGTTTCTTAAATTTTTAACCAAATACTCCATTTGTCTTAAAACAACTATTTCACGTATCTTGTCAAGTTTAGTGAACTTGAACTCAACGCTGAGCTTAGCGTCGGTACCGGTACCAGAGCGACGAAAATAAAAATATTTCATTTCCCCGAGTTTGATCGAGCCCACAACCATACAACGCGCTTACAATCAGACGCTGTGCCTGTCATAATATTTTTTTTTCCACAGGTAGACCGTTGCGTCTCGGGTCTAGTGGCCCAACAGCAATGCGTGGGGCCACTACACACGCCGCTGGCGGACTGCGCCGTCATTGCCCTTTCGTTCCACGAGTTGGTAGGCTCCGCGACGTCCATAGGCACGCAAAATGTTAAGGGATTATTGGATCCTGAGGCAGGAGCAAGATTGTCGTTGGGTGAAGCGTTGACTAATTTGGTGAGTTTTGATGTTTATTTAATTGTAATAGGGATTTAAGTATTTTTTTGACGTATTATTTTTTGTTTTTTTTTTAGCTTCACGCTAGCCGGGTAGGCAGAGGGAACCTAGTGTTAAGACACTTCCGTTTCTCACTTTCTACAAAAGATGTATTGCGTATTGAATGGTGGAACTTAAAACCGCGCTGAGTCTTGTTAACAGAGAGAAAATATTACATATTTCAATGCCCCGAATTTAAATCGAACCCACAACTTTCGCATTTACAGTCGCATGCTTATGTCCCTGCACCACGACATACTGAAATTTTATTTTATTTATTATGTTAAGAAATATTGCAAAACAGATACTTAATTACGATTTTAAACATTTATAATTTAATTAATAATGTTAGTGAAACAACAGTTATGTATTCTGAAAATAAATCTGATACTGTGATTGCTTAAAGACAAAAAAGAAATAAGGTGACAGGTTATCTAGTTTCTAGTGATGTAATTTTATAATAGTAGTGTGTAATAATTTACATTGTTACGTAACTATATTAAAATTTAATGTTATGTTATATGCATAAATAATATTTTAAATACTAGGCAAACCTATATTAAAATAATCTAAGAATAGGTAAACGGAATTGGCTTAATACGAACGGAGTATCTCATCATTAAGTTCCCAAGTCCTGCTTACCCTGCTTTGTGCGGAATACAGCGAGAAGCTAAAAAAATATCTAAAAAAAAGAAATTAAAATATATATTTAAAATCTACTTGGCGTGTATCTTCCATTAATTGATTGTTAAAAAGTAAAGGTTATCTAAAGGAAAATTATATTCATGTGATATTAAGTTTGATATAAGTGTGCACGTTTTTAAATTGTGATGATCATAAATTATTGTTGATCGTCAATTGTTACGTATGTTCATAAATAATGTATTATCTCATCTCATAATTATCTTTCTGTAGAACATATTTCTAATGTTTGTAATCGTACAGGTATTCGCCGGTATAACCGAGTTGCCGGACGTGAAGTGCTCGGGCAACTGGATGTGGGCGGGCAAGACGGGCGCGGAGGGCGCGGCGCTGGTGGCGGCGTGCGGCGCGCTGTGTGCTGCCATGCGCCGCCTCGGCGTCGCCGTCGACGGCGGCAAGGACTCGCTCTCCATGTGCGCCAACGTGGCGGGCACGCCTGGTTAGTGTACTTTTGTTTTGTTTGTTTAACCGTCGAGACTTAACAGATTTCAGCAATCAGAATTCCCTGCACAAATGAGACATTTTATTAGTTTGGGAGCACTTGGCGCGTTTATTTAAAAAAAATATACACGTAAGCATGGGCTTTTGTTAACGAGACAACTATAATTTTAAATGTATAACTATAATTGAAAATTTGGATAAATGAAAACATCACATTGGTTCCTTGAAATCCTTGCTAACCAGTTTTCATTATACATATATCAAAATTATTCTCATTCAGCTATTTTATTTTTTTATATTACAGTTAAGTCACCGGGAACTCTAGTGATATCAACATACGCTCCTTGCCCTGATATTACTGTGAAGATTGAACCGGCATTGCTTGAAGAAGGCTCAGCGCTTGTTCACGTACCAGTTTGTCCAGGAAAATACAGGTATTTTATAGTAATTTTAAAACATTGTAATTTTATCCCCTGACGAAAGAAAACATAGGGGTATTATAAGTTTTCGTGTCTGAGTATATGTGTATCTGTTTGTATGTCTGTGGCATCATACCTTCCAAACGGACGAACAGATGAAATCGGTTGATTTGGATTTAGCTATGAGTCAATAAAATATGTTCAGCCAATTGAATATTATAATTTTTTCTAGTTATTTGTTTACGTATTAGAACTTTTAGTGTGGAAGGTTTTTTTATATGTAAATTATATTTCCTTATAATAAAAAAAATCGGTGATTACAAAAATGTCTTTTGATGTCTTTAATGTCTTTTTATGAAAGGGTTGGTGGAACATCTTTAGCGCAATGCTACAACCAGCTTGGTGACAATCCACCTGACTTGGATGACCCTGATGTACTTAAAGCTTTGTTCAATGTCACACAGAAGCTTCTTAAGGGTAAGCATTATCTCTGGCTTAGAGTGAAAACCTGTTAAACGTTTACTAAGTAAATTCTTAAGAGAGACAAGACAAATTTCTAAAAAAGTATACGTATATTATAAGAAAGTATTTACAATTTCAAAATTTTGATTTTTATTCTCTATTATATGAAATTATATAAAGGTCTATTTTGATACATTTTTTTTTACTCTTTTCAGTACATAACGACAAAGAACGTATTTAGCAGGTTTACACTCTAGCCGACGTTATGTATTTTAAAGTTTATAAACTCTTAAAGAAAAATTCAGTAATCAAAATTAAAAACTAATAATAAAATTTTTCACAATAGCAGACTAGTAATATTCAAATATTTATATTAATTATATAATATTTTCATATGATTACATTAAAAATACATCTTTTTTCAATTTTATAAACAATCTATTTTGTTATAGACAAAAAACTTCTCTCCGGTCACGATGTAAGCGAAGGAGGCTTTATAACTACAGCCCTAGAAATGGGTATAGGCGGTTTACGGGGACTCGAATTAGACTTGCAAGTTGAAAACAATGTATCCGCTATTGAAGCGCTATTTAATGAAGAATTGGGTATTATAGTAGAAGTTGCTCAAAGTAATGTGGAATCTGTCCTTAGTGAATATAACAAACAAGGTGTTAAGGCCAAGGTGGTAGGCAAAAGTGGAAAATACGGAATGAACTCTGAGGTAATATCATTGAGGCCTCATTTGAGGCCGTTAAGATGATGTGGCGATCGTGTGAGTGTAAGCGCGGCAGCTGTGGGTTCGATTCTCACTTAGGGGACTATAAATCATTTATTATAAATTAATAATATTCTCATTTCCTCGCCCTGGTAACAAGACAAAGAGCAACGTTGACTTCTGACAAAATGTTGCTTAAAATTTCGGCGGAAAGTGAGGACAAAATATAATTTTATAAATAAAATTATCTATGTAAATAAAATCATCTGAAGGCAATTTTTATTCTATCGTGATTGGAATTTGCACTATTCGTTTTTTTTTTTCGAATGATGGTTGCATTATTATTCAATTGCTATTGTTCTATATATAGAGATAGATAGATATATTATAGTGTCAGTTGTCTAGGTTCTGGACATTAGGACATGCAATATGTAAATGTTTCTCTGATACAGAAATAGATAAAAGAAATATGACACAGGTTTGTTTGTTATTTCGATTTTCACTTTATACATATTTATTATATAGGATATTTATAGTGTATTTTACTAAAAGTAATTTAGAGATCCACCATTGTACTAAATTATTTTATGAAATTTTCTTAAAACATTTTTTTATGTGTTATAGGTAAAAGTTAAAGTAAATGGCAAATTGGTTCTCGATACGAAACTCATTAAGGTCTTCAGAATGTGGGAGGAAACTAGCTACCAATTAGAGCTACGCCAAGCTAATTCCGCTTGTGTAAAACAAGAATGGGAAGGTAAGCATGCATTTTTGCTCAATTTTTAAAATATAATGACTGCAAACGCGACGGTCGTGGTTTTAATTACTACTACAAAAAATGTTTTAAATTTAACAAATTATAGAAAAATATATTTTCAGGTCTTGAAAACCGCAAAGGTGTATCATACAAAGTGACGTTTGACCCATCAGCAGCTGTAATTAAGAGTAAATCCATCAGAGTAGCTGTACTGCGTGAAGAAGGTACGCTCGTCATAATAATGAGTTTGTGGTTGAGCGATAGGTTGTGGGTTCGGTCTCCTGAATGAAATATGTTCATTTTTTTGCTCTGGTAATAAAGCAAAGTTCAGTTCCCCTATTCAAGACGCTAGCCCAAAAATAATTTTGCAGAAAGTGGCGAACGGAGTGTTTCATTTAAGACTAAGTTCCCTGTACTTATCCCGCATTATGCAGGTTAAAGCATGAAGGTAAAAAAAAAAAATGTATTACAAGTGGACTTGTAACCTGTAGTGATATTCAGAGATAGAGAGAGAGATAGTGATAGAGAGTAGGTATATTAATATTTATTTTCTTTCATTTTTTTAATTAGTTTATTTTAATTTCATAGGTACAAATGGCGATCGTGAAATGATCGCGTCTCTAATGATGGCCAACTTCGATGTCTTCGATGTTACCATGAGTGATTTACAAGCTAACAAAATAACACTTGATGCCTTCCAGGGCTTAGTTTTTCCTGGTGGATTTAGTTATGCTGGTATAATATAAAACTATAACATTTTAAATTGTACTATTATTTTATAAGATTCAATTACATTATAGAGGTGTATGTACTACATGTATCTGACTTTGTACCTTTGGGAATGATTTTTCGTTCTGGTCAAACAAAATATGGATTATAGTTCCAAGAGTTTGTAGTGGGAAACAGTGTATTGGTCAAAATTTTTTTTCTTTACCACATTATATTATAATGCTAAAAATATAAATATAATTAATAAAGCTGAAAAAATTAATATATTTATATGTATATTTAATAATTTATTTATGTATTTATATTCTGAGAACATGTGCTTTGGATATAATCCAAATTGTTTTAGACACGAACCGATTTTCCGCTGATAACTAAATGTAAATTTTGCAGATACCCTCGGATCGGCCAAAGGTTGGGCAGCGGGTATATTGTTCAATAATTCCCTTAGTTCCCAGTTCGCTCATTTCAAGAACCGTAGCGACACATTCTCCTTGGGAGTATGTAATGGATGCCAGTTAATGGCGCTTCTAGGTTGGATCGATCCTCACAAAGCTGATAATCCGGAAGTCGTTCTTGATCATAATCTTTCGGAAAGGTATTTTTTTTGTTATATTATAAACTTAAATGTAATTATAAGTAGGAACGTCGTGACGTCGAATTATTTTTATTTTCATTTGTTTGTTCTGGTAATAAGATTAAACGCGGCGTTGGGTTGTATCAGCCTACGAATGTTGATAACAACTCTCTCAACACCAAGTTCCCTTCGTCTACCTTGCACAGTATGTAACTGTGTACATGTATTTTTTTAAAAATAAATAATGATTAATGCCTATAACAGGTTTGAATGCCGCTGGAGTGCCGTATCAATTAATGAGCGTCCACAAGACGTATGGTTCAGAGGCATGGGCGGTAGTGTGCTCGGAATATGGGTAGCTCACGGTGAAGGACGATTTACAACATCTAAGCCACAGGTCCTCGCCCAACTGCATGCTAACAGGCAGGTCGCCATGCAGTATGTAGACGACGACGGCGCGCCCACTGAGGCTTACCCGATGAACCCTAATGGCAGTCCTGGTGAGTGTTTTGTTAAGTGACCACTAATAGTGTAGTAACACTTTCGACGAGTCGTGGCCGCCTTGAATGTAGCATGAACTTAGCATATAGATAGATGGCTGTGCATTTTTGATTTTAGGATTTTTTACTTTTATTATTTCTTCCTCAGTGAGTGCAGCCACGAAACATACTGTAAAACGTTTCATGTCTGTGTCCCACTGCATGCTAATTTTAGTGTCCATGAAATATCGTCGTCGTGCGACTGTAAACGTTGCAGGTTCGATTCCCACTCGTTCGAGGAAATGAAATATTTAAAAAAATATATTTTTTTGTTTCTTTAACGAGGCAAAGCGCGGTGTTAAGTTCTGCCACTTAACACCCAACGCCTCCACAATTTGGAGGACAATCAAAAATATAACGTATAGCTTTATGCTGTATCCTGCTAAAAAAAATCTTAGTTTCTAAATTTTTATGTAGTGTTATCAAAGATACATAAATAACATGTACTACGTTTTATCAACAGATGGTATAGCCGGGCTACGTTCTGTAGACGGACGTCATTTAGCCATGATGCCGCACCCTGAACGATGTGTGCTGCGCTGGCAGAGCCCCGTTCCTATTGTTTCCTCTTCACCCTCAAGTGTTGCTTCCCCGTGGCTTAGACTATTCCAGAATGCTTATGTTTGGGCATCTCAACAATAATAATATATATAATATCTTAAAATTTAGAGTTTTTTTTATATTTACGTGTTTATTTTTTTAAGATTTATCAAATATTTTGTTAAATTGTTTAATTTTTATAGGCTTTTTTTTATAATTAATTGTAGTTGTCTCTTTGAAAATTTTGTGAAATTATTAATAATTTCATTTTTTTCCGCAAGTGTAGCTATGACATGTTTACAATGATATAAATCTAAGTTAAAATGTAGAATTCGTTATTTTTTTAATCATGTGTAATGTTAAAGATTTTTTAATTGTGTATGTTTACGCTATCTAATTAATTGTAGTTTAATTTTTGAAAACTCAGTGAAATAATTGTAATAATATATTTATGATGATTTAGAGTTGTTTTACATTCATATTGTAATAAAAATAATGAAATATACATTTTGTTCAGGTTGTAGACACATATCAAAATTGAGTTTCCTTTTTGTGGGACCATGTATTAATACATTCCAACAATTTATGTATATTTGCATCTGAATATATATACTGTCTTGTTATGTCTAGAAAGGAATTTGTAAGCACTATATGAAAATATATTGAAAATTATTTTTTTAATTATATTGGTATGTAAATTTATCTAAATGTAAAAAGACAATCTCTTATTATTAAAACTATTCGATTGTTTTATTTATTTTATATCATTTGAGATTTATATTATACACTTAATGAATTTTAATTAAATAGTTTTTAAAAATTTTATTCAGTATTTTATTTGTTATCGCTAGCAAAAAATATTGCTTTAGATAGAAAATGTGTGGCTTTATATATCATATCTATCTAGCGGTAACTAAACGTGATTTTGTCCGTGTAAATCTTGATTCCGCGAAAATATCGAAAAAAAAAATTGCATAAAAATTGGTTTAGCTGTTCCTGAGATTAGTAAAACAGAAATACAATTAGACAGATAAAAATTTTCAATTTGTTTGTGTTTTAATGTAATTTAAATAACTAGGCATTTAGTTGGGAAAAGTAAGAAACTCACAGTTATTTTGAAAACAGACAAACCTTAATTTTATTATATACCTTCCAATACCTTGGCAATGTAGTGTATCAAATGGTATTTATTTAATACTTTGGCTAGGTGTTCTATACAATACCAAATGGGCAATGCAACATTCAATGATTTTATGTGCTACTAGTGGACCCGGCCTGCTTGAACTATAAGAATATTTTCGCGTCGGTCATACTCGTACTTTGCCGCCCGAAGGCTAGGTCATTTGGAATCAGTGATATCTCCTTAATTATTTATTAGAATGTTATACAGTAAACTATAATTTAAATAAAATGCTAAAAGTGACTATTATATTTATTTTCATAAGGATGAATATCAAATTGTCGCGGTAACGGTTGCGTAGCGACGACGGCTGTTATTAACATGGCAGAATAAATTGCATGTCAAATTAGAAAGTATTTTAATATATTAGTATATATGTGTGTAATGTATTTTTATATAGCCTATAGCACTTCTGAAGAATGCAGCTTTCATACAAAACAAAAACAAAGTAAATCAGACCAGTAGATCCAGAGATCTTAGTGTTCAAACAAACAAACAAACTCTTCCGCTTTATTATATTAGTATAGATAACAATTATAAATAGAAATTTACAGGTTAAAAACCAAAAGTATCTGGTCCTATGAAAGGTTAGGGTGTTTCAAATGTAAAAGCCTCTTAAAAATATACAGTCATGTATTCTTTAAATCTTTAAGTAACTACAGGTCATTTTCTGGAGGTTACGGACAATCTCAAATTGAATAATTAACAAATGATAATTTGTTACCTAATAAATAACCCCACAAAAGGCAGCATTGTCAGCTAAGGGATATCGAAATGTGGCTTTCCTATTTTTATACAGATAGAGCTCTCCTAGAAAGAAAATACTTAGAAGAGTATGAAGCTTGTGCACTACACTGCCCCCTAATCAAGGCAAAAATGGCAGGAGGGAATAGCAATGATTCTTCTTTGTAGGTCTTGGGTCTGTAGCACATATCACAAGCTTCATATTTTTATAAGTATATTTTTATACTATATGAGCAAAAAACTGACCTTAAACAGAATATCGACATAATTGCAGAATATTATTTCACATTATTAGTGTTTGTTGCCTATTAAACAAGTTTACAAATTGATTCACCACAAGTTTTCATTACATTATAAGTTCATTGTCATAATTTCATTAAGAGATTTGCTTAAATCCTTTCTGCGAGATTTTTCTAATGCATTACACAATATCAAAAACCATCTCTGCCTGTCCGCTTTTTTCTCAAAAATAGTCATCAATTCTTCAACTTTATCAGAAATATTGTTATACTTTTCATCAATCTCTTGTATTTTACATTCCTGTATGTTAAGATTTCTGCCAAGGTCTCTCCAAAAGCAACCAATTTCTTCTTTGAGTTTTTCTATAATCCTATCCTTCCTTTCTGTTTTGTTTATAATGTGTAAGGAAAGTGGATGATGATTTTGACATTGTTCGTTTGTTTCATACACTTTCTTTACTTGTTTAGGAATTTCTTCATCATTTTGTGCTGCAATAATATGAGTAAAATAAAATTAGTTATTATCATTAAAACAGAATAATAAGTAAATCAAATTCATTTACCATAAAAATTTGTGTACTCTCTAGGAATATGTCTATTTTCGAAGTCACTTATTTGTTTTATTAATTCCTGATCTTGAAGTCTCCAACATATATCCTTTAAAGGTCCGAGGTTGTCTTCTGACACTACATCTCTCTTTTCAAGAATATTTAATAATTGACCTATGGAAGTAATCTTCTCAAATTTTCTGTCTGAATCTATATCAGCACGATAAAAGACTTTTAATTTTTTTAATATGTTACCGTACTTCTCATTGTTTGCTACACTACGAATTACTTGATCTTTTATTCTTGTATATTCTGATAGAGTCATAATAATTAAACAGCAAAATGTACTTAAAAATTTTAAATAACAATATATACTTAGTTCACCACATTTAAACGTAATATAGTATTAAAAATGTATAAATTCTATTATGCAGTATGTGGAAAATTATTTATTTATTTTTATATATTATATTCCTTGTGTGACTTGAACTAATGCCATTACTAATCCTAGAGTTGCCAGTGATTAAATAATTTAACTCTCTGATGGGTAAATACCCTCAATCAAAAAAATTATTAACATTTAAAAATAATAATATCTATGGACTCTATAGTTAATGACATAAGTAATCATATTATTTTTCTAAACAAAAATAAGCATACTCAGTCATCAGTGGTTCAAATAGATTATATTATTGTTGATCATAGTACTCGTATTCTGCAAAACTTATTTATACCACAACAACAAGAATTATCAACTAGGTTATTTCATGGACAGTTTTAAAGTGACCAGACGTCGAATTTTAAACGGGACTGTCCCATTTTTGTCTTGTATGTCTGTAAACATGTGACGAGACACGTGTTCTACGTAGAAATGTTTCGTTTTTTCGGAATGGCATGTAAATTTAGTCGATCGAAACATGTTTCTCCGTGTTTAACGCAACGCTTAAAACAACGGAAGTATAAAAGTAGAGTAAGTTTTATAGACATAAGTAACATTATGTTTAAAAAAACGAAAGAAGAAAACGATGACAAGAAAAATTAAAGTTATCCTAAAATCGAAAACATCTTAAAAAAATAAAAACTCCTATAAAGGTCCCGTTTTCACTTTATTAGGTACGGAATCCTAAGAACCGAGCTTTTATAGGATCACTTTGTTTTCCAACTGTACGTCTGTTGAGACCATTTTTCTCGAATCGCGTATCTAAGTAGCTGAAATGAATACAAAGTATTCAGGTATACGGCCCTTGAAGGACAGAGAAAAATCAAGTTTCTAAGTCACCGCAATCTAAAGGTACGAGCACTGTACGTTATTAATTATAATTATTAATATTAACTGTGCACTATTTAGGTACATATAACTATATTAATAAATAATTACATAATGAAAGTGAATTTTTCGATTTTACTATATATAACGATAAAAGATCAAAGTTGAAAATTGTTTACACAGTACCTAATTAACTATTTGTATAAGCTTAATATTATTTTGTTATTGAACTCTCTTATCGTTGAAAGAGAATTCTTGCAACAGATCTGACCTTTCTATCAGTCTTTATTCGTCGCTTTTGTTCGTTGGGCTGTGATATGAATAATTGAATTATAAAAATGTTAAGATTACTTAAACGTGGAGGTTATTTAAGAAATTACAATAATTATAAAAATGTCGACCAAAATCTATATAACAAAACTCTAAAATGCAAAACACGATGTGTAACTTCACAAAGTTCAAAATCGGATAATTTATTTCCCGAAAGAGTTGATTTTCCTCAACGCCACATAGGACCAAGGGACCAGGACATTGTGACTATGCTAGATTTATTGGGCTATAAGGTATTTTTTAAATTTCAATTAAATATGTTTTTTTTTATTTATTCGTATCCGTATATATTTATAGGAATTTGCCCATAAATATTGTATTATTGTATTTAGTTACGTACGAGAATGTCAACTTCCAAAATTTTTTAGATAATTTTATAACTGACCTTTACTGTTTGTACTTAACGTTTCGTTACGAACTTTTATTTTAACTCTCATTAGTTAGTATATAGTACCCTAATCATCATTGAGAACATATTTAAAGTAGAAAATAATAATGAACTACGTTAATTTTATAACTATTTTTTTTTAATTTTTAAATAGAAATTTATACGAATTATCTTATAATTTTAGAGTTTAGATCAACTAACGAATGATGCTGTTCCTAAGCAAATTCAGTATAATAGTTTAATGGAAATTGGTGAGCCCATAAGTAAGTATCGATCAATATATATTTTATATTCATTAGTAAATTGCAGTGCAGGAGCACAAAGCGTGACTGTAAAATCGACTGATTGTGGGTTCGACTCACACTCGAGGAAATGAAATATTTGTTTAAATTTATATTTTCATTTCTTCGCTCTGGGGTCGACAGTCACACAAAGCTCGGCGTTAAGTTCCGCCACTTGACCTGCCACCGTGGTGAAGCAGGACAGCGTTTGACTACAAAAACTCTAGTTCGATTGGAAAGCAAAGAACTGAGTGTTTTCACTAAGTTCCCTCTGCCTACCCTGAAAAAAAAACGTCATTACTTTGTTTTTAGGTGAGTATGACCTTATTGAGAGAGTGCGCAAAATAGCAGAAAAGAATCAGATTTGGCGTTCATATATCGGCATGGGGTACCATAACTGCTGCGTGCCGCATTCTATAATGAGGAATATGTTTGAAAACCCCGGATGGTATGGTTCTTAATTACAATAAAAAAATATATAATAATAAATGTATCTGTTATACAGTTATTTAAGATGCTTTATATAACATAGCATTGGCAATTGTTTTATTTATATATAAATTGCTTTAGGACAACACAATATACCCCTTATCAACCAGAAGTGGCACAAGGCCGGCTAGAAGGTCTCTTAAATTATCAGACTATGGTAAGTGATCTAACAGGATTGGATGTAGCAAACGCATCCCTCCTAGATGAAGGTACGGCGGCAGCAGAAGCTCTATCATTATGTCACAGGTAAACACGAGTAACTTAGACGTAGCTTTACTTTTATTACGAGTTTTTAAAAATAAATAGCTAATTGCTATGTTTTGTTATTTCAGGCATAATAAACGGATAAAATTTGTAGTATCAGAAAGATTGCATCCTCAAACCTTGTCAGTAGTTCAAACGCGATTAGATGCATTAGGATTAGAAGTGAATGTGGTTCCGGACGTGCGTCAAGCAGACTTCGCACAAAGAGACATATCAGCTGTTTTATTACAATGTCCAGATACGAGAGGATTAGTGTATGACTACTCAGGACTAGCTGCCGCCGCTCAGGAACATGGGGTCAGTTAACTTATTTTTAAAATATTTTGATGTAAGAGGTTTTAAGGGTAATAACAAAATTTCAATTTTCGTTTTAGACGTTAGTAGTGGTTGCTACAGATCTTTTAGCTCTAGCTCTACTTCGTCCACCAGCGGAATGTGGTGCGGCATTGGCTGTGGGAACTTCTCAAAGATTTGGAGTACCTTTAGGCTACGGGGGACCCCATGCTGGATTTTTTGCAGCTGAGCATCAGTTAGTAAGATTGATGCCAGGTCGTATGGTCGGAGTCACTAGAGACGCAGCTGGGCGAGATGCTTACAGGTGCGAGCGCTAAACATCTAGTACTGAGGTTTTTCATTTAGAGACTTGAGTATGACTACTCATTCATACCTTATTTTTCCTTACTTTGTAGATTAGCACTTCAGACAAGAGAACAGCATATACGTCGAGATAAAGCCACCTCAAATATTTGCACGGCTCAGGCACTTTTGGCAAATATGTCCGCTATGTACGCAGCATACCATGGACCTCAGGGCTTAAGGGACATAGCTACCCGAGTTCACAATGCAACATTGGTGCTAGATCATGGTTGATATATTTTAATTTTTGAGGTTTTAAAATAAACTTAGTTTTCGATGAGACTGCTTAAATCTGACGAATTTTTAAGATTCTATTAGATTGTTAAAAAATGATCAAATCACCCGAGACTTCTTGCACTTTAAATCGTTATTTTTTAAATCTATATATATAAAATCGAAAGGTCACTTACTCTTCATGAAATCTCAGAAACTACATGTGCTAGGAATCTCAAATTTTGCATAGGAGTTACTTATATGACGTAGGTGCTCGCTAAGACGGGAATTTGCAATATTCGACTTCTAAGGGGTTGTTTTTGGGGTCGAAAGTTTGTATGAAACTTTGTTACTACAAATGCTAGGAATCTCAAATTTTGCATAGACGTCACTAGGACGTAGCCATGGAGACAGAAATTAATAATAACATAGTTCACGCGGGTGAAACCGCGAGCGGGCCGCTAGTTTAATTATATACATGAATATCTATTTAATTAAATATAATTTATTAGGAATAAGAAAACGTGGCCACAAGCAGTCAAATGATGTTTATTTTGATACACTGCATATAATACCTGTCTCGGAGCACGACGCGTCTGCAATCAAAGCTCGTGCGCAAGAAAAGAAAATTAATTTAAGATACTTTGATGATGGCGCAGTTGGTGTAGCGTTAGATGAAACAACGACTAAGGAAGACGTCGATGATTTATTATGGATATTTGATTGTGATAAAGTTAATGAAGTAAGTTTCCTATTCTTACTTAGGTATGTTATGATTCATATTTCATACTCACGATGAAATGGTATGATATTTGTTACACAGGTGGTTTAGCCTTTAAATAACTTCATTAGCTAGGAAGTATCCCAGTAGTGGGTAAGACTATTAAGCCAAAAGAAGTAGGCCGATGTCCACTCAGAACATATAATATTTAAAAATAGACATATTCACTATTTTCATATACGTATTCTTTGTTCTTATAAGTATATGGTCACTTATTATACAAACTATAAATATATATACTCGTAGTTTAAGTTGTAAATTGTCAAAGTCGTAGAGGGCACATTCGCACTAAATATAAATTGACATAAAATTGAGCTTAGATTGAGTAAAATGCACTAATATTATTACTTTATATAGGTAATGGAAAGTGGTAATGTCAGATCACGAAGTGTATTGAAAGGATCGTTCCGTCGGACATCACCGTACTTAACACATCCTGTATTCAATATGCACCATTCTGAAACCAGTATAGTAAGATACATGAAACGACTAGAGAACAAGGATATTTCTTTAGTCCATTCCATGATACCTTTGGTGAGTAAATAGCAAATTTGCAAAATGATGCACCGCTAAAATTATTTTGCGTTGTGTACTAGGTTGAAATACACCTGAAATGTGAACAGTCTGTTGTGTCGTTAAGTGTTGTTAATTCAACATCTAACGACACAAGAAGAACAAAAAATATTGGAGAAAAGCGGTAACCTATTGATACTTTATAACGTGTCTAATATTTATAATTTACATTAAATTCTACTTTAAGGGATCTTGTACCATGAAGTTGAATTCAACAACAGAGATGATGCCATGTTCTTTTAAGCACTTTACCGATATCCATCCGTTCGCTCCGCTCGATCAATGCCAAGGCTACCATACCTTATTTGAAGAACTAGCTAGAGACCTCTGTGCTATTACTGGATATGACCGTGTTTCATTTCAACCTAACAGGTAATATTTTAACAAAAATAACAGTTAGATACTCTTTCGCTTGTGTATGTATATAAAAAAATTAAGGGTTCCGTTCATTAGCCTTCCAAATTTTGAGGGAGAATTAATGCCCGCAGCTAACGTATTTAAAATGATTCGATTTGACGTATGCTGACAGAGTCCTTAACTAAACCGAATAAAAAAGATTTTGTATCGGCAGTCTCATGTGTGCATGATTTACAGTGGAGCTCAAGGGGAATACGCTGGGCTGAGGACGATCAAGCGCTACCACGAGTTCCGAGGTGACACCGGCAGGAACATCTGCCTGATACCCGTGAGCGCGCACGGCACCAACCCCGCGTCCGCGCACATGGCCGGCATGCGCGTCTGCGCTATACGCGTGTCACCCTCGGGAGAAATTGACATGGAGCATCTTAAAGATAAGGTTATATATCTTTTTATTTTCGTTCAAAGTGAACATTAGAGAAGGTTAAACCTTCTTGCAATGCTTTCTATAATCTGTGCTTGATAAAATTAATGAAGATCTTAGAATGTCTTATTGTTAGTTTTTACATAGAATTCTTATTCATTTAACATAGAAAGTCTTATTAAAAAGTTGAAACTTCTGACAGGTTGAGGAGCATAGTAAGAACATCTCATGTCTCATGCTTACTTACCCGAGCACGTTCGGAGTATTCGAAGAGCGTGCAGCGGACGTGTGCGCGCTGGTGCACGCGCACGGCGGGCAGGTCTACTTGGATGGCGCCAATATGAATGCTCAGGTATACATTTACAAGTCAGACAATTACATTTATTAATATAATAGTAGTTTTTATATTAGAATTTCAATAGATATTGTCGTGACGCAACGACTAAGCGTCTGACTGTTAGCGCGACGGTCATGAGTTCGATTCCCACTAGGTACCTACTCTGCTATATATGGTGTACAGCCTAAAATTAGTAAAAGTATATAGCTTTATGGTTATAAAATTGTAAATAAAAATTTCAAAGAAATGTTTTAATGTTAAAGTATTTTATTATTTTACAAATGTTAATAATAATTTTATTTAGGTCGGCCTGTGCCGTCCAGGTGATTATGGCAGTGATGTGTCGCATTTGAACTTGCACAAAACATTCTGTATACCACACGGCGGAGGCGGCCCGGGTATGGGACCAATTGGAGTGTAAGTAGTTTATTTGAAACATTTTCTTGTTTTAATATCACAAAATATGTTTATTATAAATAAACTTTATAAATATGTGTTAATGACAATACTTATTTTTAGCGATATAAATTATAAGTGCGTGCTATATTCTTTAATATTTAATTTTTTCGATTTTCCAGTAAAGCCCATCTAGCGCCTTTCCTACCATCGCATCCAGTTATAAATCCTTTAGCCGATCTCGGTGACGAGGCGCACAGCTTTGGTTCCGTCAGTGCGGCACCTTTTGGATCATCTGCTATTTTACCAATTTCTTGGGCTTATATAAAAGTGAGTTGAATTTATCAACTTTTTTGTAACAATGTTTAAAATTGTTTTGTAAATAAATTGAGCTTTTAAATGCCACATGGTATAAGCCACTTTCTAACAACGTGGAGGATTTGATAAAATCATTTCAACTTATTTATCTCAATTTTTTATTTTTAATACTATAACAAACAAATACTTAATAAATTTCTTATTAGAAATACCGCTATAGACCTTTAACCTAGCAATAATTTATGCAGATGATGGGACCCAAAGGCTTGAAACGAGCGACTCAAGTGGCAATTTTGAATGCTAATTATATGTCTAGGAGGTTAGATGGCCATTATAAAACATTGTACAAAGGCGAAAGGGGACTGGTCGCACACGAATTTATTATAGATGTAAGAGATCTTAAGAAAACAGCTAATATTGAACCTGGTGATATAGCTAAGCGGCTTATGGACTTTGGTTTGTATTCAAATAATTATGGCATAAAATAGACAGTTACATTTATATATTTTAAGCAAAGTATATCAGTAACAATTTCAAAATATTTATCTTTTATATAGTACTTAAATGTGTTTTATATTTTTAATACTAGTTATCAATTCAATAAATATTAATATTTTATTAGGATTCCACGCTCCTACAATGTCCTGGCCGGTGCCCGGAACACTCATGATCGAACCTACAGAGTCGGAAGATCTTCAGGAATTAGATCGGTTTTGTGAAGCACTTATTGCTATTAGAAAAGAAATTAAAGACATCGAAGATGGCGTTATTGACAAAAGACTTAATCCATTAAAGGTAAAATTTACGTTATCACGTTACTATATACATATTTTACTCCTACGACTCCATTTGTGTGGACTTTAGAATTTTGTTCTGAACTGTACATAACATTTTATATACTATGTGTAAGAGTTTGTATTTTTAAATGTCATTCCACACTTAGGAAATACCACTCTTCTAAAACAATATGTCAATACGGCTTAATTTTGCTTCAGATGGCACCGCACCCACAGGAAGAAGTAATAAATGAAGATTGGAATCGTCCCTATACTAGGCAACAAGCGGCGTTTCCAGCGGTAAGATATTAAAGATCCTATTTTCAATGATTTGAGTATTTTTTAAAATTAATATAATTATGAATAATAATTGTTTTTTGTAGCCCTTCGTTAAAGGACAGACCAAGATCTGGCCAACAGTAAGCCGCATTGATGACATGTACGGAGATAAGCATTTAGTTTGCACTTGTCCACCTGTGTTGGACGATTTTTGATATCCATATATACGTATATATGCATGTCATATATAACTTATGTATATAGACTTGTAAGCTATTATTAAAGTGTGTATGTAATTAATAAAAGACATTCACTGCGATCACATAATGTATTTAATTTCTCAATATTGTCGTAGAATAAATATTATTTTTAAATAATAGTTTCTTTTTTATTTTCATGGATATAATTTTTATAATCTTTCTAATCTCGTATGAATTATTAATTGCTTTAATTATTGACCTCAAATAATTTCATATATTTAATTATTTACTTGTAAATATTTATTATGCGCAAATTTTTCATACGATTAAAGTGGAATCAAGGCATCGTGTTCATTTAAATTTTCTACATTACTTGGTAAAGCTCAAGTTGCTTTAGATGTAAGTATAACAATTAGGTATTATATATTCATTTTAATTAAAGATGAAGCACATTGTTATGTCATTTAACAATTAAGTCACAATATATAAAATTCGACGAAATAATATTTTTCTCTTGCGAACTGGTTGGCCATTCCAATACATTATTAATTGATATAAATAAATACATCAAAAAATTATATTAAATCTAAATATTTACTAAGCCGAAATACAACAAACATATTATAAAGTACAAGTAGGTTAAACTATACTTTGAACAATATTTAAATTTAAAACTAAATTATTTTTAATATATCATTCATTTTTGAGGAGAATGAATTGTTTCTTTTGGATACATACCTAGTCGGACTCCCAGATCTTTAGGTAAACGCATCGCTGGTCTGGTAGGGAACGGATGGTATGAACCCGTGGATGGACTTCGTGGATATGATAATGACGAGAGCGTATCTGTTTCTAAAAGAGACGTAATCGCACTGCACGTATCATCTGATTCAATTTTAGCTTTATCACTTATTTCAATAGAGTCTCTCGATAGTGTAGGTGTTTCCCGAGTTGGAAATATTTTTGGCGATATCGGTGTAGAAATTTGGTCTAACGAAGTAATTTGGCATAATGTATCACTAGAATTACTTTTTGCCCCCATTGGAGAGTCATCATCTGCAGATGGTTCACACGTAAAACTTATAGACGAAGTCACTCTATGAGAAAAGTCACTAAATGAACTATTTTCAGTTTTTATAGAGCTATCATAATGTTTTGGGCTTTGATCCATTATCTTGTTACATAAATCGCTTGATTTTGGTAAAACCAAGTCGTTGTATTTTGTTGAACCTGACAGTGGATAATTATAATCATCGGAAGTAAATCGTCGTTCATACGTCGAAGTGTCTTTTAATTCTGAGGAAGGTAAGGTGACAGAAACTTTTGACTCGCTTGAAATTGAGTACCGTGACCACTCATCTGAAGTCGGTCGGCGATTTTTAGATTGCAAATCAGTTAGGATTGACATATCATTACCTTTGTTTTTAATATCTTTACAGTGGTCACTATGACTTTTCAAATCGCTTTTAAAATCGCATTTTACTAAAAATCCCTTATTTTCCCAACCATATAAATCTGTTTTGTTACCGAGGCATTCGATACTCGGTGTTTTCATACTTTTCAAGGAGAACTCTTCACTTCCTAATGAAGAATTACGGGGATCCAAGGAAAAGGGATCATCAATAGAAATTGGTCTAGCCCTGAGAATATCGGTTTTATCTAATACTACATCTCGTGGTGCTCTTTTTAAACAGCCAATCAAAGAATCGGATGTAGATTCTTTTAGTAAAGGAGAGTTAAGTAACTTTGCTTCTGGCAGTTTTACAGGAATCGTTATATCTTTTAACTTTTTATCTAATAAAATATTATCTTCCAAATTTTTACCTTCTTGACTGTTGTTGTTTGAAAATGAAATATTCTGTTTTGTTAAAATTCGACTTAGTATTTGAGAATTTTCTTGAATTATTTGCAAGGCTCTTTCGCTATTTTTACGGCCAGATCGTAACACATAGTCTTTACCAGTAGAAGAATCGTTTTCTGTTAGTAATTCCTCTAAGCTTTTATTTTCTGTACTTTCAAATTTCATTCTATTTTTTATACATTTGTTGTCCTTAGGACTATAATTTTCGTTATTTTTTTTAACTAAATCAATTGGACTTTCAGATTTTACACATATGAAACTATGACTTTGCGGTAGAGAAGAGGCCCTTTCTACATCACTCTTTAAATATTTTTCGTTGTTATTGCTTTGCAGTGTTAATGAATCTGGTTTTTTTGGCAATCTTGAGTTTCTTTTTGTTGGCCGTCGACTAGGAATTTCTAAATTATTTGGGTCAGATAATCTAGCTCCGAAAAATTCCGGGCTGTGCTCAAAATATTTGTCAATTTTTAGAGGTATGGGTGGTTCATCTTCGCTTATAACAACGCTATCCGATCCAGGACTTCTTAATGGACTTTCGTATCTTTCAGATAAATCTATGTCCGGAATAAAATTAGGATTCATTGTAAAACTGTCAATAATATCAAATGATCTTCTCTCTAACAGAGATGTTGATGATCGCCTTACAGGGATATCTTTAAGTGATGGTTCGAAGTCTAAAACACGATGACAAGGAGAAGTTTTAAGAGTATTATAATTTGACAATTTAGGAGTAGCTTGCGAATTTTTTTGATTTCTTAATTTTTCTGGATCAGATGGTGAAAATATGTATTTTTTATTGCACTGTAGTGAAGAACGGGTTACGTCCTTTTGAAAATTTGCGGTGCTAAATATACTATTGTCTACGTTCTTGTCTTGACGTTCTTTTAGTTTTAGCTCAAAACCATCTATGTATACACGTAATGATTCACCGGCAGCTGAGTCGAGGTACTCAGAAATATCCACTTTAACATCTTTTGAGGCTTTTCTCTTACTAGGCGACAGAGATTTTTCAATAGGAGAAGGCTCTTTATTTAATTCCGCATTTGGGGGACTATAGCTATCTTTATAAGAGATAGATTTTGGTGTAATATTTTTAACATTTTTAATATTTTCATCAGTGGGTAAGTCGTGTTCCGAATCACTATTTTTTTCATTATCGTCACATAGACTGGTATCAGTACTAGATTCAGAACGAGAAGAATAAGAAGAAGTTTCACTGGAGCTGCGAGACCGAATCGAAGCTATCATTGCGTTCGCTTCTAGCTCAGAAACAATAATACCATCTCCTGTTTCATCCAAGTCAATTGAAGCTTTTCTCGTGAGGTCAAGAGCTTTTTCTTTTTTTATATCTTTCCATTTTACTGAGTTTCTTCTATTTTGGTATTTTCGACATTTTTCTTCTTCCCAACTGATAGTGTCATTTGCAGCTCTACGTGGACGTTGCTCTGCTTTATTATGATTTACTGGCATTTGGCGAGATGGAGGAATAGCCCCTGGTGGAGGCCCAAGTCTCCGACCTCTTGAACTCACTATAGCGCTTTTACCCAAAAGTAAATTATTTACTGTAAGTGATGTCGGCGAAGTAGGGACACCAACTGTAAAAAAAATACAAATCATAGCTCATCATGTGCATACATACATATTGCATAGTAAATGACTAAATCAGCTTTACACTGTATTCCGCACACAGCAGGTAGGCAGAGGGAGTCTTAGTGTTAAGAAGTGTCGTGAAATGCGGAGACGGAAACGGAGTGCCGTTCCCCCCATTTTCCTCCGAATTCTGGAGACTTTGCGTGTTAAGTGGCGGAATTCAACACCGCGCTTTCGATACCAGAGCGAAGAAATGGAAATACATGCATAGTATATGATTATGTTTACATTAGTATATGATTATTATAATGACTTAAATTTATATTAAGTTAAGTATAAATTATTAGTATACCTGCAGCATGTCGAGCACACGCTGCTGCTAAGATGACATGGGCCTGTCGTTGGCGTTCTCGTAACCGGGCATATTGTCTCTTCAGTGCCCCAATATCTAAGGATAACCTATCCCCGGCACCTGAACGATCTTCACGTCTAGGGATAACCTAAAGCAAATGTAGCTTATATATTTTGTTAGGTATCAATTATACTTAGTGTTAGTTAGTATGTTAGTTATTTCCATTTGATCACGAAGACGAAACCCCAGATGAACGATAGCCTTACTATAAAATAAATCATTTGTTATACTAAAGCCAATTTAAGAAATATAAAAACTAATTTAAATATAAAACAAAATTAATAGTATTACCGTTGCTAATGCCATTTTATTGCCATCATCGCTGGAGTCACCTTCATCTTCAGAGTAGAACAGTCGTAGACCTCGTTTAGTCATAGACTGCACCTAGAAAATTAGTTTATTTCGGAAATTTCCTTCTATACAAAATTTGGTTTCTCGGTATACTGATACACACCGCTGATTGTAAAGGTGGATGATGTACTGGAGGAGTGTTTGGTGGAACAGGTGGTGCAACTCTATATCTGTGTAGGCTTCGAAGGCGAGGAAGCTCAGGCGCAGAGTTGAAAGCGACAACTCTAGCAACTAGCGCTTCACCTGCTTCCCATACTGCACCGACACCACCGCCCATACAACTATAGAATTCATCGGCAGATCTGGCTGATAAAATTCGGCTATGGAAAAAGTATAATCTTCGTCAAAAATAAAGTTCTAAAGTTAATAAATTATTACTTTAATATTTCTCTTGAAATTTAATTTTATAAGTTTGTAAATTAGAATCAATTTTTTCCAAAAAAAACTGTCTTAATTTCAAAAATTTCACAGTGACGAACGACGTTCACATAAAATAAAAATTATACGAGAGGATCAACTATACTTACTCTTGCAGCATATCCCAGATCGCTAATGCTGTTAATAACAGGATCTCATTACCATCTAATAAAATTAGGTCCCAGATCCTCAGCAATGAATCTCGAGGTAACCATGTTGCATACAGTGTAAGGAACCATTGCATTGTGAACACATCTGGTAAAGGTGGTTCAACCCCGCCACCTAGAACGCAAGTAAGCTTACAACAAGTTTTTGTTTGCTAGTAATGCAAATATTTAATTAATTTTTACACCAAAATTATATATTTAGAAATTATAGACGCAAATTATATATTCAAGCAAACTATATATCCACAAACCATCAGATATTTTTTGTAAATGATCCATATGCTGAGCTAATCGTGGGAGCCTTAAACGAAGAAGGTCTCTAAAGGCTGCCATATCCGCCGATAGCCCCCTAAGATCGTCAGCGAAATAACCTTCGGGTAGCACAGCTTCCACTAGGTATATCATCACCTATAGGAACGGTAATTCATTTGCCATTAGCAAAAAAAAAAATTCTCTTATAAATTTATATAGTTACATATGTACCTTCAACGAATCTGATTCAGATTTATCCATCACTTCTAATATGATAGCAGCTAGCATATTAAAACCTTGACAATAACCAACATCCTTATTCCACCTGAAAATAAAATCTACTATTAAAATAGACACATTGCAAAAGAATTACTTTATTTACATAAAAATTATATTCAACTTACCTGGCATAAGCTAATAATACTCTGCGTAACATTGCTTGATTTTCCCGACCTTCTGCACCACAAAATAGAGAACAACCTGTCCGATGTAAATCCTGTAAAATATTAAAATAAAGAAATATAGCAACCTAAGTTTCTAAAGTTGCAAGTTGATATTGCTATTTTATAATTAGACAATATTATACCTTGAGGATCTGAGCGCTGAGTTCAGTATCATCGGGTTGGGCTGTCCCTCGAAAACAAGCACGTTCGGCGACCGGCCAGTCGATGCCCCGCGCGGTCAAGTGTCGATCTGCTAACGTCAGCCATAGCTGGAAAGGCCATTGTTATACTTATTAGCGAGAGATGCCATAGCAACATTAATAGTATAAAAAACTTTACACAGTTTATATGTACGCTTACTAACTTAATATGTGCACTTACTTAATTTAAAGTTCTAGATCGTAATTAAGCTTTTAAATATTTCAATCGAAATAGACCGTATTAAATATTAATAGACATTTATTTTAAGTTAAATAAACACAAATATGACGAGTTCCGAGTTCGAGGACTTACTGAAAAAATACCTGTTCAGGAATTCGTATACCTGCAATAGTAATCTGTGAATGGGGCATGTTTTCAAATAATCGAAATTGACAAGAGTTACAAAAATTTTCTATTTAATGATTAATACTAACATGTAGAGTGTGAGATTGATAACTATAGTTTAAATATTATTAAGTCAATAAAATACAATTAACTAATGTTCATTCAATATAATCCAGATCTCAACTTTTGTCAACATGCCAAAGAAAAATAATCTCTTTTCAATACGAGTATCTTAACGAAAAATGTATAAACAACTAAATGTAGTTACAAACTTAATTAATAATAAAGACAATTCATAATACTAAGACAATATAAATAATGCGTACCTTTCTGCGAAAATGTTGTGGTACCCCGGCGGGAAGGCGTGCTACGAGGCGCATCGCGTGCAGCCACTCTGCGAAACCGCCCTCGCCGGGGCCCTCGTTGCCAGGAGTCACTCCGAAACGCGCACTTGTATCTCCAGCTATCGTATTATAAATATTTTAAATTACTTAAATACTTTTATAATATAATTTATTTTTAATTTTACTTTGAAAAGGCTTAAAAAAATCTTTATTATTTTTCCTATCTAACAAAGCGATATTGCGTAATTGGTATCAATTTCTCTGTCCAGTCACTAATTAAATTTATTTACAGGAAGTGAATAAATCGATAAGAAACATAAACATCCAAGTATACCGAATAGTTACAAGTAAAACGCATTAGCCTCACATGTATCGTTATGTAAATTAAGCATTTTTCTCCAAATGTACCTGGGGCAGTCCTTGCAGAACTTGCCAAGTTCCTGAGAGAGTTCAAAATTGCACTCATCGGTCTTGTAGAAACTGTACATTTGATAACAAATGCATATTTTTAAACTGCACCATACACAGACTCGTGATTGAATGAAATCATTGTGTCAGCACATATTTACGTTTTGTGTTAAAGCTTATTGAACTCGACACTTTTTGTTACACTTAATAAAGGCAAAGAAACTATAAAGTTTAGGAATGTCATTTCCTCAAAACATGACTGCGTCGTCGACCAGCTGATGCGATGTTTACTGAGAAAGTCGCGAGCCTGAGTAGTGGGGCTGCTCACCCTCTACTAATTCATCGCTGTGAGTTTCATTTGAAATCGATGCCCGGATAGCAGTAGTGACCAAATTGGTTAGAATCCCGTATAGCGTGTCGTGGTAGATGCCTGATTGGGGCATGCGCAGTCAACCGCGAGGACTCTATCTGTGTGTGTTGTCTATTGATTTCACAGTTGTGTACGTCAGCTACAGGCTGGGACCGGGGGCTATTGTAAAAAGCACTCTAGGTCTACATACATTAATGTGCGTTGTGTTATTTTCAGCTCCTCAATGAAATAACCGTGCCTGATCTGTTATTCATAAATGGTAATAGATTATAACATATAAACTTATTAAAGTTTTATTTGATTTAAAAAGTTATTTTGTCCTGAGGTTCTTGTTAATAATATTATTACCTCTTTAAATACGTTTTTAATTTCTGCGACAAACAAAAATATATAAAGCCTACCTATTTGTATTTTTATTATTATTATTTATGTATACGTACACATACGTACGAATAATGACATTATTAAATCAAATAACACATATTATGACCATAGCGAATACGAAACAGTCCATACTTATATGATGAAGAAGCACTGTGAATGCTGCGCAAAGTTTCTTTTGTTGTCGATACAATCGGTCTCGTATCCGTAAACATTTTGCTAACCGTTCTCCTGTTGTTCGCAAATTATTATTCCATTCAATATGTTGCTCCTGGAGATCTTGTAAATCTAAGAATCATAAAAATATAACATGACTTTCTAAATTATACAATAGCTTAACATTTTCCTTTATATATTTCAATATTATTTTTGGCTACTTACCTAAAGATTCTAAATAGCTACGTTCAATAACGTCCGTTTGCTCTCCACAACGCGATGATGTACAAGAGCCTGCTGTAGACCTGTTTTCGCAAATAGGTATCTTTTTAGTCAAACCATTAAGCAATGCAAAATTATAATATATAGATGTCTATACCTACATATAATAAAAATATAATTGATCATTGTCTGCACATGAACGATATAACAGAAAAAATATTATTATAGAGACATTTATCAACGTAATAGGATACAAAACAATGATTTTTAATTTTTTTGTCTGCTTGTTTGTGCTTGCGTATAGTAAACTCAAAAAAGTCTAAACCAATTTAAATTTAGTTTTCAATATCGTATTTTGGAGAATTTCCATTAACATCTAGTTTTATTTTACTCAGACAATAAATAAAAAAAGTTAAATTATTTTTAAGCGGGCGAATCCGCGAGCAGGTAACTTAATAACAAAAATGTCCACTCACCCTTGGCTACATTCACCGGCACTGTTACTACCCCAGTCTCGTTGATCTACATAAATTTCATTTAATAAGTCTTCTATTAGGTCTTTCACATCCCGTTTCTGTGAACCAAATACATAATATATAGAAAAAGTTTTCATTGTCGCTTTAATTAATCATTTTCTTACTTGTTTTGGTCTAGAATCTTTATTATACCTTTTGGATTATTATTGGAGGGGAAGGAATATGTTTTTGTTGCTTGTTGCAGTTTATGTGAGGTACTTTAATCTTCTTATATTTCTTCTTATTTTCATGCTTCGGTTTTGGTTCAAATAAAGAAGAGAAATCCAATTCAAATTTCACCACTTGTAAGTTTATCGATTGATCTATTGTGATAGTTTTCATAATTATTAATTAAACTGTCACAGTGACGTTTCCATAAATTGTATTATTTTTTTTAAATATTACAAGTAAATTGTGAAAAAGTATTAAATTTTAAATCCACGTTTAGTTTGCGTATAGTTATAAAAGCAATTGGGCTATAATGGTTACAGAACACTTGATATGCTCCCACTCATTTGTTGTCTGTTCGTCACGATACTGGTGATAAGAGTTAATATATTCATTTGAATGCATACCAAATATACTCAGTGAAAACGTACACTACGACTTTTATAAATTTTCATATAAACTTTGTTAAATCTATTATATTGTATCTGTGTGTATTGTTTTCTTATTCTAAGTAACATTCTGAAAATTAAATAGTTTTAAGTTGATAAATTATATTTTCCATTCTTAAGCTAAATAATCGGTGAGATACTAAAAAACCAAGTAATCCAAGTAATTAACTTTCAAAGGATAAAGGAAGATAATATATTGTGTAAATTTAATAAAAAAACTTAAATGCTAGTACAATCCAGAAATTATTTTAGTATACGTTTGTCATTAGATAACTTGTAGTTTTCAGTAGTTTTAGAACGTTGTTAGTCTTGCTACTTTAAATTTAATTATAGGTAATATTTTTAAACAGTGACTCAAGAAGGGCTAAAGCTCTTGTCACTGTTCTCTTTTTGAGTATTTTTTTTCTGATTTACACTATTCTCGCATGCTAGTGAAGGCAGAGAGAACCTTACGTCAACTGTAATGACACTCCTCTCTCTGTTTTCAGCGCGAAATCTTTATGAATAAAGTGGTGGCTTAACGCGGTGCTTTACGTACAGTATAGTCGACAAATCGTGTCCGCCTTGAAGTTAGGTTTTCTGAACTTTAGTGTATTGTTGACTATCTGCAACTAACTTCAGGGTAGCAACGACTCATCGACTACATTGGCCGTACCTGACCAAGCAAATAAAAATAAGAACCAAATACTTATATTAAACTTATTAGGCACCTGCTATCAAGAAATAAATTACTTGAAATAAGTTTTTATGTTTTCCTACTTTTAGCTTAAATATATATTTAACTATTTTATAAAACTTAGATTAAAAAATTTAACTAAAAACTATTCAATTTCAAGATTAAATTTGAAATGTCATGCCACGTAATACGTTTCCAAGGAAACGAGATGTTTAGTTTAGAATTTCGATGCCTATTAAGCAAGTAAAGCTTCGCTTCGTTAATTTTTAATAATTTTATTTGTTTTTGATAATGAGTATTGCGGAAAAGTCTGAAAATCCTGCACAGCCTGGCTATTGCTCTGCTACCTGTACAGATAGAGCATGTTTGCAGGATGAAATCGCCAAGCCTGAGTTGAAGACATCTGATATGTTTGTCACCTGTAATCTACCGAAAAGATTTGAACATCCTCGTACGTATAAGCCAGTATGCTTAGTTTATTTAAAAATAATATTCATATTATAGAATATCAGATATTATTATGCGGCGTGATTCCGCCACTTCACACGCAATATTTCGAATTTAGGCGAAAAGCGGAGAATGTAGTCTTTTGACACTATTCATATACTCGAGTAGGTCTAAAGGGGAGTCACAGTCACAGTGCCAAATTCCTAACTAAACTAAAAGACATGTTTTCAAATTGCAGAAATTTAATACATTATTTATAATATGAATTATATTATACATAGTACATACTTAATCAATTAGTAGGTATTTTTAAATGATGGCACAACGCAGTCTATGCGGGTAGAGAATATTGACATTTAGGGGCAATAATCTTTTTAATGAATTCGAGACAATAAAATGAAAATATATTACATATACAAACACTGTATTTTTTCTTTTTTTTCCCAATACTAAGAAAATAATATTTATTATGTATTTTTTTTTATATATTATTACTTCTACTTGTTCAGATTGGTTCAACGGTTATGGTTCTCAAGTCAGCAAGCAGCATCCCTTCTACAGAACTTCAGCTAGCGAGTATGGATGGTATCCACCAGGTAAGTCCGTTACTAATTATAATTGTTACATATTAGGTGAGTAGAAAGATGTCATATTTTCTCATCTCATCTCATTTTTTCCTCTATAAAATATTTTTGTATTCCCTAAGTCGCCTAAGTCTAAATATTTATAAAAAATAAAAATAACATTATCTTTATGTGATTATGCAATGTAAGTTCGAAATGACTCGAGAAAGAGAAAAGTATCAGTGATTTTTTTTTATATTGTTGTATTATAGGCTGGCATTCCGTTCCATCCATATATTTCCCCAAGAGCCAGAACTTTTCAAACCATCTGGCAAGTGCGGGAATGTACCGTAATTACTCACTAAACACCGCCATGGACCCGCCGCTAAAATAAGTGTTTTTCGTGCGATTGTTTTATTTATTGTTTGTTGTTTTTGTCGTTTTTAAGTAATAATTTGTGTTTTAAGTGAACAAGTTAAGTGTTGTTTTAATTTAAGGAATTCATGTTTTTTTAAAATAAAAGTTAGTGACATGTATGCAGGTGATTTTCATTTACTCATCCTTAGTAACGTTTGCTAGGTATATTCTACGGTGTGGTCATAGGGTTCCATCCTATCCTGTCACTGTAAAATAATAATTAATCAGGGATTTAATATTTATATCCAATTTTACTCTTGTCCCGATTAGATTGTCGTTGAGTTTACTGAGTGAAAATATATTTAAATAGTAATTGGATTTTCTCCATCTAAACAGAGATAATACGAATAAAAATATTGAAAATAATATTAATTAATTAGTAAAAGTAATATAAGATTTTATTTAATTTTTCGTCGATTTGCATGATCAAAGCAAATGTTTATAGGTTACCACTCAGTGCCGTCTGTGTTCTTTCCCGCTGGCCAAACCTTCACGAACCGCCTCGCGGCCGCGGGCATGTATCGCAACTACAGCCTGAACACCGGCATGGATCCTGTCGGATACCGTTGAATCATCTTTGATATATTTTAAATATTTTGTTGCTATATAATTTATATTTATTTTTATTAAAAAAAACATTCAATAAAACGCATATTTATTATTGAGTTACCAAAAGAGGTATTTATTTAATATATATTTATTATAATATAGATTAACATGCATTCAAATTCCATTATAATATTTTTTTATATTAAGAGATATGAGTGTCACGTATTTAAAATTAAATAAATATTATTGCTTCAATACCAAAGGTTCTTTATATAATTAAAACTTGTAATTGCTTGCCTAAAAAATATCAACTGCAACAATACATTGTCAGATAAATATTTCATAAGCCCATGACAGTTCATATCTCTTTTATAATCGCTAAAGTTCTTGTCACGATAAGAATGCTTGTGTTATATAACTGCCATTTTGATTATTAAAATCGAAATAAGTATTTCGATCGTGACAAAACCTTCAGCGTGCCATATGAGTAGGTTTGTATAACTTGTTTAGCAACAACAACAACAGCATTATATTTATTGTTAATATTATTTATCCTATTTATCATAAACGCAGAACAGTCTAATATAAAATTAATTTATCGACATCAAACTCAACGACATACAATCATTTAACGTACCACCATATTCATATGTTAATTATAGTCATCTAATTGCGCATTTCATAGACACTTATTAATAATATCTAAATTGTGTCAAAATTTAGCTACGAGTGCACGTATGTATGTATGTATGTATAAATATAATCTAATTGTATTATATAGGATGTACAATAGGTATTACGAAGGCCTCAATACCAGTTATTTGAGGTGTATCCTTGTAGGATAGGATAATAACTGATTAAACAACTTGGAACAGTTCTCAAGATAAATGATTGTCTAAAAGTCTGGCCCTTGCATTGTACATCACTATGTATACTATATTCGTTGTAAACATACTGTGATAACAAGTGATAGGTACATAACGTAAAGGATAATAACAACGCATCGACTCTAAATATGTTTACTATTATAATTTCATGAAGTTATAAAAAAATTATAATAAAAAATACAGTCCAATTGATAACCTCCTTTTCTTACAGAAGTCGGTTAAAAACTAGGGTTCCATCTCAGCCCCGTCCAAATTTTGCTTTGAGATACAATTAAAATTATTTTAAAGCAAATATTATCTTTAACATGACAATGTGAGGTAATATGTAGAAATACTATAAATACTAGCTAAAGCACTAACCGGAAACTTTCATGAATTCTTCGTCGTAACTTTCTTAAATTACGGAATAATCTTTCATTTCTTTTCTTCCAGGGTTTCACAATAAATATCATATATCTATATTATATTTCGAGAATGACACTAAGCTATGAATATGACAAATAATGGGTGTTTTCCATTCAACGTGACATTGGCGAAGTGATTAGTGCTGAACTGGCACGCTCGGATCGCCATAATTAAAGAACAACAACAACAACAACAAATAATAGTCACACGTTATAATGCATTGTGATTATGTTTAAGCTAACGAATTAAAAGAACATGCTTGCTCGCTCGCTTGATGTTACTTTCTGTTAAAATTCAATAAAAAAAACCCCTTCTTATTTAAACACACTCCGACACTGTTGACACTGAAGTCGTTAATTTGTTCGCATTCATTTTTAAATTACCTCACAATTTGTCTGGTATTAAAAGAATATCTACATTAAACTTATACTGTACTATATAACATTCTTGTTAATAATAAACTAATAACATATTGCTGTTATGAGAATATTTAGCTAAGTACATAAATTAACTTCTAAGCATGACTAGACATTGCGTGAGGAAACACACAAATACAACAATACTATTCCTATAACCTACAAGATACAACTAGTAATAAGATATATAAAATGTGGTTAAATTTTGCATTCAACAATATTGTCTTATGTATTTTTACTCGCACACCAGATTCCAACAATTCCTCTATCCTCCTATACTGATTGTCTTCCCAGTAGTCTAAGCTTTGGGCTAACAATAGTTCTCGCGCTCGCTTCCATCGTAACATTTCTTTGATTACTTCTGAGATTAATAAATTATATAGAATTGTTATTTGCTACTCAGTTATCGTGTTATTTTCTATTAAAATTAAACCAAAATTATGGTACTTGCTTTCAATTTCACAAGGAATGTTAGATTTCCCCATATTATTATATTTTACCTTATTACTTTAGCATTAGAATAGTAAGCCAGCGAATAACAGTAAAGGTAATTGATTTCATTATTCATATTTGTAGAATAAAAACACGCTCTACCGTAGATTTTTTCGCTACAACAGCTTCGAGTAAGAAGTGAACAGCACAACATTAAAGATACTATAAAAGTCAGTAAAAAGTTCGCTACAGAGGAAATTTCTATTAATTTCTAGTGCAGGACGCAACGCGACGCGCACAGAACGGACTCGATCACAATGTAGCTCAGTTGATTCGTACTTTTATTATAAACTTATTGTAAAAAATCTATCATTATTTAACATTAATCCTATGCTTATAGAATTGCTATTCGTTTCTGGATCTAAGTAAATCAGATAATACTTATTAAGGAAGGCATTACAACAGAAATAGTACATATTAAGTTTAATAATTAAATACGGCACATAAAATTAAAATAGATGTTAAATTATTTTAAAATAATAATTAAAAACAAGATAATAAAGAAACGATTATAAGATTTTAAATTTTAACTTAGGTATATTGTATACTAATATTTTGATATTGTAGCTGGAAGTTTAATCTTTTCTATTAATTGTATATATAAGTAAATTGACGGTCACAGCTGTTATCAAAATTCGTTCATTAAACGGTCAAAGTAATTAAAACGAATAAAGTTGACCTTGAATCTTTAAGCAAGGCATCAATGTGTGTGTCCTGTAAATATAAAAATCTGTGCTGTTAAATTACAAAAGTAATAATAACCTCTGTTCAATTAAATGGTTAAAGTTTCAGTTTATACTTTTATAACTTAAAATAATATGTGACAACGGTTATTTGATTTGGAACTTGGTCGTATCACACGTAAGTTTAAAATTTGCTTTTACTCTTTACTGAAGTAGAAACAAAATATATCGTTTGTACGTATTATTTATAACAAAATTAAAATTTATTTGCTATATTTTTTATAATATACTGTAACATACCAAAAAACAGTATAGTTAATAGAAGAAAACAAATACAGAGGCTAGCTGATTGTCGTGTAAGTATCAGCGACTAAGTTAACAAAATTATTTGTTGTCTTGAACCTTTTTTTCTAAGGAACGGCGGTTATATTGTTACATGTCTCCAAATATGCCTGCGAATGTTTTGCGTAAGTTCTTCATAGTGTCCTCAGCATCTTCCGTGAGAGTGGCGCTAAGGGAGCCCTGGCGGGCGAACCCGCTTCGCGCGGTGCTCGCAGCCGTGGGCGGCGGCGCAGCGCTAGCCGTGCTGGGGGCCGCCGAAGCGGACGACACCGTCGACGATTGTGAAGCTGTTAAATATTGTATTTGTTGTCATAATAAATATGATATTTTAAATTTAATATTTATTAATATATAAATTTTATGATTTCTATGAAGCGCCACTGGGTTATATTTTCAAGCCTAGATGCTTTGTACGATATCCCAATGTTTCCAATTCGATACAGTAGTTTAAGAGGGTTTGGATAATAAACACACGTAAAGAGGAATAAAATATAAAAATACTGATATAAGAACATTGAAGTCAACGTGCTGTTGTGGCGTAGTAGACAGATGGTCTACTGTCTAGTTCGATCCCCAGTCGAAAGAATGATTATATTTAAATTTATTTTCATTTTCTCTTGACTTAGACACTCCGTCTCATAAATCTCCTAAGTTCTTTTTGCCTAGTGCTATGCGAGGTAAGGTTGTAGTGTCTTCAAGTCAGGATAAGATATTATATTTTTATTACTGGTAATCCTAATAAACTATTAGGCTTGTTTTTTTTTCGTTTTAGTTTTATGCAGTCGGGGTTTTTGTTTTTTTAAATATTTTCTTTTATTTCGGTGAAGTCAGTTTCCTTGCGGTGTTTCTTAGCTATATTTAAAGAAAAGAAACATAGTAAGAACCACCGCAAGGAAACCCTTTTTCAAACTGATAGACGTAACAAATTACTGATAGATGTGTCGGGATATTATTTTTTTAATTATAGTTATTTATATCCAATTTACCTTGCGAGTCCCTCCTTGCCAGCGGCGGCGGCGGCGGCTGCGCTGGCTCGGCGGGGATGGGCGGCAGCGGGCGGTCGATGCTGGCGGCGGCGGCCAGTGGCGCCGGTGGGGGCGCACTCGGCGGACCTCCCGCGCCCCCCACCCCTCCCGGCCCTCCGCGCTCCTCCGGTGATGCCGCGCCGCTGCCCGACACGGAGCTCCGGGACGTCGTCTTCGTGATGCCGGGGCGGCATACGGACTGCAATATAGACAAATACAATTCTTGAACTGTTGCTTGTTGAAAGAGGGGGATAAAGAAAGAATTCAACAGTCTTATGGCAACCATAAGACTCTTGAATCCTTGCATTTTGATAAGCTATATGAACAAGATGTCTGTCAACTGTCCTACATATGAACGTCTAAAAAATGGTGCTAATATTCGAATATTGATCCATCCTGACATCAATAGTGGATTTTATTAATAGATAAGATCAATCTTTGTCTACTATAATATTTTCAAACTTAACTATGTTTGTATTCAATTTCTATTTATTAACGACATATTTTCGAATTTTGGGAAATATAATACAAAAAACTATATAAGTAGATACTTAGTAAAATATGCCCATTATACTAACTGTAATATTGTTTTATAAAATTTCTGTATTACCTGCATACGTTGGAAGACAAGCTCTGCGAGATAACGACGATCCTCCTCCTGCGAGTCTCCCATGAATGAAGTGGCAGAATCGTTGAGTTCGATAATGTGTTCGCGACCATCTTTTCCCACTACCAGTTCCAGAGCGCAAACTTCTAAACCCCCAAATATTTCGCTCACCTAAAAAAAAAATATAAATATATGTAAATATATTGCAAGAATATTAATTGAATATGGAACATAACCCTAAATTTAATGTCATACTTTGCCGCTTGGGGCCCCTCTCTAGTTCCATCAACTCGCTTAGTTCTATTTGCCCGTACTTAATATAATTCCATAATAAATAATCTACTACTACAAATAATCTTTTAAGAATGCATGCATACATACATACATACATACATATTCAATAATTAACATCATATCCATTGTTACAGATATTGACACAGAATTATGAAAGCAAATTAATATAGTCATAGCTTGTTTGAATAATGACTAATATGTAAAACAACTTAGACAGGTGGAATTCGTCACTTCGATATAATTGTTGGGGCACTGAATATGCAAGAATATCCAAGAAGTTATTAATTGAATGACTGTTTAGTGTTGTCTGTCTAGTCATTTTATAGCTTCTTGGATATTCTTGTATAGTTAGTTATCTATTGTATAATTTTTGTAATATATTTATTTTACCTCATCAATCCACATTTTGTATCTGTCGTTCATGCCGATAGCTTCTAGCATTGCGGATCCTTGATTGGTTTTCCAGTTCCCAGATATAGACTTGCGCCTAAAAATATTTAGTTAAAATATAAAACAATAACTCAAATCTATTTAGATACTAGGAATTTGTAAATTTGTAGAAAAAATATATAGGTAATTGTAAACGCCTGCATGGAATATATGATTATATTTTAGATGTGCCAATATAAGTTTTTAACAGGCGGTTGGCTATACAAATATGGTAAAACTATTTAAAAGATTTTAAATAGAACTCTTTAACCGGATTAATCGGGTATATTTAAATAAAAGATCTTATTAGTATTTTTTCTAATAAGTAAAGATTAAAACGAAAAAAATATTGTGGCGGAGCGGTACGGCGCCTAACCGTAACCACGACTTTGTGACGTTATGGGGTTCAATTCTTTCAGAGGAATTAATTTTTTTCATTTCGCGCTCGTAAAAAAATAAAGTGCAATATGCAATGTCTCGGAAAATAGGCGGAAAATGAGGAAGAAATTATCTTAACAATAAGTTTTCTCTGAATACCCTGGTGTATGCCGGATGCCACATGAAGCTAAAAATAAAAGAATTAAAAAAAAATAAGTTTATTACTTTTAACAAAACTTACATGAACGCCTTGTAGTTAGTACCAATTTTTTGAATATGAATGTCATATTTAGCATCGATATAAGGTTCCACGGTACAATAAGTACCCAGCATGGCAACTACACCAGCTATATCCTGAAAACGAAATTACAGTTAAAAATTATATTATCATGTCAACAAAAGCATTTTACTATAAACATCTACTAAGGTATAATTAATATACTTATATATTTTATATACTATACATATTTATTTTAGTTCTAGAGTTGCAGTTCTTGTAATATCGTAATACACAATTAATTTAAACGAGCTGAGGAACTACAAGACAATAAGAAACAGATTTTTACGAATAAATTTTGAGAAAATATCTACATGTAGTTACCTATCTATTTTTTTATATACTAGATAACGGGACGGAAATTATTAACTTTACAAAATATAGAAAAACTTCGGAGAAATGACGTATCAATATTTGTTTAAAGAATAATAATATCAACAACAAAACCAACAATGATAACAATAAATCTTAATAAAATAATACATAATATTACATTCTTATACTGTATCTAATCTTAAACGTGACTGCAGAACAAAGCAACTATAGAACATTATCAGTTGATTGTGTACAGCAAGACTGCAACTGAAACTGCAATGTGCAGATAATGGATGTGAGCGTACAGTACCTGGAAGTCGGCCAAAGAGTCCACTTTCACCTTGGCCACGCCGCTGTGCGCGTGCCCGATCTTGATCACCACTGGGAACTTCGGCGCCGTTACCTGCTCGACAATCAGATTTCCCTTTACTATTTCCATTTATTGTTAAGACGAAAGGTCATCAGTGGTTTTATATCGAGATATTAATCATTAGTAGACTCACACGGCGACTCTCGGTCGCCTACATCGCGGAATGAAAAAAATTGTATTGTCCATTGAAATTGAAAAAAGAAAATGTTGAACAATAGTATCGTTAAAATAAAACGATACAAAATATATATTTTATATATAAGCTGCAAATGTTTTGAGAAATGTAGTGTATATATTTTAGCTTTTAGCGTAATAACACTCTTCTTTCTTATAGAAGTATAAAAGCTTTGGTTTCCACCAACCACGCGGCGACTAGAATTTGCACCCACGTACTAACGTATTATGCGTGCAGTGACGCCATATAGGTATACAATGTAAAACTCGTGCATGTCACAAACAGTACGTAATTAAATAGTAATACTCTGGTATTGTTCAATAAAGAAGGTATAAAGGTTGGTAGGTTTGTTGTTTATATATGACATATCACACAATTTACCCTTTTTTGAGCTTTGGCCAGGAAAAGCTGTGAAATGTTAAGGAAAGATTGACACTATAGTGCCAGCCACGAATCGTTTTCGGTCCGATCTTCGTCTGTTAAAAATATTCTTACATGAGAAACAATATAAGCATTCATACTATCGTTCTGGTAAAATTGCAGTTAAATCTCTCCTATAAGAATACTCGTATTTATCATAAAATAATAAAAGATCGGACCGAGGAAGGTGGTAAAGATCCAAGGATTCCAAATATAGGCACGAGTCTCTCCCAATCTCAATTTCATGATTACAACAATGGTGTCGTACCCTGTTTTATAGTTTAAAATAAAACAATCATATATATTAATAATCTATTATAAATTATATGCATACGTATGGCATTTCACAAGAATTGAAGAATGTTTCAAGAATTAAATAGGCAATATTTTTGTCGTTTTAAGACTTATGACGGAACGGTTATAAAGAAGTCATAACAATCGTTTTTAAAGAATTTCGTTTGCGTGCATATGTTTGCAGGTTTAGAGATATTGGCACTGTTTCAATAAACAATATTTATCATTTTCTAAATCTAGGCTTTTGATGATCAAAAAATATGACCTACAGGATTTTAAGTTAAAAAATATTGTTAAAATTCCGTTAGCCGTAGCCATTAGCGATTATTGGATGGTAAAAATGCCGTCAAATATCAATATGAAGTATCAATAAGAAAGGTTTCACAGTGCTAGATTTACGCGTTACACCCCTGATGTCAATTCACGTCGTGGGGTCGAAGTTCAACAAAACTTCCTCCAGTAGTAAACCTTAGGAACTCTCTGAACATCCTTCCATCCATTCTTGGTCTTATGAAGAGAAAGCGTGGAAATTCAAAGCGCATTCAAAGCGATGGATGGAGGGAATAATATATAGGTGCAAGGTGGCAATGGCTTCCAACCATTGGAAAATTGTTTAAAGCTCAAGTTCCAATGTGTATTAACTCATAATAAATAATTTTTATTTACAACATATGGACAAAAAAATGCTTCACATTACATCACAAACACTTAAATTATAAAATGTTTCTCTTAAAGTAGCATACATTTTATCACTGTAGCAGGTTTGTCATATAAAATTATTTATGAAATACTAAATCTTTTATTGAATACTTTAATGTATGCTCGTGAAAATTGCAAGCTTTCGACACTACTTCGTTAGAGGCCAATCGTGGCGTAGGGGCACAGAGTGTGACTGTAAAACCGACTGGTTGTGGGTTCGATCCCCACTCGAGCAGATGAAATATTTTTATTTTAAATTTATATTTCTATTTCTTCGTTCTGTAGTCGGACTGGGGAACGGAGTATCTTAACACTAGGTTACCTCTGCCTACCCTGCTGTGTGCGGGATACAGCGTGAAGCTGTTCTATTTAAAAAACAGATTAATACGTTTAAGATTTTTGTCACTATATATGGAATCATAGATGTTATGAATGTTTAATACCCATAAATTGTCTTTCATATTCAATACAGTATAGGTACAAAGAATTGATAATATTAAATATTAGCATCTTGAAAAATATTTTATAACAACGTTGCATTGTCTAGACTTTGAAGTAAAATATTTACGAGTGAATTGTGTTTCTCTTACTATTTGTGTTAAATGTGTGTTGTATATTTAAAGAGTGTAATGCGATGTAAACGTATGCTCTCCATTTTAAAACATATTATATTAATAGCAAAGGAAAAACTGACGTAATGCTTTACACAACCAATATTTATTTACAGACTGTTTAAATAACTTATGACGATATGATTTTGCTAATCGATTGCATGGATGAATTCATCGTGGATGGAACACGTTGTTAGATTTAACCATGAACAATTTATCAAGATATAATACGGTTCTTATTGCGTGTTATTTATTTAAAGCATTGAAAATTGATCTTAGCTTCCTTAAATAAATGTACAAAAAGTATTACTTAATGCACTAAATATAGAAAAGTTCTTATTCAAGAAAACAAGTATGTCAAATAGGTAGTTTTCGCTCATAAAATTGCTTAGTATATTCGCTGGGGAAAACATGATAAACTGTATTTCTTTAGTAAAAAATATTGAAAGAAAAATATGTGTATAGTGTAGTATGTATGTACCTACACAACTTCTTGTTAGAATTTTTTTTCATATCTTTATTCTTTATACATAAGTATATTCTTACTTTAGTTTTAAAAAAACATGATTACTTATTCACACATTCAAACCTTAAAAATTAATGTTATGTATAATTTATCATAGGTACCCACTTTAATTTGTCTCTTGTTTTGTATAGAGAGGCTATACTCTTATTTATAGTGTTTCCTATGGGGGCGTATCCGTGGGTGGCTCTGCAATAAGTGTTGATTTTACAACACTAAGCTCACAGCGTACGACAGCTTGTGATAGTGACGCATCATCGCTTGTCAACTTCGAGAAACAGACATCACTGTGTATATTACTATTTATGGTGCGCGTGCGCCGCTCGTCCATAAAGACATCAATAGTGATTAAACGACTCTTTACTATTAGTATTTTTTGCGTACTATTACGTGTTACGTGCACGTGTCAACAGTATTGATATGTGCGTAGCGTTGTGTATAAGAATTATACATGTTTTACGTTTTTATTTTATAGGTGAAGGCAGTATTCCAACTAGGTCTCTTTTTGACACGCATTCTCCTATTGTGTAATATAATCTCTTTTTTATCATACAATCACCTTTGTGTGTTCTTCATACAACGTGACATTTGCGAAGTGATTAGTGCTCAACTGGCACGCTCAAAACGCCATAAATTAAGAACTGAAGAGAACCAAATGAAAGACAAAAACACAAACTGTCATTTATTAATTTTTAACTTTTAAAAATAAAAAATAAATAAATGACAGCTAGTGTTGTTCCATTAATTAATTATTAATTATCCTGGTGCCACTGTGCAATCCAGCCATAATTTGCACCATAACAAGAATACTTATCTACTGATCGATCTATATGATACCTTTGCGGCGTCTATGGAAGCATTCAATTCAAATATCAATAAAGTCGCTGACAATAATTCTTAATGGCTATAAGCAGGCGCGGAATAGTATTGCACAAGTCTCGATGGTATATATTGTTCAGAAAAGACAAGACAATTGTCATTTATCACATTAATGACTGCCTTTGATGTTATCTTTCCGCTTTACCTACTGATATAATATAAGAGCGTTCAATTATAAACGGACATCAGTCTATAGTTCTTAAGTGTTATCTAATAATAAAAAATTAAATGAGCTGTGTTTGTATATTACGTGTGTTTAGTACTGCTATTGACCTTGCCCAAGGTAAGTATGATCATCGACGAAATTAACACATCCATCTCGTTTACTTTTCCAATTCATAAATGACGTGGTAGGTGTGTTCATTGCTTACAATAAAGCTATTAGTTCTTGGCGCCATGGTAGTTACAGAAGAATTTTTAGTGCTATTAGCAGTAATAAGCTGGTCCCAAATTGAGAAAACTATCTTCAAGCTCATTTTTAGTGTTAAGTATGATATGACAATATGTAATACCATATAAGTAGGTAACTATTACATATATTTTTTGGAAAAATAATGGGCTTCTTTATATTTACTATTAATTAAACTGAAATTCCTCCAAGTGTACCCAAAACCTTCGCGTGTAAAACTCTGTACTGTGGAGTGGAGCTATGGAAGGTTCAGTTAATAATAAAGTATAACAAAAAAGTTACTTCTATAAATTTATAAAATGTCCGTAAAATCTTATATTCTGCAAAAGAGCGACTGAAAATAAAAATAATAGAAACTCTACTAGAGTTACATGTAACATAGTAGTGACATGTTTATGTGTTATATAAAATTTACATCCACCGTAAGCTAACATAGAACTTCTCGAATTTCAAAAGAAAAAACGACGTTTTGCATTAAGAAAAAAAGGTATAAAGTGGATATAACGACTCCTATTAAATATAAGCCTATACAATTTAATATGAGATATTTTATTTTAGAAATTCCATATATTGTATAAATTTCAGCTAAAGCAATTAAAGAAAATTGTTTCTTAGTAAGTGTAAAAAGTATAGTCCTAACATTAATGTTAGAACTCTCCATTCTCTACTACCCTATAATCCTTATTGTTGTGTTAAGTAACTATTTTCAACTAGCCAGCTTTTTTGATAGGCGACATATTATTAATGGAGATTACATTAAACAATATCATTTTTCAAATTACATAAATTAATATTTTTTACAACAATAAAAATAAGAATTATTTTTATATAAATTAAAAGTTCGATATATCCAAAAACATAATTTTTTTATGGAAAAAGGACACACACATCTGCGCACATTGCAGGTGGTCTGATTTATATGCGTAAAAAATGATATTGCCTGCGGCTCCTTTACGTTGAATTAATAATAAAGAAATCATTTTTCTAAGAAATTTTGACATCTAATTGATAATAAAATATTAAAGAAAAATTTTTTCTTAGTAAGTATGGAAAGAAGAGTCCTGACATTAACGTTAGAGCTCTTTCTCCACTACCCTATAATTCCTATTGTTGTGTATGTTGATATTTTTACTTGATATTTTCTTTATAAAACAATATTAATTACTAATGATAATATTTATTTATAAAAGTGTTTTTCTGGCTCTACTTTTATAATCGACTTCTTTATTATAAATTGTATAAACACTCAAACAAATTTAAAACTTAGCTTAAGCCTCGCGACCTGTACATCATTCCGTGTGTAATACAATGTACCCATATAGTAGACAGCTATGTACCCATCATTGTAGTAAATTTTTAATTTCTCTCTACAAGAATGCAACCTTTAAGTACGACAAACATGCTAAACATGCCTGACGACTTCCGAGACTGACATGAAATATAAACCTTAATGTCTCAAAGCTGACATAGCATCTAAAGTGTTACAGTATATTACTAGAAATATGTTTTTAAAGTGTATAAAGACAACATTGCACCAGTATGACCTAAATTGATAAGAATACGAGGTATTCTCAAACAGTGTTATTACTACATGTAGGTACGGCCTATTATAGGTCTAAATTAAGTACTTTAAGACTTACTGAGATCATATATTATTGTATTATTTTGTATAACGTAGGTACTCGTATTATTTATAAAACGAAATTCCCCTGGGATTACCCGTTGTGTAAACAGTTTAAATTCACACGCAATGACGGCACATCAGAAATCTAAATTGTTAACAACGCACCAATTACCCTATAACTATAAAAATGTTACATTGTACAAATATAGATTTTTGAATATTATTAAAATATCAAAGTAATAAATAAAAAAATAATAATAAAAAAATAGACTTAACTTATAATACTTTTAATAAATATATAGATTTAGTCAATGTTCAAATATCCCTTAGTATATAGTAATGTAGTCTCATTATCTCAAATCGTCAAAATGTACGTGACACAAAAGAGCCGCTTTAAAAACAAGTAATTTTTCGCAAGTTCACAATACCATAATGGAATGTTCCACATAAACTATAGTTGCAAATTGGCTTATGCTGATAGCCATCTGAACTGAAGACTGACTTAAAAGCTTGTGCGCCGAAGTGCTGACTCCGAGAACCTCTTGTTTACAAAGACGCGCACCGCTGATGTCATGCGCGAAATCTAATTGTGATGATTCATCAGCTTTTACCATGATGCACCGATAAGAGATGTACATAGCATATCCTGCGTGAGATATCACGGCGAGTCCCTCAGCATACCGAGTCCCACGTGCTACAGAAGTTATTGATGGCAACGGTGGGCGCATAATAACTGGCCCGGCACTGAGCGTTCAGTCAGTCAGTCACTGATTGCTCGCTACGGGGAGCGCGTGTCGACGTCGATGCGGTGCCGGTGTTGCGCGAGAGCACACACGATAAACAGTGTAGAACTATATAAATATACGTTTTAACAATCGAACCTTCCATAGTGACTTGCCGACACAGACAGTGTATGTTCCAGAATATTGGATGACAGAACTGGCAAACACTGAAAGTGAACCTGAAACATCAACGAGCGCAGGTGCAATGTTTACTTGTTATATAAATATAACCTATCGCTATTTACTGTTTGCTAAAAATGTGTTTACTAACATACATAGTTATTGCAAATTAATTTATTTATTATCATTTGTTTATATGAGTCGTATGAATTTTAAATGTAAAAATTTTTATATGACAAGATTTTTTTTGGTATTTTTATTACATTTAGTGCATTAGAATAGAAAAATAGTAGGTAGATGTAAAGCAAACGTAATATTTTGTAAACATCGTTAACGTTTAGTTAGCGTTTTCATACGAGAAGTCCGAGTTAAATGCGTCCAGGTTGAGAATAACTTGCAAATGCAGGGTAGGTGAGACTTGTTAATAGTGTTATGATTGATTATCAGAATATAAAATATTTTGTTTTTTTTTTGGGTGGAGATTTCTACACATTTAGAATTGCTATATTATATAGAGTTACGTTATTATCTATTAACCCACAGTTGCTAGAACAAAGCCATTAATTTTATTAATTCATTCAATATTGTTAAAAAATAGATTTTGTATAATAGCTAAATTAATAAGCTTCGATAGTACGTTAAAAGTACAAAGACCAGTGCCAATAAAGGTGAAGGAAGAGAATCGTTAACACACTGTAGAAGCTGGACCCACTCTGCTCTATTGATCAATGAAATGTTTTATTGCATAATGACGTTGTTGACTTGCAGAACCTTCTCGTGACAGAATATATTTGAACTTGAATTAACGCATAAACTTGTTTTACTATTTATTTGAAATTTTCAACATTTCAAAGTATAATTCTTCATTTTGCGTTACATTGATGATTTAAATAAAAGAACATCTTACAAATACGAGCCTTTTAAAATTCCTTAAGCGGCTTTCAACCTATAAGCGAATAGATGTGCGGACAGGCGTTACAAATTATAAATATGGCCCTCCATAGCCCTGTCAGAGCCGCGGCCATCTCTTTGCTCTATTTTTGCCGAACATTTTAAAATAACTTTCAGTTTTTAAAGCATATTTAAATAGTCGAGCGACATGTTAACAATATAATAAAATTCACAAAAAAACATCAAATTATAATATTTGTAATTTTTAACGATATACCTATAAATACTGAAATCGGGGTAAATATATAAAGAATGATGTTCTCGATTCTCTTATTTATCGATATACCCGATTATTTGATATTCTGAGTTTTGACATATTATTTTTTTCCAGATTTGCTTAATTAATTTCCTATTATAAATAAAATATAACATATTCGAACAAATTAAATGGTTTTTAGGTACATTTCAAGCCATTCTAATTAATCGAATAACTAACTATCAAAATTTATCGTTAAATAATATTTTTGTTTTATATATGTATTTTAAAAAGCTTACATTTTTTGGGATACTAGCAGTTCTTTTATGTTTAAAATAGAGAATATTATTGATACAATATAATATACTCAGTACAGTAAAATTCATGTATACGTATATTATACAATTAATATTAACGGTATTCGAAACATTCCTCGGTCCCATAGTACAACGTGACCCCTGATTATTGACCCTGTATACGGAAGAAGTTAATCATGAACTAGAACCCGCGCTGCTCTAGTCCTCTTCAATGTATTTATAAGTAACGATGACATCGATTTAATTTTATAACCATATTGAATCGATTTCTCTTTAAATTACGGTTCTTTACACAATTTTCGTTTTTAAATAAATGCATAGGGTTATTTATTATTTATATTCCAAAACGTGGGAAATTTTCATTGGAACCCAAATTGAAAACACATTACATTTTTAAAAGAAGTTTTTTTTCTTTCATTAAATTATTTCTTAATATTTTTATAAATTTTAAAATTTTTCTGTAGATTACAAATAATAATAATAATACATTTAAAAATAATAACAGTAATATTAGTATAAGCAACATATTGTAATATGATAAAACTGAATACTTATCGTACCTGCAATTATCTATTTATTATTGGCGATAAACAACAATATTATTGCTTGTTTAGTAATTTAAAAATTCTTGAAACTCGAAAATTCATTTCTGTGAATCCAGTCGTATGTTTTGGTAGTTTTTAAATGATATATCGTATATTTACTTATAAATAAACAATTAAATTAATAATTAATTAAGCAAATAATAATTTGATATACGATAAATAATCAAAACTTAAAAAATAAATAATTAATATTGTAGAGAGGCTAAAATTACGATATCATTAAAGTCCTTTACCTTGACATTAAAAAATGATTAATTTTATCCTGCATCATTATCATTGACAAGTACTTAATATATAATAAAAACAAAATAGTTTATAAACTATAAAAATACAGTTGCAATATTTTCTCGTCAACCGTTATCTTCTTGGCAAGGACATCAATATCATACTATGAAATTTCTCGTTATGATGTTCAGAGAGTACCTACTGCATTTCCTCAAAGTGAATGTGTCATTGCAGTGGCAGTGGCATGGCTCTCTTCACTACCCAAGCAACTTAATATTATTTTTCGAAGGCAATTTTTCGTGGAGATTAGAAGACTTACTGTCGTAGACACTGTTAAAAATTTACCATTCAATGCTATAATATAGAAAAATTACAAGTTAGTATAAATTGTTAAATGTAAAATACCTAGTCACCTATTTATTTCATTATTATCATCTTATGATGATGATGATGATAATAATGATTATATAAATAACAACAATGTTACAATAGATATGATATACTTTCACAGTCAGCTAATTGCGACGTATAATGATATTATGCTCTACCTTGTGTAGGGCTGGCTATCTATGATAAAACTATTTAATAAATTTGCACGTTTCCTGCAGATAAAAATTCTTTAAAGAGGTGATAAAAATATTTTTCGGAAATCTCTCGTATTTACAGTTTTCCATTTCCTTTACCAAATTAAGATTAACTTTTTTAAATTGATTGCTAAAACTAGTGAACCCAATAGTAAATAAGACTTATATATTATTATATTTAAACACATGCTCGTATCTAAATCATACTATCATATATTTTTCTTATTCCCCATTGTTAACAGTTATATATAATTTAGAATATTAATTTATAGAGTACGTCCCAAGCAATTGTTATTTCAAGTGGTCACAATAAACATTACAGATATAGATGAAGTAAGTGGAAAATATGAGATAGGTTTATTACGCGATAATATTAATTGTTTCAATGAATATCATCCTCGGAGCAACCATTCTCCTGCAATATCTGCTCGACCCAATCTCGTGTGCTCGAAGGCCAAGTTCATGTGCCAGTTTATGATTAAAATAAAATCTATATTTTTTTACACCGACATAAATAAATATACTAAAATATGTGACATTCATAAATAACATTTTATTAGATTGAAACAATTGATTACAGCATTCCAGAAATAATAAATACTATAAAAATCTGAGCTATTTTATCTGTACGTGTTATATTAATGATGAATATATTAAAATTTTCCGATTTATTAAATACCTAGAGTGTGACAGTATGTAAAGCTATAAATATAGGTACATAAAGCAAGTTTTAACTTTATAATGAAATCAACATTTTACTATTCAATTTTAAACACTTTATCACTCGGCATAAATCCCGTGTACCTACTATAATGGATGCAAGCTAATAAAACACATTTACAAGATAATTAAAGCAATATATAAAAATCTATATCTTCAAACTGAGTTGTGATGGAGAAAGCTCGCATAAGTAGCAGAGATAGAAGAAAATATTTTACAAATAGAATGAGAGTCTAATAAAACTGTTATCTTAATTCAATGCTGCGGGCGACGTTTATCGAGAGAGCACGCCCATCTACATGAAAAACCCCGTGAATGTGTGCCGGATGTTTAGAATTATTGGGCTAGAGATTATTCAATATTAATTATACATAAAAATGTTATCCAATATTATATTGAAATAAAATATTTATTATAAGTATATATGCAACTAAGAATTGCATTTGGTTGTCTAATGCTATGTGTGGGCTTGCATAACACGTGTTGCTTAAATTAAATATAGGAAATGTCAACATTAATTAGCTTATGAAATAACAATGTTCAAGTTGTTGATTGATATAAGCACAGACAGTGCTACCTTGCATATTTGCAAATTGAATAACAGTAGACTGAAGTTGAAATCGATATAGGTACGTTACAGAAACCGAGTGTTAGCTAATATTACATGTTTGTTTGATACGAGAGAGGAAATATCGAGCTAGGTACTTTGATATCGCCTGGTTTAGACGTAAGCCGCAAGTGCGCACGACTCGCATTACTTCGCTGGAATGAAAACAATGGGTTCATCGATACAACTTAGGTGACAAAATAACACTACGTATGTTGAAATTGCTAAATATTTTTTAATTAATTTGTTCAGAAACAAAATATAATTAATATTTTATTGATACAAAAAAACTTGCAGAGATTGGCAGAGAGTAGTAGAAAAAAAGACTAGAGGTTCCTGTACATAATATTAGGAATAATTGCTTATGACATTAGAATCTAAAGTAATCATTGCGACAACGGACGAACTAAGAATCAAAAAGCGACACGAATGTAGTAATAATGAATCTACGTACCTACGGCCCCTTTATTTATTCTATATAGACATTGCTTTAACAAACATTTAGATGTCATTTACATTTACAAAATTTACATTTATTCCTTATAGAGAATTGGGGCGCACGCTATTTAGGCTTCATTGTTCCTTAATAACATTATTCCAAAATGTTCTTACAAAATAAGCTACCCAGAATAAGCTAAATTATATTTGCAAAATATTAATTTAGAAAATATTTTTGTATCTATTAAATTAAATGTTTTAACTCGAGATTTGCATTAAATAAACTGTTCTCAAAAATAAGTTATTTTTTAATGAAAAAGTAAGTGATTCCAACGGTATGTAACGCATGATCGCATCGAGCGCAGCCACCGTCTCTGATTACTGCTATGAACGCTCCAACAATCACCGAGAATTCCAACATTAAATGTCATTCTAACTAGATTTTTTGCCTTTTGCCTCTATTTAATATTTAAATACAATTTGTTATCAACCAAATGTTATCAATTAGTGTTTGCAAAAACTATAAAATAAAATCTAGTTCTTGATTGTAACATTACATATTATCAATTAGTTATTTTTATTTCTCCAATGACGTCAAAACGACGATTAAATTAAATTATTAGAATAAATATCAGATTTTTATTATATATGTTTTTATAAAACAATTAATTATTTCAAGTCTGCAATTGTATGTTTTAAAAATGTATAGCAAACGGTATGCGCACACATCCGAATGATTTATAACTATGATATGTAAAATGTTGTCTATTTTTTTAATAAGATAATTATTATTAATAAAAATAGTCTTAATCTATCTACTTTTTATTTTTCTCTAATTACAAGAAACAAGAGTTAATGTTTTGTTTATAAAATTAGACTACAAAATAGACGTGAAATAACGGATCTAGTTCGCAACAAATAAACAATGCAAAAGACTGTTTAAAATAAGATTTTAACAAAACTTTATTATTAAAAAAAAAGAAAACAAAAAAAAAATAACCACAGATAAAATAAACACAAACACATTTCCATTTTACATAACAACATAAGTGTAAACGATAAACTGGAGGCGTTATATGCGGCGGACCGTACGTAACCTTTGACCGTGTAGAGTTTTACGCTGTGAAATATTCAGGTGTGGGTATCAAATATCACTTACGACTAGGAATATGAGTGCTCGTACTGCGAGTACACGTGGACTTAAGACTTATAGCGATATAGACTTTGTGGCAATGGCGCCGCTTTGTCGGTAACGGTAATACAAGATGCCTAACTTAAGCTCACTATATACAAGAGCATCTTGACAGGCTATGCAAATAAAAGTACTAGCTCTTACTAAATGTTCCATTTTATTTTTAAGAATTGTATATATATAATTTTCCTTTTCAATGTGACCTAAAAGCCAAATGCTGTTTTCCATTGTAGAGATGGAAATGGAATATATGTTGTATATATTTGAGAACTAGCCAGTATATTTATTTATTATAGTTAAAATTATTTATTTTTTATGTACTGATGTAAAAAAAAATCCTCCCTTTTTCTTTCAATTTTACATGGTTTTAAATTTTAAATCTTATTAAAATGATGATGAAAATGTCTTTGGTTAATTAAAATGTTAAGTTAAAGTTATATAAGTAAGAAAAATAATGGTTAAAATTACTTTAAATATTGTGTGCACAGTTTTAATTATAATGATAGCCTGTGTAAATTTAATGAAACAGTATTTTAGTAGTGTTGTACTTTTAATAATGCCTTACGTAATTCAATACATATTATATTCTTAAGGCATTTTAATATAATATATATGTAAATAGCATAATACATTTATATGATCTATTTAAAATTATCTTATTGTACAGATTTAAAAATAAAAGGTTAACAAATTGAAAACCCAAGCTGTTGGCATTATGAGAAGCGTTGAATGTTTTGCAATTATTAAAGTATTTCCAAGAGCTGAATCATGCCCAAAATTATGAAACTGAGTGCATTTTGAGTATTTCGATGCCAGATCATGCCAAATTTCACATGTGATGACTCCTTACTTATGCAAATTAAAATGTATTCTTTTAAAACATGTATAGGTACTCGTATAGTGGGTTTTTCGTCATGCTGCTGTTTAATTACAATATAACACTCAATCATAATTTGCGACCACAAAAGATATTAACTTTTAACTTTTATTCATTTCTTTCTTGGTATGATCTTCAAAATTAAAGAAGATTGTTCGTTAATTATTGGTAATTAACGAACAATCTTTTATTGTAACATTTGTAACAATTAATAAATCTGGTCTTGTCTTTACATTTTCATACTTATGCTTGTCATTTCTACAGTAATTAAAAAGACCAACAGTAAGTTCCCTCTGCCTACCCTGCTGTGTGCGGGATACAGCGTGAATCTGATATATATTTTATTATATTTAAAAAGACAAAGATAGTTTAAATAAAAAAATAAAAATCTTTTATTCTCCAAGATCCGCTTTTATTTTGTAATCACAACGAATCCAGGGCAATACGACTCTTGCATTTTAATTCGCGCATTATGTTCGTTTTATAATTTGCATGGACTTTAACCAACGATTCGCGTGACAGGTAGCTTTACCTTTTTCGGTGTAAATCTTTTCCCTTTACAATTAAGGCATGGATTTAAAATATCTAGTGATTATTTAGCAATCTCGATTACTTTTTATAGAAGTATATTTTTTTAAGACATAGTTTCCAGTGTGTATCATTACATATATATAAGTTAAATGAGCAAAATTGATATTTTCAAGTACTTTTTAATTGACTTCTTTGTCTAAATTGCTATTAATATGTTTACAATTCAAGTATGCCTGCCTTTATTTATAACTACAGTCATTTCTCGATTAAGTGGATTATTACATCATAAAGTGACCTGGTTTTGAAAGAAACCCTGCAGCAATACAATAAAAAATATATGTTTGTTTTATATTCAACCGTAAACTTGGTGCACATCATTTTTTTCTAATAATAGCCTATAGTTTTCATACTATACATCGAAGTCATTCCGAAATGACTAAAACTTGGCTTGCCGTATTTATTTATAGAACGAGTATACGTTTTAGAAAAATAAATTAACTAGACTAACGAAAATCATGTCAATAGCGTCAGTTAAGTACGCAGATACTATTTAGTACAATTACATAACAATAGGAGATGATTAATATTTTCCCAATTTTAAATAATAATACTCAGATTGATACGCACCCGAACGAAAGTAATTGTTGAGGCGATAACAATATGTAATTAGTTAGTAATTAGTGCTAACAAATGTATACTCGTTGCACTCGCGGCTTCGCCCGCGTGGACTACACGTTTAAAGCTTTAAACGGATACTTTTATGGGTTACCTCTTGAATCTTGTTGTCAAATTTCGTTGTAAGAAAGTTCGTTTCGTTTCGACTAAAGTTTCGTTTCGACTCTGTTTTAATACCAATTAATGAAATATTTACAAAAAGAAAGCAGAGTAGTAGTACTCTAAATGTATTGTAGTAGTATTAATACACTAGCGGACGCGCGCAGCTTCGCTAGCTTATTTAGGGGTGAATTCTAATAAACCATGGAACATGTGTTCAATGAAATATTTTAAAGAGTCGAAATTTCAAATTTTATAAAAATCGGTGGCGATTTGAAGATTTTTCCATACAAACTTTCAACCCCTTATTTGCACCTTTAGGGGCTGAATTCTAGAAAACCATGAAACATGTGTTCAATTAAATACTTTTAAGAGTCTGAATTTCAAATTTTATAAAAATTGGTGCCGATTAAAAAAAATCGATACAAACTTTCAACCCCTTATTTGCACCCTTAGCGGGAGAATTCTAGAAAACTATGAAACACTTATTCGATTAAATACTTTTAAAAATCTAAATTTCAAATTTTATAAAAATCGGTGCCGATTTAAAAAATTTTCCATACAAACTTACAACCCCTAATTCACCCCTTTAGGGTTATAATTTTTTAAAATCCCTTCTTAGTGGATGTCCAGATTACGAAAGTAAACATTTGTCCAAATTCCACGTTTCTACCATCAGCGGTTACGGCTGTGCGTGCATCTTACCTCAGTCAGTGAGGACAAGTCCTTTTATATATATAGATTATAATCATTAAGGCCGTTGTAACGCAACGGTAATTCGTCTGACTGGAACAAGAGGGAACGGAGTGTCTTAATACTACGAGTAGGTTTCATCTGTCTATTCTGCTAAATGCATAACACAGCGTGAATGTAATAAATAAATATCCTACTAATATTATAAATGTGGAAATATGTGTGCATGGACGTTTGTTTTCACGACTTTCAATCAAAAACTACTTATTGAACGGATTGAAATTTTACAGTAATATAGCTTATACATTAAAGTAATAATTAGTATGCTAAAATTTATGTTAATATTTTGTATAATTTAGATATCAAGTTAAACGGGCGAAGACGGTTTAGATCGCTAGTATAAAATTTAATAATAATAACCAGTGAGCTTATACCTCTATACCTAGACATAATAAACTACAGTGCAAGTTGACAGACTGCCAATAAATAATATGTTTAGGTCGGTCGGTTCTATATAACGAATTGGCCAAACTGAGCAAATGTCATGAATCACAAGGCAGGTAATTGTGGACAACTTTCTGTTGATTTAAAATGTAGATATTTTATTCGTGTTTCATGATGTAACCTCAGAATCATTCTCTAGCCAGTTGGAGATCATTACTCTACTTGTTTCGCGCTACCACGTTCAAGGTTAAGAGCTGGTACTAAGTTATTGGCAGCTGCTTTATATCATTAACGGCACTTGTTGAATAACAAAATGTTACTCTCAGAAATTCTAGTTTTTTCTTAAACAATTGAAAAAATCACACGTTAAGAACGTCATTCTATTGAAATTATATCTAAAATAAACATCCTGCGGAAAATACGAGCCAACTCGCTTCCAAGGTTGAGTGAACATAGTTTAGTTTAGCTGTGTTTACCTGCAATTTTTTACAGGCTGTATTACGTTAGACATTCAGTTATTATTATTTTAGCTGCACAAAAGATTGCATCATCGCAATGGAATTAAACTTTAAAACGCCAATTTAAAAATGTTAATGGGACTAAACGACGATTAAAGACTTATTATTTAAATCCTATTAATATTATTTCCGCTCGTAAGAATATCTTAAAATATAATTTGTATTTACATTTAAGACAATCACTCTTCTATTAAATAATATTTTTGGTTGTACAATACAGTTTAGTATGATAAATCAACGGTTTTATAGGGTCAGTATTAATCGGTGTGTCGTCGTAAACCGCTGGGCTGCAGCCAGAACGATCGTTGTATTGCTATCTGGCACATTTTCAGGAAGTCCACGGATAGGGCTTCCTAGTCTCTGTTAAGCGTTTATGACATAGTTAATAAAACAGCTAAAAATACATGTTCAATGTTTAAGGATTAATCTACTTTGTTCAATGTTTTAAGCATTCGATCGTATAAATAAATTTTCTATAATTTTTAATATCAATAAATTTTCTACGCTTGTGATCATCTAAGTCAGCTTAATCTATATTATGTGGAAATTATTATCAAAGTGCTTATCTTATCATTAGATTGTGTGTAAATTAAAATTTCAATGGAATTTAACAGATAGCTGTATTATTATAAGATAAATGACTTCATTAAAAAAAAGAAACGTCAGTGTTAAACAAGTAAGATAAGAGGAAGCAAGAGAAATGTAATGTACACTAACGCAGAGTGCCGGTAATCGTCCACTTGAGTAACCTTGACCTTAGCACTGAACCAAAAATCCGGGTAAGTGCTTGTACGGAGCAACGGCCGTTGGCATTCAGCCAAAACTTTCTAAAAACGGGTTAGCTGCAATGCTTCAATTAAACCCTTTGATCAACAATTGGGAACTGGAGACTTATCAATAAGTCGTTGCAATATTGACAATATCGTTGCAGTCTGCAACCGATAGTCGATATCGATCTGCAACTTGCAGTATCCGCAACATACACAAGATGAACACCTACTAATATTTTTTTTCATAAAAATAATATATAAAACTTTTATTTTCATGATTTTAACATAATGCGCAATGATTATAAAAAATCTTGAAGAATGTGGGTGCGTGCTTCCGGATATTATTTTATTAAATGTGGCTAAAATTAAATACAAAATGTACAATATCCATTTTTTATTGTATTTATACGCTTCGCTTCTGACTATAAATATAGCGTGACATAATTTTTGTTTACATAAATATGTAGTAGTATATAATTTACATAATTTTCAAATAACATAATGTGTTTACAAAATTATATGTTTTCATTTTAGTTTAGCAGAAAAAAAATATTAGATCTGATGTATAAAAAATATATTAATTTACAGAAAAAAATCACTGAAATATTTAAATAGATGCAAGTTTGTACTCTATGTGAATATACGGGATAAAAATATATATATTAGAAATTAAATAACATTTCAATTCTACAAGTGTTTCCAGCTGGCCAGTGTTTTTAAGAACAAGCATTACTTTTTTGATGATGTAATATTACAAATTATATCTAAATTATACGCTCCTAATTAACATAATATTATTTTTTTCCTCCACTTATAAGGAAATTATATTTAATTTGAATAATTTGTACGTTTCTTATTACTTCATAAATGTACAAACGTAAGTTAAAAGAAATACCCGTAATATGTATTCAATCTGTAATTTTTCGTTAGTGAAAAGAACTTACAAACGGAATTTAGAAAATAATCAACTCTAAAATCCATTTTCATTTCGTTTCTCTTTCAATAGAACGAAAAGAAAAGGTTAACAATAATAAAAATTAAATTCTCCATAAAAGATAATGAACTAATACTAGTTAGTGATTTAATTTTAACTGACTTCAAATGACCTGGTTAATGAATGCAAAGAAAATATCGTGGAAGGGGCCGAGTAAGTCTACAACTATAGTTTCATACGTCATTTTGTGCCTATTGTTAAGTGGTGAGAAATATATCGCGTGCTCTACAATACGTAGATTTTGTTACTCGATGAGAGATATGACCTAAGCGTGAAAGAATGTTTATATTTTTATTAAAAATTAAAAAAAATAATCAGCTTCATGCTGTATCCCGCACACAGCAGGGTAAGCAGAGAATCTAGTGTTAAGACACTTCGTTCTGCACGTTCCGCCAATTTTTCGAGGCATTGCGTGTTGAATGGAGGAACTCAACACAGGACTTGTCTTGCCTGGTGCCAGAGCGAATACATGAAAATATGAATAAAAATAATAGTTCATTCCTTTGAAAGTGGATAGAACTCACAATCGTCGCGTTAGGCTTTATTTCTGTTAGTCCTTACATATGGAAAAAGATATAGTGAACGTAATGCGTGAAATAATTACATTCATTGAGCATCGCATGTCGCGCTCAGAATTACTACTCTACTATAATTAGAACACGCGTCAGATTGCTTATACTTGTATTATATACGCACCGTCGTTGCATACTTGGCCCATATATTTCAATGAATATGTGTATTTTAATAGTCACTTTGTATGATGTTAACTTTGTGTGCCGGTGAATTAAGATTATTCCTATTCTTGCAACGCAATTTCCTCTTACGAAAGAAAATGCGACAATTGTGTGTAGAGAACTGGTGGGTGTGGGTTCGATTCCCACTCGAGGATATAAAGTATTGTATATTTTCATTTCTTCGCTGCTGTGTCGAGGCAAAATGCGGCCTTGAATTTCGCCATAATAGTCAATGCTTCCAGAATTCGACGGATAGTGACAAGCTTCTGTGTATTAACTCTACGCTCTCTTTGCCTACCCTGCTGCATAAGGGATACAGCCTGCAGTAGAGACCGGCAGAGATTAAATACTTACTAGGTAGTTGATAGATTGGGCAAAACGCATCAGGCTTTATATATTAAAAATGGCTTGTAATCATTGCAAGGCAACAATATTTTATTTTAATAATTATAGTCAAGAATAACGATCCATGTATTTATGCAATGCTCGATTTAAGTTTGACTTGTGCAGATGCCAGATGCAAATTTTAAAACTTGTTAACATAAATTTAAATAAGCACAAAAATGTAGAGATATGCGGTGTCTTTATAAAATTTTTGTCTCAGATATTTTTCAGTTTTTACAAGCATTGTTTTTTTTAATGTAATTATATTATCGTCTATATATATTTATATATATTAAAAAAGTTTATATATATATATATATATATATAACGATTAACGTTGTCTTTAAACTTGCTTAATGCAATCGAGAAGATTTATGTGTCTTTCATAATATTTGTAATCATAATTTTAAGATAGTTTAGCTTAATTTATGGCACTGATTAGACTAAATGTAGAGCATTGCCACCAACACAACACCTACAAATTAATTCGATATAAATACCGGATGTTATACTTATAGGCGTTGAGGTCATCGTACCCCAGGAGCACAAGTGTGTGACTGCAACGCGACCGTTGTGGGTTCGATCCCCACTCGAGGGACTGAATTATTATTTATTCATTTCTTTGCTCTGGTACTGGTACTCAACACACAATGCCTTGAAAAATTCGGCGGAAAGTGGAGAACAGAGTCTCTTAACACTAGGTTCCCTCTGCCTACTCTGCTGTGTGCAGGATACAGCGTAAAGCTGATTTATTTTTATACTTACAGGTGAATTTAATTTCGTTCCAACCTTCAAGTCATGTGAATAGATTTGTATGTTTATATATTTTGCATCTGAAAATAAGTCCTTGTTTGCACCACTTCCCCAATAACAAAATCGTGCCAAAATGTATTATTAGCGCATGCACAGCGTGTTTATGGGTAGGATTTATAGTTGCTAGACCTCGATTTTGTTGTATTAAAAAAACAATAACAATATCATTCAACGAAAATAATTGTAAAATTATAAGAAAAATAACACGCAATGCCCTGAACAGAATTCAGCGGGAAATGGGGAACAGAGTATCTTAACACTACCGTACTCTCTGCCTACCCTGCTGAGTGCGGGATTCAGCGTGAAGTTAATAATAAATATAATATTGTATGAAAAATAACATAAATAATTATATTCAATTCAATACAAAAGAATAAATATTAAAATACATAATATTTATGTATACGGACGCAATAAGCATTGAGCCATACCAGTATAGTCTTCTTATGAATGATGTTAAATATATTAACATCTAAGCGAATTCTATTGTTCGCTAACCTTGGCTGTAATCGAGTCGCGATAAGAAGTACTCAGCTAGCCGGGCTCGTGCTAGTGCAAGGTACAAGACGCATGTTAGATAGAGAGCCGACGTGCATAACTTTATATAGATAACGATAATTGCTAATCTATCATAGGACTCGTTTGATATAATATTATATTAGTATCGAGGAAAAATTAAATGTAGAATGAAGATTTTTTTACTTTTACAAATAAAAAAAAATGCTTTTTAGAACTAGCTAAAAGTAAAGCTTTTAGTTTTACGCTTCACGCATATAGCGGGTTAGGTAGAAATATTTTCCACCGATTTTTTTTGAGAATTCTCAAGGCATTGCGTGTTTACTAAACGCCGCCATCGGTGCCTCTCAATCATCGTGTTATTCATGCTACATATAATATAATTATGGAGAATATCATAAATATCGTAATTATGTAATATTTCGTATAATTAAATATTAACAATATTTTATAATAAAAAAACTTTACGATTTTTTCCACACAGGTAGGTAGAGAAAAAGAAGTGTCAAGGCACTTTTATTCTCCATTTACGTACATAAATAATAATTATACCGAAATGTAGTTGTTGCTTTAGAAAATGTTGTATAGAAACTGGGGTAATGATCAACCGCTCTAAGAATTCAATGGCGCCATAAATTGAAATACACTATCGAGTCATCAATCGCGAAATAATGTACGTACTTTGTTGTATACGCCGAATGCGCTAGGTGCAGTCGGCAATGAAGTCATCTTTTTAATGAATGGCTGTATTTGAATCCTATTGACTTTATAAATCAGCTTCACGCTGTATCCCGCTCACTGCAGGGTAGACAGAGGGATCTAGTGTTAAGACACACCACTTTCCGCCGAATTCTAGTGGCATTGCGTGTTGAGTGGTAAAACTCAACGCGGCTTTACAAAACGAAACATAAGAGATGTCTCGGTGTAATGTTAGATCAGTAATATCTTTGCCATTTTCAAATACGTTGGCACGAATTCTTGTGACGTGCAGCATCCGACATGTACCAGTTAGCGAACTGTCACTACATCGCATGAAATGAATAATGATTTATTAATATACCAATATTATACTACCTCAACCTTTATATGAACGTAATTATCCTTCAACAATTTACTTTTGAAACAAGTTTTTAATTAAAGTTTTGAAGTAGCATCAAGGATTATTGATATGTCATATTCCATGTCGTAAACGCGAAATATAAAGAGCAGGCACAAATAATGAGCATGTAAATAAACGAATACGAACCTTTTAAAGTATTTAACTTCCATGTAAAACAATTCAACTACAATATTATTATATTCTTGAAAGAAAACTTGTTTATCGTCGTTTTATCGTTTTGCTTGAAAATTTCTCGCAAGTTTACATTTCATATTAAGTGTATAGCGATAGTGCAAGCGACAACGTATGAGTCAAATCCAACAATGAATAGCTCAGAGTAACAAACAAATTCCGAAAACTATAAAACACCGTTCATAGAATTAAATCTTAGATTAATTTGTAGAATGAAGTAGCCGTATAATAATTTGTTACATGAATCATTTGAGCGCTACCATCAAGTCCCATACAAAATACCAGCTGAAACATTAAACAGATTTATGATGCACAGCTTTAATGAAATGAACTCAATTCCGTGATTAACGATAGATACAATGTCCGTGTAGGATTTTTAAATTATCTAAGCTCTAAATGATTATGTTTTTGATATGACTAAACTATTATATAAGCTCTAAATGATTCCTTTTTGGCGTCACGCTATATCCTGCACACAGCGGGGTAGGTAGAGGGAACCTAGAGTTAATGCATTCCGTTCCCCATTATCCGCATATTTCTTGCGTTCTTGTTTGGAGGCCTTGCGTGATGTGTAGCGGAACTCAACGCCGAGCTTAGTTTCGAAACCAGAGCGTAAAAGACGGAAATATTAAATATTTCATTTCCTCAACTGGAAATCGAACCAACAACCTGTCGCGTTTACAATCACATAGCCCCTGCACGAATGGACTCAATTATAAATGTAAATTTTTATCTTACAGTAACCAATATTATACTAATAATTATTTACTTTAGTAGATTTTATTTTCCTCTCTGAGACTAAGGTCCATCCTGCCATGTTCTTTTTATATCAGTGTAGCTCTAATTACGCATGACAATCAAACACAGTACATTAAGCCCGAGCCCTCATCAACGGCAACTGAGCCTTGACAGATTAACGTGCATTAGCCAGGTGTCAACTAGTCACGCCATTCAGCGCATATTACATTCCACATTAGCATTATATGGAAAAGAAAATGTATACAAATAAATATTCATACTTTTTATCCTTACTAATATAAATAAACCTAGGTTTAAGCTATACATAACTGTGTATGTACTACTAGTTTTATTTGTATTAAAAAAACCCCAAATAAAAGTAAATATTTTTTTGTTTCAAATAATAATTACTTATCTAGTATTTTAATTACTATTATTATATAAAGCAAAGAAAGCTAATTAATATCGTATTTCTATTAATTCCATCAATATTAACTTTTTTCACGTCAATTATTGTTATAAATTCATATAATTGAGCGCTCTCAATATTTAAATAAGGTGTCTACCGACGAATTGGGTCGAGGTCGAGTCCATTACGACCTAGAGAAAACGCACTGTTTGAATTAGATTCTCATAATGTGAGCTGCTATGTGTAACGTAAACAAATTTTATTATTACGAAATTTGCAATCATACGAATTGCAAAAATAATTTATAGGAGCGATAAAATTTATGTTCATTAAAACAGTAAAAGAGTTCTCTGAATCACCTTAGTTGTTTCAAGGAGAAAAGAAATTTCCTACGCCACACGTGCGATAGTTACGCAAGATTTAGAACGTTTATTTAAGTAATAATATTTCACGATTTTGACTTGGTTTAAAATTAATAACCGTCTCGGGAGGAATCATTAAGCGCGCCGTACCTACTCGGACATGTGTGAATCGTTTTAAAGTAAAAATTTTGGCTTAACAGAATTTTAATTAATCTTTATTTGAAGAATTAAATATTTATTATATTTTCTTTTTAATTTATATATTTTCTTCTCTTGCATCATCTAATTCACAATAATTAAAAAAACTTAAAAAAAAAAATAATAATAAATAAAAATATTTATTTCAGTTATAAAATATTTTATGTAATACTTTTTTTAATATAGGAACATCATTAATATTTCAATATGATAAAACTGTTTTTCGAAATAAATTAAAAATAAATATATTTTTAAATAATATAACCAATATATCTTAATATTTATTTTATTACAACCTGTCAAACGCTAAAAGGGACTGGACCCACTGATGGAACCGCGTTTGCCTCATTAGCAAGTGACTAATAGTATGTGTTGTAATGGCGCCCTACCACCTTCAACAGAAGCGTTGCAAATTTGTGAAACTATGCTAATACACTGGCCATACATGACACTTGGGAAAGCGGAAAAACAATTGAGTCAAAGAATATACCTACATTTAATATTATAACCTAACTTAGCTTAACGCTATATCTCTAGCAAGGAAGTCAGAGAAAACGGAATATATGTAATTATAATGCTAAATATATTTCCATAAAGAACTTATTTTCTCTGTTTATTGTAAAAATATTTAAAGCAAAGTCATCGATAATGAAATTTACATGAAGTGACAGGTAATAAACAAGGTAACCATCACATTTGCAAACGTCATTAAGCCAGAATGTCCATAAAGACACCATAAGTATTTTACAGAGGCGGTATTTTCAACAAAAGGTATTACGTTTAACGTCGTCCCGAGCAGGTGGGGTCGCGTCTCTTTCGTAGTGTTCGTTTTTTCCCTGACATAAAATAATATAAATAAACGAGAAGGTCGACTTCTGTTTTTATTTCCAGGCCCACCTGGTTTTACGAGTATGTGCGAACGCATTTCAGATTGTTTCAAGTATTCTTTCATAACCTAAACTTCGTTTTAAAGACTCCACCGGTCGTAAAGTCCAGTTTATGCGAACGTATTTCGAAGTCATTGGTCTTAATTTAGATATTACGTATGCATTTGTCGATTTTAATACGAATTTTATTGCAAATATATATTGTATATCTATGTTCAGTTTTGTTAGTGTAATCATTTCAATTGAAGTTAATATAAATATATACATTAATAATAACATGATAATATGCATGTAGCTGCGTTTGCAGGTAATAATTTTACTTACCTAATCACAGCTTCGTTAAAACGTTTAAACTTATTATTATATTATAAAAAAAATATGCCAAGTATTTACATAAACTGTAGGCTATGTTTTATTTTTATATATTACTGTAAAGTCTTATCCAAATACGTTCAGTTTTTTTTTAAAGTGAAACAAAGATGGATATCCTCACAAACTTTTACATTTATAATATTAATAGGATAGTATGATTAAACAAATTGCCAATTCATTAACAAAATATTAAATTCGAATTAATTATTTTTTGCACGCTAAAGCATGTTTTTGTATAATAACATAGTAATATTCTTCATAAATAATGTTTAAATGCTATTACATAAACAAGTGATGTTATCGGTTGTGCTCAAAGTAGCTGCGACTACTTCTAATTCAATTTGTTGCCGACCAATGATAATTTGTTGAAGTCGCCCGTTCACACTTACTTTTTATTGCCAACATCCTTGCTACTTATTAATATGATATTTATTTCGAAAATTCGATTTATTATTAGATAATAATCTGTTAGAAAATTGAAATATTTAATATTTTCATTTCTTCGCTTTGTCGTTGAGGCAAAGCGCGGCGTTGAGTTCCGCCATTCAAAACGCAATGCCTTCAGAATTCGGCAGAAAGAGAAGAACGGAGTGTCTTAACACTAGGCCTTCTCTGTCTATCCTGTTATATGCGGGATAGAGCGTTAATCTAAAAAAATATTTAATATTATTGAGTAACAAAATTAATATGCTATTAGTAGAGTAGTAAGATCACTTCACCTGACAAGGACACATCAACGTGTCTTATAAAGTAGTTTCGGATATTCTGGTTTCTTAGCAATGATACTGCACTCATGTATCTATATAAAAAATACTAAGTAAGGTAAATGTATTTGTAAGGTAAAATAAAATAAGTAAGGTAAAATAATATACCTACATTATGTAAATTTGTATATTTTAATTATACGAAAATAAAAATGCACTTTTATCGAGAATTTCTTTGGCAACTTATGTGACTTTATTAATTATAAAATTTCGTAAGCTTTCCTTATCAATGCATTAAAATGCGAAAGCATTCATCGGACAACCTTCTGGTTATCCACGTGTTTGATTAAAGCGTCAGTCTGGCCCGAGAGACATAAATCCTTTCACGAATATAATTGAGCTACATTTATGTGACGAATTGTCAACTATCGTCTAGTTCACAAGTCTTATCGGACTTCAAAAGGAATATTTTCGATTCTAGACTGAGATCCTAGGGCCCCCAGACCCATCTCATTTAACAAAGCTGAAATTTTGAGGATTAGTAGTCTAATATATAGTTTACACAGTATGCGTACTTACTAACTTGAATTGTTAGTCTAATTTAAAGTTAATAAGAACGCACACCGACCGTCTTAACTACATATTAGACTAACAATTCTCAAAATTTCAGTTTTGCTAAAACAACGTACGTCTGGAGGCCCTGGGATCTTCGGCTATTCGTTGATGAATGCGGATACGTTCTGTAGATGCATTCGGTAGATAGTCTATTTGTCAAGGAATATTCACATCTAAGCATACATTCAATAGTAGTTTATTGACTTGACAGCACGTTGGCTTGTTAAATGTTTGATTTATGGGCAAAAAGCAAACCACAAACTTATATTACGAGTATGTTTGCGAGGTTTACGACTGAATATTTTTATAGGAAATCGCTTGATACAACTTTGTAAATATTTATAATCGTATTTTAATAGTTAAAAAAATTGTATTCTAAATTAATCTTCTATTGTTGTCCTGCTATAAAAGGGCTTTATAAGCTATTAACCATTAAACCAGATATAGCTGGAAGCTAAAAAAAATGTATATTTTAGCTATTTATGTACACAAGAAACTATTCTCAAACAATTGCTTGAATAAACCACAATCATTGATAGTTAAAAATGATGCGACATATTGGGACTAGTATTGACGTTGGCTACTTCACAGTTAATTAACGCTGTTGTCATTTTTTGCAACTTGGAGATCATATCGCCAGACATATCGATCAAAATTGATAGGAGTCCGATAAATCAGCATCAGTTCGCTGAACAAGTGGACAACCTTGGTTATTTAAGCACAACGATGACTCAGGCATACAGGCATACTCCTTTAATGCGTTCTGCCTGAAGGTTTAAAGCATAAATTTCATAATTGCAGACACGTAGACAATACGAGAACAAGTGAGAGCGCGACCCCATGAATAAAAGATTTAAAACCGAAGGATACTTCCAACGGATAGAGGGTACTCGGACGAGATAGGGCACGACTTTATTTTTATTTGGTACAAGTATTTCAGGATAAGCTGGGATTCCCAGACGATAAAAAATAAGTATATAATGCGCTATTGTTTAAATCCACATTTTTGTAATAGCTGTATCTACTTACGAGGTTGGTATGGTAGCAACGTTACTGAACTATACAAATAAAAATCCTGTTCAATAAAGTTTTTAATAAAAAAATATTTCAGCAAATTATTATTTTTTTAGTTTTTAGGCCATAAATTAGGCTTTAACATCATATAAACGGAGTATCTTAACACTAGGTTCCCTCTGCCTACCCTGCTGTGAGCGCGATACAGCGTGAAACTGATTTATGAAGTAATAACAATTTTTACTCCCCTTACGAACTTTCGTAACTATACTTAATTATATTTAAAGTTATTCAATTATTTAATAAACATCAATCAGTACATGCAAATATGAAGTCATTATTTCACGTTCTGAAATCTAAACACGCATTCTTAATCTATTTCCATATTGATTAAACATGTAACTGGCGTGGGAATCGTCGTATTCCGTAGTAAATTATACGAATACCGCAATACACTAAAAATATAAGCAGTGAATCACGATCCATTCATATGACGCGGCGTTATGGCTGCGGCGATAAAGGAAATTTCTACGAAATTATCGAACGTTTTGTGGTGTAATGTTTATAAATAAATATATTATTGCCTTATGACAAATATGTGGCGCCGTATTAGGGTATACCTGAGGATGTAACCCATAAATATTTTTTTTTATGGAAAAGACAAGGCAAACGATCGTACGGGTCCACTGATGGTAAGTGATTACCGCGAGGACCCAATGCAACCCAAGAAGATCTACAGGTGCGTTGACGGCCTTTAATGTGGAGATAGACGCGCTTTTTAAAGGTACACATGTTGTATGGACCTGGAAACTCCAGGCCATTTCACAGTTGCGTGGCGCGTGGAAGGAAGTGGGAGTTTGTGTTATATTTTTTGAATTATGAAAAAAAACGGCAATTCTTAATCTTCACATCTCGTGGTACATTTAAAAAACCGGAGCAAGGGAGCTTAATGAGCAATTAATACTTAATTATCTATTAAGTATTAATTGCTAATCGATTGATACAGCGTTAATTATCTAGTGTAGGAGTATAATTATTACTATCGCAAATGATGATAATAACGGCACATATTATCAATTTGATCGTTTTATTATTAACGTCTTAATTATATACCTAACTAAAAAGTAATAATATTGGACTTTGATAAATATATCTACCTATACTAAAATGATACTAAAGCTGAAGAGTTTGTTCGGTTGAACGTTGCAATGTCAAGCAATATTGGTTAGAATTGAAAATCTTTTTGAATTGTATCTTTGTATAGACCTTTTTGAGCCTTCCTCAAAAAAGTTTGTTATAAAAATAATTGATCTTACCGCGTGTTATGCCGTAAAATAAACATTAAATTATGATGGTGATATTAATTATTGATATTTTAATTTTAACTAAAAATAGTACCTGGGATGGCTTTCGAAGTAGACTTAAAATTAATTTGTAGGAAATTTTATTCAATAACTAACAACTTTGTATAGGCTACAACAATTTTATAGGTGAAATCATACCACGTATATAATGTAGGTATCATAATCGGAATATCAACGCCATGGGAGAGTATGCACGCGAAAGTTAACGCCCGGTGCACTGTGCAGGCGCCACAGCTAATCCAACCGCTTTCGCCGTCGAATTTACATCGTGAGGCTGGCTAACTTTATATTTGTATTGCCATTTTTCTATAAGATATAAGTATGTAAATATAGAAATATGATACACTATACGCATGTTTGAAGTGCGTTTCTTGCCATGCTAAGCAACAAGATTAGTGAAATCATATTGACTCATATTTATTGTACATACCTATGTATTCTAGTTATATTCTAGTATCTAGTTATATTTAACTGACTGTCTTAATGCCTTTTAGCTACAAATTTAGCTTAAAAAATTAGCTTACTTTTGCTTAAATTTGGTAATTTCTAAAAATATATGTTTTTATTTAATGGTCATGTTTATCATCATTTTTATTTCAACGCATCAGGCATTCAGAATTTGGAACTAAAGTACTATTCGTTTCTTCTACTGTTTTGTATGGCGAGCTCCAACGTTACGTTTTGCCTTACCAGACTAAATTCTGACATTTGATGTCTGGTCAAAGTAAAGACATTATTATAAAAAATGTTTATTCACCATATTTAATTGTTTATTTAATTGCCTTGAGGCAATTGAAACTGCTTAATTATATATTTTTTTATTCGCATTACTATAATATTTGCTATACATAATAATAATTACGAATCGTATTATCATCTAGGTTAGTTACTAATCCTATATCTAAATATCTGCATGTACCACTCAGGTATACCGACATAAACGTAATATTGTAGGTACATTTATATATAAGATAAATGATTATTGCTTTATCTTTTAAGGAAAGTGTACACAAGTGGGCGGCCGTGTTCCCTTGCTTAGTCTGCTGTAACACTATGGGGTCAACAGTTCACTGCCTCTTGAAGAATAGAGGGGCCGCCATGATTCATTAAATTGTTTTTTAACTAACAGGTTGTTTATATGCTCGCGTTTCCCGGTAATTGGTTAGAGAACGCACTGTGGTTAAATGGAGGTAAAAATAACCGAAATATATTGAAGGAAATACATTTACATATACACATTCCAGTAATAACACTGCAATGTGTAGACGTTTATTTTAAACTACAATTTTGTTAAGAGGTTAATTTTTCAATTTTGATATTTATAATATTTTTAAAAAATTTTGTAATATATTACAAAACAATTGTTAAGGAGTTATAGATATTTCGTTTACCTAATAACAAATGGAATACAAAAAGTTTGTGAAGCTATTACGTACGAAGAATTTTGAAGACCCAAACATCGTAAGTACATACGTGAGTTGGCCGATCCCCAAGCACACTCATAATATTTCTCATGCTTTGACTAAACATTACACAAACGGACAAATTTATGTACTTTTGTAAACTTTCATGGCTCCAACATTCTCAGACACACGTAGATATTTTACCCAAACATAACTAACTACAAGTAACAAATGCGATTGCAATATTTGTTTTTCCTTTCTTAATAGCATGTGCTATACGTAAAATATTATACGAAAACTTACTATTATTTTGAATTAATTAAACTGATTATATTTCATTTTATTAGGAAAATATTATTTAACACTGCATATTTGCAAAGCTAAAAAAAATACCAAAAAACCACGGAGAGTTTATAAAAAATAGCTCTCACTTTTATTTTACTCCTGTTATCTGAGGAATGTAATACTTAATTTGTAATTTAAAGAAGAATACCTACAATAACGTATTTTAATGCGCTTTAAAAATACATAATACAAGAGTAAGCCGTCGGCGCCACACCTGACAGCGCTGTGTATGGAAACACTCGTTTCTTTTTACTCTCTTAGTGCTTCACAAAAAGCAAATATCATGTATGCTATATAATTATAAATATGATAAAAAAAAACTAAAATGAATCTATTGAGCTTATGACTATTCTATTGAGTATTTCTATTCTAATCTATTGAGCTTATGACAATAAAGTTATTAGTTATACAGACGTTATACGTTATATATATACGTTATAGTTATACAGACTAACAGATAAATAAACTTAATTGTATTAATATTTTACAAATATAATTAGCTAATCTTTAGAAATTATATAGTTAGCTATTCATAATTTTTGATTGTATAATACGAATATAACTGTTAAATTTTTTGCAAGCATTCCATGAAAACTTGAAATTAAAGTAGGTACTAATTAATAAAATGAACGCCGATACTGTCACCAACACACGTTGCGGTTGGCTTATCAGATTAATAGATTCAAATAAGCTCTCAACACATTGATTGATTTGTTCAAGGTAATGATTGATGTGACACGAATCTAACAGAGATATGTGCCGCACGTCGCGCACTCCGACAGCTGTGATGCCTCCAAAGATTGTTGGCATTAGTAAATTTATTTAATTGGGTTGCAAATTTATTTCCTATTTAAAATTGCATATATTGCATATTTTAAAATTTCTATGATTTTAAAAAATATATTTATATAAAACTCGAATAAAGATTATATATGCGTTTTTATTACACTATTATATTATAATGGAATTGTTTTTCAATTATTGTTGATTATAAAGGCGTTTTCTCATAAATTTTATTTACATTTATTAAAGTGAACTGGGTCATTAAATAAAAATAACACTTATTCATGCTAGCTATGCGGTTAATTAAATAAATATTATTTATCAGTCTCATTCACATGGCTTATTAAGCATAAATATTGTTCAATGGGCTCTTCTGTAACCGCAATTCGGAAAATCGTTTACCTTGAACTGACCACAGAATATACGTTTTGTCCCCCTTTGTTTTATTAATAGTAATTAACATGCCTTTAAGATTACTTTGTTGAATATGCGTGTCGTTATAGTATGTGTATATATCATCTGTAACTTATATATATCATGTAATTAACAAATAATTAATAATTACTTAAATTACGGGTAAAGACCAGATTCATTCAAAATTAAAATTAAAGTTTGTGCTATGAAACAGGCGCTTATATAAATACATAAACCTATTATTCTAAACGTAGTTCTATTTTTAAAGTACAAGCGACAGTGTGATGCTATCTATGTGTATCAAATGCCATATCAACATAAAAAGTTTAATGAAATAAAAAAATATATAAGTTTTCAAAACAACTTATATAATTCAATAAACGCACTAATTATGAACTGAGAATATTTCAACGCGAAGTGTCAGCGTCTTGTCAGTGCAATTTCTTGATAAAACCGTCTCGGTACTCACTGATTGCTTTTAAATATTAAACGTGACATTAAAATCATGACAACGACACTTAAGCTTAACCTTAATAAATATTAATTGGAAAGTAACAATTATATTTTGTTAACACAGATTATAAATGCCTGAAGTAATGCATATAACACATATTCGTGTTTTGTATATTAAATATTTCTTACAATAATATATACATTAAAATCGAGTATAGACTAAGCTTTATTTCTCATAAAGTTAAAAACATTCTGCTACCGTCCAAAGTAGGGTAGGCAGAGGAAATATAGTGTTAAAACACTCAGTTCCCTACTTTCAGCCGAGTTCTAAAGGCTCTTTGCTGCTGTGCTGAATGGCGGAACTCAACGCCGCACTTTACCTCGACACCATATCGAAGAAATGAAAATATAAATTTAAATAAATATCTACATATCATAAAGTTATTTATATAATTTAAACTTTCGAACCACAAAACCTTTTTCAAAAGGAACTTAACGTGTTACTTTAACGTGTTTTAAATCCCTTTGTGGCTGTGCGTGATGTATTGTATCTTTAAGTATACAAGGCACAACAAGCACACCTACACGCTTTCCGAAGTTAATAGCTTGCTTATTGTTCTCTAATACTGTAATTGTATATGAAAATAACACGGCTATTAGAAATTCTACCGGAGAAAGTCTATATAAAATTTAACTCTTTCAATATTGACATTTGTTGGCTTAAATCACAAAAAAATAATAACATTGCAATAAGAAAACGCGTAAGTCATTCGAATTATTTCATTCTTCGAATAAAATTTGTATACAGATAAATAATATTTTGATATCAACACAAAAACGTGCGATAATGTAAGCAAATCGGATTAGGCCGACCCTCACGAAAATATGGCGTTTATTTATTCACTGGCTCTTTTGGGAATTCTTTTGTTGTGTTGCCTTTTTTATTTGAAAGAATTTTAAAAAATATTTAATTTAACTGGTTTTAGGTAAAAGTTAAAGATATTTAGACTTTAATGTACTTACTCCATGAACTAAAGCGATTTTTAATCATGTTTTATATTTGCCATATTTTTTTAAAAATATTAACTCATTATTATTTAAATGTTTGCTAATCGCTAATTGTTCAAGTATACAATCAATTAATATACATTTGATATAAAACAAAAATATAATACTATACAAAAAATATATAATCACGAATAACAATTTTAAAGGGCCCAAGGTGACCACAACAATGAAATTTTGTAAAGAGAAAAAAAATACTTTAACAAAGCAAAACAATCAACCAAATTAGTTTCCAAATTGGTTTCATTATAAGTCCAAATTATTATAGCATCGCTTATTTTGGACATATGTTATTTAAGGACACGAGCAGGTTAAGAGTCGTGCGGCCCAGCTGCAAGCCGCATTGTAATTAGAAGCACTCAGAACCAGTTGCTCCAGCTAAAAAAGCATCCAGACGACCAGACATCATCTCCATTGACAAATTATTTTTGGCAATGAATGCGTCGTTACCTTATTGTGCCGATGCACTCGATGTATTAGGAACTACACGATTATATTCGTGCATAATGGACAATCGGCAATTTATTTTCTGATTTGGATCGTTGGTTTCCCATTTTATGATGACATTGTCTTCTCAATCTTGATTTTAACCTAAACGTATTGTTATTTGAATTTGATTTGTTTTGTATATCCTCGGCTTGGAGTATAAGCCTGCTAAATCCATGTTTTTTCACAATGTACCAACATTTATTTACCATTTACTCCTATTATACGAATTTTCGAAATAGTAAAAATACATATTTACTCTTATTTTTTTAATTTTGTTTTCCGACAACATTATGTTTTCTTTATAAAAAATAAATTAACTTATAAATATTATGAAAGTATTGAAATAATTCCATAAATAATTATACGTAATGTACTTCGAAAATAGTATCATAAGCTCTTTGTTATCGTACTCGTATTGCGGCTTAGAAAGCTTACGCTGACCAACCACAGGTAAACAAGTGTGTCTTACGTACTGCACTGTTTTGCATCAACAAAATATTACTTGTGTTTCTCCCTTCGCATGTGCTACACTTAAAAGCTATAAGAAATTTTATTGCAAACTTGTAAGTTCACGGCCAAATTTTATTGGAAGATGTTATTTTAATAAAGACATATTGACTACCAATTTACTTAAATTGCTACTGTTCAAAAATACTTATAGGTATATATTATCAAATGTATAATATAAAAATTTACGCTATAAACTTTAGTATTTCTTCAGCTTCTACTTTTGCACCTTAATTTTATTTAATTTAAACATAATATTTTAAACTTCAATTCAATTCGAAAGCAATTAAAACTCTCAATTCCTTAAGAAAATTTACCTAATGGCACATTTTATGTTCATATCTACCATATACGGAAACGGATCATCATACCTCTAGATTCCCTCTGCCTACTCTGCTATATGCGGGATAGAACGTGAAGCTAAAAAATATACAAATTAATTATTCGTATCAAATATAAACAAAGGAACGTTAACATCACGTTTTTCTTTATACAGAACTATAGAAACATGCTGACCAGGCTGCTGACGCTGGCGCTAGTGGCGGCGAGCTGGCACGCCACCGACGCCTGCTCTTGTGCGCATGACCATCCACAAACACATTTTTGCAAGAGTGATTTTGGTACGTGTAAAAATATATAAAAATTGACATATATTAATATATTTATTATATTTTAATCTATTCTATCTTGACCATTTTTTTAAATAATAGATTTCTTGTTTTGTCATGAATGTTACGTGTATATGTCACCGTAAGATTATGAAAACCGTTATATTACAAAATTACGCTATCGCCAAACGCGTAATCTGTAAAAATTATGAACTAAAGGTTTTTAGAATGTAACGCTGACATATATAAGTTGTAACCTTATTTAGCTCAAAAAGTAAATAGAATATTAAAAGCAAGCATAGGATTATTTTATAATAATAATAACTATAGAAAATTAAATTAAGATCATGATTTAGATAGTCTGTGCCCAAAGGAGCCCTAATAGATATAAATCTTCTATCTTAATTTGATCTAAATTGATATTACATATAATTTCATGTTATAAGCGAAAGGTCTCATTATATATATTTTATTTACAGTTATCGTAGGACGAGTACAGAAATTATTTAGAGGTAGTGATTTCCTTGACACTTACAAGGTTAAAATCAGAAACACATTTAAAGTGAGTATTATGATTCAAAAAAATTATAGTCTAAGATAATTTCCTAGATGATCAGTACTATTTAAAGTGTTAGTATATGTTCTATAAGATTTTTTTTTCTTGAACAGGCAACCCCGAAGGCAGCGTTAGCATTAAAATCAGGGCGGATATTTACGCCCTCAGGAGATTCCTTTTGCGGCGTCAAGCTTCAGCCTAGAGAGACATATGTAATAACAGGTAATATAATGCAAACTCTTGATGTCTATTCCCGCCTATATATTAGAAGATCAAACATTTTCCATTGTTAACTAAAACTACTATAAATATTTATACGGCCAATTCTATTTATTTCAGGTCGTGTGGTTCACCTGCAAGCCCATATAGATCTTTGTGGATATATAAATAAGTGGCGTGAAGTCACACCGCGACAACGAAAAGGATTCCGGCTGCTCTACAAACAAGGATGCACATGCAAGGTGGGTAGCAGCGTTTACCTTCAAATATTATCAAAAAGGAGTTTAATGTATCAATATAATGAAATATTGATTACTCTTTTTAATCTATATATATAAAATCGAAAGGTTACTCACTCATCACGAAATTTCAGAAAATACAAGTGAAAGGAATCTCAAATTTTGCATACGAGTTACTTATAGGACGTAGGTGCTCGCTAAGACGGGAATTTGTAATATTCGTTTTCTAAGGGGTTGTTTTTGGGGTCGAAAGTTTGTATGAAACTTCGTTACTACAAATGCTAGGAGTCTCAAATTTTGCATAGACGTCACTAGGACGTAGTCATGGAGACAGAAACTAATAACATAGTTCACGCGGGTGAAACCGCAAACGGGCCGCTAGTAATTTATATAACCGAATAAAAAAAAAATTCTTTAACTAAATCTTAATACATATACCTACTTATGAAATAAAGTTAATGTTAATAAAACTATTATAATATAAAAAAATACAAGAATCCACACATGTTAATCGTTATTTAGCATCAACTAGCCGGGACCCATTTCCATATAGCGACTTAAAGGGTAATTTGAAAAATAAAACGCTTGAAATTGTCGCAACATTTTTTCCGTACATGAATATAAATGAAGAGTGTGTCAGACTGGCAGGTCACATAAAGGGAGTGGAAAGATGATCCTCAAGCTAAACGAAGCTTATTAGATTCGCTCAACAGTTAATGCCGCAAATCCGTTTAAATGTGTTGTTGCTTTTACGTAAAAGAGTCACGCGTTTTTTCTTTCTTTTAAAAACTTTAAATAAAAGAAGGCCTTGTTCAGTCATACGGTTTGCTCATTTTACGTGCTTATATTATTTAATTTTTAACAAAAGCTCATGATGCATCATGTTTGGAACAGTCAGCATGTGGGCTGTAGGCATATTATAATACCTTCGTTTTCTCTTCAGAGAGACAGGAAAAAAATGTTATTGGAAGTAGCATAGTATTTAAATTTTCAAAGATACATTAGAATCAGTTGCCTTACCGAACAACAAAGAAGAAGTTTTCCTTCTTTTTCTCTTCATATATTTTTTATATGAAATAAAAATTATGTTTTTTTTTAGTTACTAAATATTAAGTTTTTATTAATTATATTGAGGCCACCGTGGCGCAGTGGCACATGGCAGTAGCAGTAAACGCGACAGTTATGGGTTCAATTCCCGCTCAGGGGATTGAAATATTACAATTTATACAGTAATGTATAGAAATGGTATAAAGTAGTATAATATACTACTGTAATAACAGCTATATGTATCATTATCCAGGTGCACGTAAACAGACGCAGTACAAAATCTCCGAACACGTGTGTAACGGGCTACGACGAGTGTTTCGAACGACACGGCATCTGCCTTCACGACCGTGAACGACGTTGCCGTTGGACAAGGTAATTATATTACATTATACTCCTGATAACAATCTTTTAAATGATACCAAAGCAGTTAAATATAATTTAAAAAAAATATATTATGCTAATTAGTTATTAATTAAAGTTAAATTAGATATCTAATATATAATTATTTCATTTGTGGGCTGTTGCTTAAAAATTTTGACCTTCAATATCGTAATTGTATACATAATATGTCTTAAAAGTACTACGAAAATAAAATATAACGTTTTAATGTCAACGTTAGAGCGTGCATTCGCAAATCTCATTAGAGTTCAGAATTAATATTGTTACCGATGCTAAATATAGAGTCACTTTGATGTGCAGCTCGTTGCTTTGTTATTTATCAGTGATTATATTATGTCGGTTTACGTTCCAGGGCCCCAGCCCTCACAAGATGTCTGCAGAAACAGCACTTCAATAGCACCATGACTTGATTCATCAAACGACGCGAAATACTTTAATTATTCGTAACAAAATTGTATATTTCGATTCGAATTCATTGAAATTCCTGTTACCTTTTAATTGTTACTAATAATATGTTAAAACAGTGATTTACTAAGCCAACATTATCATCCTAGCGTGTTTTAAATATGATTAATAATGCAGACTTTGAATGTGGACATTTATTAACAAATTAATGGATGAATGTTAGTTCTGGCTAGTCACGACTATGTCTAACAGTAATAATTTAGACTAAATTAGGCAGCAAATGTGTGGCTATGAGATGTTTGTGATAGAGATGTAAAGAAATTATGACTGTATGAAGACTTTGATTGTAACGAATTTACTGAGAATCATTACCATTTGTTATATCACGATTTGGCGTTCGGCCCCAAATTGTTGTTTTGTCTCGTTGGACAATTATAAAATTGACGTTATTTTGTATTATTTATTTAAGTTATATTTATGTTTAAGTTAAATATTGTAAATTAACAAACTAGTTGTATAAGTAATTACAATAAAGACTTAAGAAACCAATTTTAAGTGTATATCATTAATTTTCTTATTAAAAAAGTAATTGAAAATTAAACTTACCATGTCAGTGTGGTTATGGTAGTAAGTTTGCTCGATGAGAGGGAAGTTCTCTCTGCCGAGGCGCCGCTGCAATTGTAACAGATGCCCGAAGACCCATGGTCGATCCTAACAAATAAAAATCGAATAGTGTAAATTTAATATTGCATAACTGTTTAAAATTTTTACAGTATTCTAAATATAAAAAGTAGAAAAATTTAAATTAATTTAATTAATGTTATACTACTATATATGTACTTTAGAGCCTTTTCATAAAATAGTGTGGAACTGAATTTAATTAATGCCTGTCATGGCGCAAGGGCAAGCGTGCTAATAATAGCGTGGCTGTAAACGTGGCAGGTTGTTCGATTCCCACTCGAGGAAATGATTTTTTTAATATTCTTTATTTCTTCGTAAATGTAACGAGGCAAGTGGCAAAGTGTCATAACACTAGGTGCCCAGGTTTCCTCTGCCTACCCTGCTATGTCCGAGATACAGCTACAAAAAATAAAAATTTAATAAAATTTATAATCAAAAATATGTACTCTGGTACCCAATATAATATTTTAGATACCAGAGAATCCTATGATTTTAACATGAAAATATAAAAAAATATTTATAACAAAATCTTATCAAAAACATAATACGAATGATCGTATAATATTTATTAAATATTTTTAAATGCATTTTTATATTGATTAATAACTAAAAAAGTTAAATTTTCCACTTTATAATAAAACTATATGTCCTACCTAATAATTTATCCAACAAGTAAACTCCAATATACCAAACTAAACTAGCCGAACGACCGTTCAACATTTTTGCCTTCCCTCGGGCAACGTATAATTTACGACTATGTAAATTAGTCTACTTTTTCTAACTTTAACAATATCATTTGCAACCATAGAAGTGACTGATTTATAGCAAGGCTACGCCTTTACATATGCAAATTTGTATGCACTCCCACGCAACCATTCCCTGTAGGTATACCTTAGCACGGAGTTTTGAAATATTTTTGTTAAATCCGGCTAAATACGAGTAGGACTCGGGTGTGAAGAGTTCCGTACCATTATCTATAAAAACGAGCATAACATTACGTTTGTTGTAGGAAACCCCCTTAAACATTTCAACAAAAATACATCATCTGTGAAAATTTCAATTGTCTGACTATAACGATTCGTGACATACAGCCTTGGTGAGAGACGGACAGACAGTAGATGTTTAGTGATAGGGTCCCTAAAAAATACGCTAATCATTTTTTAAATTCATATTTTTTCAAGAAATATATTTTCAAGAGTCATCGAGAGCTAAGTATTATCATACTGCATAAATAACGCTAATTTGAAAAAAAATATGATGTGATTGATTTAGGGGCGAAGCCACAGTCACAGCTAGTCATTATATAAAAATCTAAGCCATACAAAATTAACAAAACAAATTATGGTAAACATAAGCAATAAACATTACCTGGAAGTGATAGATAGAGTTAAGACTATTAATGGAAGGTACTCCGCCGAACTTGAGGCCGAGGAGCAGCGCTCGGTGGTCAGCGCCTGCGTCGCGAACGTTCTGCCTCACCAACACGAAGTCCGGCCTTAGAATAAAAAAAAATATTTTAAATTAAATAACGTAAAAAGTATTGAAATTGTTTTATAAAGATTATAAGAAAATATCATATTTGAAAATATAAAAAAATCAACATAGCAAACCCTCGTCTATTAAAGAAACTACCGAACACCTATCGCATTAGGCAGAGAAGGCGGAGAGAACCTAGTGTTAAAAAAATCTTATTTCCACTTTTCATATTTACGCAACTTCTAAATATTTCATAATTAATTATTTATAGATTTTACTACTACAAAGACATGTTAAATAAGTATAGACAGAGCCAAGGTACTTACTTAAAGCAGCGAGTCACTTTAGTTCCGCTGCGGTAGACCGCCATCGACACATTAGCACCGTCGGAGCTCGCCGTCACAGACAACTCCTATAAAAAATATAAGTCCAACAATTTCCTTCTATATTAAATTACTTAAACGATATTGGTTTAAGCTGTAAGAAATTGCGTCGGTTTATGTAATCTTGAAACCTAAATTATTTTCTCGTTCTTACTTTTCATTTTACAGTAAACTTTTAAAATATTTGTACGGTTTGCGTTGAGTTTCGCCACTCGGCACCCAATGCCTCTAGAATTAGGCAGAAACTAAGGAGCAGAGTGTCTTAACACTAGTCTCCCTCTGCATACCCTGCTACATGCGGAATACAGCGTAAAGCTGAGTTATATAAACACATCAACTGCCTATTCATGTGTTACAAATATTTTGATGAATATCAAAATAGTCCTGGGTAAATGGGGTTCCGGGGTGTGGTAAGACAACTCACATTATCAAGCACTTCGATGAGGACACGGAAGTAGTAGTGACAACCACAGTAGAGGCCGCGAAAGATCTAAGAGAGAAGCTGGCGCACCGCCTTGGCACGAAAGCGACAAAGAGAGTGCGAACAATGGCCTCGATCTTAGTCAACGGTTTTCATGAGGGAATAGTTATAAACCGGCTAACGGTGGACGAAGCCCTCATGAACCACTTCGGGGCCATTGTTATGGCGGCCAGACTGTCAGGAGCGAACGAGGTCACACTCATCGGAGATATCAATCAGCTGCCTTACATCGACAGACAAAATCTGTTCGAACTAAAGTACTGTAGGCCTAGCTTGACAACCAACATCACATGCGAGTTGCCTTGCACACATCGGAGCCCAATGGACGTCGCCTATGCCCTCGCCGGAGTATATAACAGCATTTACTCCGCAAGCCCCATTGTCCACTCCCTAAAGGTTCTCGGATACACCGACGCGCGAATACCACACTGTAATGACGGCACCCTATATCTGGTCCACACGCAGGAGGAGAAGAGGCAGCTGAAAGACCAGGGATATGGAGCTGGAGCAGGCTCGCGAGTCATGACTATCCATGAGGCCCAGGGGCAGACCTTCGCAGACGTCGTCATCGTCCGAACCGGACGCGCACGGATCCGAGTACATGAGAGCGTCTCTCACGCAGTCGTCGCAGTGACGAGACACACCAACACCTGTGTCTATTACTCTGACGATGGCGGTGACGCAATAGGCAACTTCATCAGCCGAGCGGTGGGCGCTTCATTTGTGGAGGTGGTGGAGGCGAACCTAAAAGGGGCAATGTCACAAAGAGATGATAGGGTGATAGAGGCACTGATCCAAAAACTTAAGGTAGGCGTTCTGCATAAGCCAGGCCAAATCTAATAGGCGAAGGTGTTCTATACATGTGTAAAATAATTATACAAAAGATATGTAATGTACTATAATAATATATGTTAAATAAGTTATATATGTTAATAA
>JAEBDU010013171.1:2121098-2145594 GCA_016802625.1 Heliconius numata
ACCCCTCTAGTATAAGCTCTAGATATAAGTACAGTTTAAATTGTCCCAAAATTAAGTACGCCACACTACAATAACTTTCATTTAATAAAAAAAGGCACGGGCAACTATGCGCCTGTGGATGTAGCTTTTTAAAAATAAAAAAAAAAAAAAAGAATATCAAAATAGTAATTAAGTACATATTAGAATCATTTTATGAATCCAAATAATTAAACGTAATCGTGAATTTGGATAGATTTATGACAACAACGTGTTTACATCGCGGTAACTAAGCTGCTTTTACACGCAGATATTAAGTTACAAGCACGCGAGCAATTACACTAATGTACTACGAAAATTGTTTCGCTTTGTAGATTATAATTCGTGATTCAATCCTTATATGTACTAAATCAATGGCAGTTGTTTGTTTTACTATAAAATCCATACCTATATTATAAATTCGAAAGTAACTCTGTCTGTCTGTCTGTCTGTATGTCTGTCTGTCTGTCTGTCTGTCTGTCTTTTACGCAATCAGGGCCAAACCGCTAATTTAATTGTGATAAAATACTCATATAGAGATACTTGAGGGTCTCGGGATGAACATAGGATACTTTTTTTTTCTCACATTTGTAATATTGTCGATATAAACCAATATATTAAAATATTTATTAATTTGACATGCAATTTATTCCGCCATGTTAATAACAACCACATGCGATCGTTGCTAAGCAACGGCTTGTAAAGTTTGTTGTTAGAAAACGTCACCTAAAATGAGCTTACTTAACGCATCTCTCTATTGAAAACTGAAAATAATTTCATAAATATATTTAATAAATATTCGTATAGTTCAAGCGGGCGTAGCCGCGTTCGGGTCCACTAGTATGGATATAAAAACTTACTCTGAATTCTGCCTGTTCTACACGTATATCCCACTCGCCAGGCAAGCGACGGCCGCGGAAGTACTTGGACCAGTCGGTGTTCTGATCGTCGACCACCAGCAACGTTACACATCGATCCCTGTTGTAACCACGACCGACAGATGCGACCGATGTCACGCTTCCTGTATTAGTATACGATTTATATGGTCAAATTTAAATTAAATAATATGTTTCCTTAACATAATAAATAGCAATTTCACAAAACAAGAGTTTAGAAACATAATGAAAGTTACAAGAACTCTTATTAAGCTAATATTAAAAAACTATAGTGTAATACGTTTCTCTGGTATATAATAATAAATATACCACAGATATATTTTAATATAATACAGCGCTAAAAAAATAAAAAGATTTATGTGATCAAAACGTTCGTTGCATGTTTTGTTCTCTGCGAATTATTTTAAACTCAAAATACTTGCTATTTCATTAAAATTGAATTATTTATATGTTACCTAATAAATTGGCTCCTTGGTCCCGTGCAGCTCCCGTAAGTGATTGTACACGTTGCAGCAACGATTCTCTGGACTTCGCCGGTGAGGACGGCGCAGAAGTACCCCTAGAACCTCCACGAAGGTTTAGGGATAAGTCTCCACCAGTACCAGTACTGGGTCCGGTGCTGCCAACACTAGGCGCTGGTGACGATGATGTACTGCCGATACTACCACCGGTTGCTAAAAATACATTCAAATCATTAGAAGAGATGTAGTTTCATTCATTTTTAATTTTTCTATATTTATTTTCTTTCTTTTTAATTATAGTATCTATATTTGTTTTATTGGTTAGAAAACGACAGATAAAAAATACAGACATAGACAAAAATATAGCAACATCCATACATATATAATAGGCCTAAAAATGATACTTAATAAATAGTGACATTAATTTAAGAGATAACTCACCCTGGGAGGCCGGCCTCTGATTCTGCGGCTTAGGCTGGCTGGTGGTCGCCGGGCGGCCGGTGTAGGGGTCCACCTCGCCCTCATCGCACTCGGACTGCAGGTCCCCCGAGCTGAATCTGCGCAACGCCTCCGCTGAGCTACGCCGCACCACCAGGACAGGGACACGTGGGGGGAAACCGACACACACATGTAGACACCCTCACCCTCACCCTCGTGACGCCCTCAGTACTACCTCTGTCTACTTGTTTGTTGTACTTGTAATGAGTAATCAAGAGCTTTGTGTGTTTTCACCTTTTGTTTAATCGTCCACTTATGTTTGTATAAAATATAATTGTCTAGATATCGTTTCAGTATCTATATGTTATTTTTAGAATGAAAAAGTAATACAGGTATTGTGTTTTGCTAACACGATTACAGTACTGTTTAGTTATTTTAAAAGTGCAAAACTTCAATGTTCCTTATTGAGAAGCAAATTTAATTCAAAATATGTAATTAATATCTGAAAACTACAATTCCTAGTTATATCGTCTCACACGACTTACCTCATATTTTAAAGCACAAGTAATTGCCACAATGATATAAGCACCATGCATTGATGATGATAGGTTCTTTGGGCTTTTGCTAAATCACAACATTGACGAAGTTGGTCAGGTATTTTTTAAATCTGAGAGCAGATGAGTGTTACACTGTATGCGGCAAAGGGCTTGAAAGAAGGCTTGAAAGACTTGGGCTGGGTCCTTACAACTAATAAGAGAAAGTGATCCGTAGTAAAAATAATCTTTTAGTTAAAACGTACTCATATGTCTTTGTATGCTAATATATTTCTTTTTAGTTGTAAGTTTAACGATGTGGAATATGTGCGGAATAAGGAAGCATTATCAAGCGGGCTGCTGTGCAATACACTTGATAATTCGGCAGTAGGCGGAATTACACAAATAATATTTATGAACACACATTACTATACAATAATAATAATTAAATAATAATAAAAAATATTTTAAAAGTTCTGATAAAACTCCTCGGCAGCAGTAAAATTCCCTGTTTATTTAACATTTTATTTCAAAAATCTACATAACAAATAAGCTCATATTCAAATGTAAATAAATGATAACATGTAGATCTAAAATAAAAATAATTATAAAAAAAAATATCACACATAATTTCAACCAAGGAAAAGGGAAAAAGCGTGCGAGATGGTTCCGAGGAGCCATTAGTTAAGTACACCAATTATAACGCCGCGTATTAAAGTACGAGTGTGCTTCTTTATGAAGCCACCGTAATACGCAAGGACAAGAGAAGTAGCTCCTCAGGTCCACCAGATTATTTTACTTAAAAACAAAACTCACCTTCTTTTCAGGTAATTGACATTGGAGGTGAAAGAACTTCGGAAGCTTGAGAAAGACAGGGTTGATGTGGTCGCGGCCTGCGGGCCACAGATTCCAGGACACCCTGAACGATCTATTTTGACCGCTCCTTAGAAAACCATTAAACTTATTATTACTAAAGTCTGTTTAAACAATTGTTTGATTTATTGAAAAAATAAAATAGTAAAATTTTTTAGTTGATAAATTAACTAACTAATAATATTTTAATAATGTAGTACAAGTAAAGCTTATTTAATATACGTCTCTATAAATTATTGAACCCAGCCACAGCGTCAGGGTTCCTCGATAGAATATAGCATCGGAAGTGTAAAAGGAAATTAAATTGTGTTTCAACTTACCTCGGGATATTCACCCGCAAGTGCAACTCGATAGTATTGGAACGAACACTGGCTGCCGATAACGTTGAGTACGATAAAGGTTCCTGCCAACAAAAAATGTTTATTCAATTTCTTTTCACCACTCCATTTTATTTTCATAAAAAATAAATTACAGTTGGCTGGTTGTATTACTTCTTAAAAGATTATATATTTATACTTTTCCATTAGTAATGAGTACTTAAGTAGGTTCAATGAAAAAGAATCAGTAAGAATAAAATATAATTTAATTGAGGCGAGACGTGGTGTATGGGCACAAAGTGCGACTGTAAACGTGACATGTTATGGGTTCGATTCCCACTTGATATTTAATATTTTCATTTCGTTGAGTTCCGCCTCTCAACAAGCTATGCCTCCTGAATTCAGCAGAAAATGCAGGAAAAAATATTTTCTTGAACCTAGAAGTGTACATTAAACATAACATGTCTATACAGGTAGACATTATGAAAAACTATTTATGAATTTAATACTATTCGCACAAAATTCTTCAGAACTTTGTACATAACGAAAACTTTAGTTATATTAAAGCACAAAGCGTTAATATTTCGGCTACAGTTTGCGTGACATGAAACTTTCGGTATAGACGATCCCACAAGTAGGTAATAGATGTTCATGTTACATTGCTCAACATAGTTCATTTCATTTCTACAGAAAATTTAATACAAATTGTAAGTCATCTGTACCTAAATATAAGCCATATTACATTTTACTACAGATTTATATAGTGATAGTATAATTTATTAAATTTACAAAAAATATAAAACTAATTAACTTTTAAAAGCATAATATTTTATAATAAAACGCTTAGGCCTCTATATTTTGCGTGTAATTATACTGCTAAAGAGCCATATTTTTTAATTTAAATTGTCGACATAGATACATTTGGCCTCCAGCCAACGACCCGTGTCGTCACACGTTGCATCCCTACGCCATAGACCTACCTATTTCAGCCCCATTGACTTCCATTCTCAAGTTCACACTTACCCCAAATCTATGCACAGAATACGACACAAAAACATGTTTTCGCCAAAAAAGTAACTATTTTAAAATAAATTTAAGGTGAATAGGAATATAGCTAAATATATAGATAGATACTTCATTGATTTTAATCTGTAAACTGTCAAAAAAGCGAGATAAATTGAAAATAGAATATGATGCATGCCCAATGGCTTCTATTGTCAAGTTGACACTTGACCTCGATCTATTTATGGAATAAAAAAATATACTTTAGAAGCTCGCTTATACGAGTATAAAGAAGCCATATCTGATAGTGCTTAATTTTAATTGGCACAGTAGTACTTTTTATTATGATGATCCACCGACTAGAAAAATATTTAAAAAAAAACAAGAATATTTTAACATATTCGCAACCACAATATAAAAATATTGTTTTAGCAATCACTTTCAATATTAATATAAGTTAATTAACTAACTAAACTGTAAATAACATAAATTAATAAAAATACGACAAAATAATCAAAATTAACATAGCGGTCTTAGAGCTAGACTTTACTGAAGGACGGAGATAAATAAATAGTAATTGATGCACCATTAATAAAATACATAAGAAAAGAAATAATTATACTACAAAAGCTACAAATTGCAGTTTAGAATATAAATTCGTAAAAGCACAAACTAAAAGACTTAATATACAAAGGGTAGTATTTAAATCATAAAAACCTTAGGGTGGTGTTGTTTAGCTAGTGTTTTTTCCTTTGTTTAATGGTAGCCGGGCGGTCTTGGTGGTCGTAAAGGGTGTACTATAAATCTGAAAAGATAGGACATAAAATGAAACAACATTGTAATAGCCCTGTATTAAAATAAGGAATGATTTATATTATAAGTGTACTTTGATCCCAATGCCTAAAAAGCGAATAATAAATTGGAATATTATATATGAAAAAAAAAACTTTCGTGTCACGGGAACTATTTTTCTAATCAAGCTACGAACAGGTAGTCATTTTCAAGCTTTCAATTTATCAAACTATTATAACCACGCGAAAGTCGTTTATTTAAGCATGGTTAACAAAAGGCTATGTCAGAAAATAGGGAACATGCGATTCATTTTAATGTAAGATTTTAATAGCATTTAGTATATTATTGCTTTCAACATTCTATTTTTTAAGCTACATATATTAGTTAATATTACTATTTCTTTTGCTTTACTTTGTAGTTACTTAAAATTAGTAGTACTGGACAAATTTTATATTTATTTAATTTGTTAATTCTTATACGATAATTTTAAAAAACTACGTGCACCTCACCACATCTAGGTATATAGAAGTAGAGGTATTAAGTAAAAATTTCTCTACTAGTATAAAATCCATATATATCCAAAGATTTTAAACTGAATTTGCCAGAATTTAAAGCGCCAGTCATCTCCTGGAGTAATGCCAATTTTGTGACGTCCCGCCATGGAAGAATCGATTTGTTGTTCAGCGATGAAGATGTGGCACACAATCATCTCATTTGAAAGGAAAATACGTACTAGTTACTCAAAGCCTTATTTTAGGTTTTTAAAGCTTCGGTATATAAATTATAAGTAATAAAAACCAAAGGCAAAAGATAACAAATATAATTATTTTTTTACTCTAAAGCATGGTTGAATAAATTATTAGTTTAACATATAAAAAACACGCTTTGTTAGGACAACAGATTCATCTAGCACACTGTGGTCAGCTGCAGCATTTACTAATGGATATGGCAGGATTTCGCACCTTCCAGCTCTCACCATACTATTGTAATGTATGGTGCTGTCAAGATCTGATAATATACGAACATAAAAACCTTCTAATGTTATACCAATACGCATATTTTTTTAAAAAAAACCTCCCTCTCCTCTCTCTTAACTCTCCTGTGAATTTGCTTAATATGCTGTTAGCAAATTTACACTCTAATCTACAAGGCCTAAATAAGTAGTCCTCATCCTTTTTTAATACTTTAACAACGACTTTTGACTTTACTTATGTTCTGTGTTACCAGTTATGTCCCATGAGTAAAATACAATAAATATACAATCAGAAGCAAACATTACTCAGATAATTTATTATTTATTGTATTTTGGGGAGAAAATTGTAAATATAAGGACAAATGTAGTCATTAAATATTTTTCTTTTTGAAGATACGTACGAAAAAATATTATGTTTTGTTCTGTTAATTGAGGCCGACGTGAAGCAGTGCCACAAGCATGTTACTGTAAATGGGACGGTTGAGGGTTCGATTCCCACTCGTGGGAATGAATTATTATTTATTAATATTTTCATTTCTTCATTCTGTTAAGTAACTGGTAAAAAGTTCGGCAGAAAGTGGGGAACAGAGTGTCTTAACATTACGTTCGTTTTGCCTACCCTGCTGGTGGTATACTCGTACAGTGTAAAGCTCATAAATATTATGTTTTTCTAAGTTATATATGTTTGAAATTAGTCCTCTTCAAATACTATAAAAAATACTTATACTTTTTTCTCTACGCAAATGTTACATGAAAGCTTTGAAGCGTTATTATAATATATACCTAAGTATAACACTTTTTTTGTCAGACGATCAATAAGGTTTAACACGCTTTATACTTAGTATTACTAAAAAACGTTTAAACACGCATCACGAGGTCTTTTAAACTACAAATATAATAAATAAAGTGATACATTACGACTTGCTATTCCAGAGTCAGTTTAATTAGTGACGGGTTGAACTGAATATTACTGTGTTTAAAAAGGTAGGTTTCGCAACTGTAAGATACTAGAGAATTGATACCTTGTTTGACATGACAGAACTATTATATTAATTTGTAAATTTTAATAAAATTAAATAACTACATTACATTTATAATTCAAAATATACACGGTCAATCTACCCATGGCCATACAAGGTCTATCCGTGTATAGCAATTTTATTATTTGAAAACTAAACAATTTAAGACTTATACAATCTTTGGTTCAAGTCATTATTTAAATAGTTTTTTAAAAAGCACGTTAATTAAAGAATTTATAAAGAAAATTAGGTCAATCCATTTTAATATAAAACCGATTAGTTTCTCGTCAAACAATTAAAATAACATTAGTTTATTGTAGAAATAATTTTACCTATACAAAGCATATTCATAGCGCTATGTAGAGCGACCGACATTCAGCGTAGTACTCATATTTCTTGTTCCCCGCCCCATATACCCATTTAAACTTTACCCTTAACACACAACAGACTCTCGCCCCGTTTTAGCTTATTCGTACTTAATTTAACATAAAATTAATAAGATGTTTTATCATATGATGATTTTTCTCTTATTATTACATAAAGTTATACTCACAGTTCGTAAGGGGAAATCCGGAAATGTGGGAAATCGGCTTACGGAGCACTGGTTGCGCGTTAACGGGTGGGAAAATGAATGTAAATGGGGGTGCCTTCTGCGAGACTAATGTGAAAATCGGCGGGACGGCGCACGCCTCCATAGTATTGATTTTGGGCGGCAACGAGCTAAGTATGCGCCCTCTACAATCATTTTTGGAACTAAAAACGAGGCTGCGAAGTTGTCCTTTGTCGTCGCTAGATGGCGTACGATTCGCTATGATCTTAACGTTCTAAATATTTTATTTTCATTTTAGTATGATAGTACTATAGCAATAAATTTCAAATTCATCCAATGAAAAAAAATTACTACCTTAAATGTAAGTAGGTTTTGTACTCATACTTTACCGTAAAAGTTACGACGCGCACGCGTTGAAATCTTTTAAAAAGTGCTTTAGCGCCAAATTTGAAGGCCATAATGAATAACATTTCTTTTATTGCTCACATATTCAATAAAGCAATTAGTCAACGTATTATATAGTTATGCATCTACTTATATAGTTTAAATAATATAAAAAAGACATTAAACAAACCAGCTGTTTCTGGTACAGGTATCTAATATAGTAACTTAAAATTAAATATTTAAATTTAATAATACATAAGTATATATGTACAAATTGAAATATCCTGTACATATCTGCATTAAAATCGCCAATTTAAGTGACCTGATAAAAAAAAATGAAAGAAGATCAGACGGTACCTTACCTGTCGTTATGTAAGTGTGCGTTAAGTACATTTTGTACAGGTGAGAGGCGCGCATGTAGGCGTATGTCGTAATGCCTGCGCGAGTGCCCGCCTGCCCGCCGACGCAACATACATCTCTCGTTCACATAGAACTATATTAATGCCTTAATAAAAAATAGTATATATCATTACTTGTGCGACAATACTCAGTATCATACTATATATTTAACCTAACTTATAAATTATTAAACAATAATACAATCCGAAACCACGTAAAAAGCAAGATGCGTGATGATAAACGAATTACCTAATCAACTTCGTCATTTTAAGTAAGCCAGCAGGTTATAAGAACAATAATTTTGGCGCCCTCACAGGCCAGGCTATGGTAGAGCCAGATAATGCACGTAAATGTGAACACGGCCGCGGAAACTAAAGCTTGTTGTTCTCGTACTCGACGTGCAGCGGCGCTCGGGCCTCGGCAGTGTCGCTCCGCTGCGCGCCCCGACCAGCCGCCCCGACCAGCCATGACGGGCTGACCCGTGTATTAAAAAAAACGCTTTGTGTAAACTGACAACGAGGTTGTGAAACATGTTGTGTTTTATATGGAAATGTGTCTTCGCCGGCACGCTGCTGGCCGCGGCGCTTGCGCAGGTAACCCTTGTAGCCACTAGCCACTAGCCACTAGCTCGTGTCAGTTACGACCGTTCACCCAATTGTAGAGACGTCAGGATGCTGGTGATCTCATTCGTTCTCAGTGAATTTACTTTATTTTTTGTTATTGTTGTATTTAAATCACATGTTTTTGTCTGAAATTGAATTTTTACTTTTGATTACTTTACTTACTTTGTTAATTATAAATAGACAAAAAACAACTGTATTATACCTATAAAAGCTTGTACACTCGTATCTCTGTATACAAAATGAATTTTGAATTGTTCAATACTATTATATTTATTCAGTGGGTTTCTAACATAATGTTGTATAAAATAAAATAATACATTTTATTTTAAGGATGAGGAGAGTTTATAATGAATGCGCACATGTTTCCCTTTAAAAAAATACCAACAAATTAATAGCAGTATGCACCTCTGTGCAGGATATGCACCAACGTAAAACAGGAAGTATTATTTCAATAAGTGAAAGCATTTTTACTTTACGAAGCGTAGAGCGTAACTTACCCATTTGGATTTAATTACGGCAGAAAAGTAGGCATTATTTTGTTTCTTCATTCATTAGAAGCACCATGCACATGTGCAAATACGTCAACGTAATAGCGTGTCATAACGTCGTTTAACCCAGATAAGGTTTGTATAGATTGTTAGAACTACATTACTTATTCGTACTTAATATATCTAAAACTATGTACTGTACCAGTAGTTTATTTTGAAGTACTTATATATTATACAAATAAATGAAAACATAATCTATATATATAAAAGGACTTGTCCTCACTGACTGAGGTAAGACGCACGCACAGCCGTAACCGCTGTGCGTAGAAACGTGAAATTTGGACAAATGTTTACTTTCATAATCTGGACATCCACTAAGAAGGGATTTTGAAAAATATTAACCCTAAAGGGGTGAAATAGGGGTTCAAAGATTGTATGGAAAAAAATTGAAATCGGCGCTGATTTTTATAAAATTTGAAATTTAGATTTTTAAAAGTATTTAATTGAACACGTGTTTCGTCGTTTTCTAGAAATCTTCCCATAAGGGTGCAAATAAGGGGTTGAAAGTTTGTATGGAAAAAATCTTAAATCTCCACCGATTTTTATAAGTTTTGATATTTAGACTCTTAAAAATATTTAATTGAACATGTGTTTCATGGTTTTCTAGAATTCACCCCCTAAGGGTGCAAATAAGGGGTTGAAAGTTTGTATGGAAAAATCTTTAAATCGCCACCGATTTTTATAAAATTTGAAATTTAGACCTTTTTAAATATTTCATTGAACACATGTTTCATGGGTTATTAGAATTCACCCCTAAATACGCAAGTGAAGCTGCGCGCGCCCACTAGTGTTTATAATAAAGCAAAAATATATGTATAACATATATGAATTTAACATTTATATGTTAAACCTACACAACTGCCTACAACACCTACATTATATTTATTCTTTTAACATTCATAAGAAATTCGTAATAATTTGAACAGAAAAATTAAAAATACTTAACTAAGATTTTCGTTAATCAAATTCATATTCTTTGACTTCTTGTACAGGAATGATATTACTAAAAGTATTACGGATTTTATTAAAGTTTTTTTTTTCATTATATGGACCTATTCCTTTATGCAGAGTACGTGTGAAGTATATATGTACCTATGACTGTTAGTGTTGTACTAACAAGAAGAATGAACAAACATTCCAAAGATGTTAATATTCAGTCGGTGGTAGTCAGCTACGCAGTTGTATAAATATTCATAAGGTCTTTACGGATATTTATTGTTATTAAATAAAAATTGTTAAATATAAAATTACAATTCTAATAGTCTTTATAACACACATTATATTAGAGATTACAATACTTAAGTTTTAATTAATTTAGTTATTTGTCAAAACGGAAAAAATAACTTATATAGTATAGATACCCCCTTAAACATTAATTTTATTATGTTTTTTAGTATTTCTTGTTAGAGCGGCAACAGAAATATAATAAACATCTCTGAAAATTTTAACTGTCTAACTATCAAGGTTGATGAGATACAGCCTGGTGGCAGACGGACGGACAGACAGCAGAGTCTTAGTGATAGGGTCCCGTTTTACCCTTTGGAAACGGAACCCTAAAAATTCCAAGTCGCTTGTCATGTTTTCCTTTATGGGTTTGCAATTTTAATTGCAGCCAATAAAATTTATGAGCAATCGTGTTGAAGAGTATAGTGTAATAAATAGTACAATTTTATTTCAATATGAAAGTAAAATTAATCGTGAAAATAGATTTTTTTATATAATAATAAGATATATTACCCCACGTATAAGCTTTATTTAATTAAATTATTTCACCTTTACGCTCTTTCTCAGTACCTAGTGTCAACACACTTCTACTTTCCGCTCGAATTTTAAATATAATCCAACTACTGATTTAAAAACATAATATTTTGGATATTAACCTGTTCCAATGAATATTTCAGCCTATTGTATGAATATCTTAACAGTCCATAACAACTTTCAAGCTTATATTATTTAAACTCGAGCTCGACAATACAAGTATTATAAGTTTTCGTATGTATACCTACTAACAGAGAACTGCAGTGGGTATAACTTTGAATGTACCGAATAAGGCGCCAATGCCAGTGATCGCGTTGGCAAGGCTACTGACGCCCACGCACGCCCTAATAAACGATCTTTCAATCGCAAATATTACTGTGCAACATATTTTCTGATTGCTATTATATAATAATAGCAGTTTAACTTTTCATTTACTAAAAAATAATCTGATTTTATGTCTTTATGTATGTGCATGATAAACTGCATCATGGTAAAACTAAATTCGTCAAAAATGGTAGAAAATTTACGAAGTGCTTAATCAGTAATGAAAGTTTTTATTAAAATTAAATACCTATTAAGTGTAGGAAACTTCCAACCATTGCGCGTTGTGACGACCAATACCGAAAAATAAAATATTGAAATGTGTCACTCTGTAGTCAGAAATTAGTAGTAAGTAGGACCTACAAGAAAAAATCAATAAAAATCATTACTTGGAATTTATTTTCTATTATAACATTTAATATATTACTAAATAAACTGTGGAAAACTAAGACGCAATTAAAAAATATATAAACACTACATAACAATTAAAATAGTAAATTCTTACAACAAACAGATAATAAATATAAATAACTATTTTGATATTCTCATTGTGTACCAAGTATCGCTGATTGCATTTCCATCATTAATGGAGCCGACTGTGACTCAAATATATTGACTCATGTCGCAGACCATACAGCCTACAGGTTGGCCGCCTTCCTAATGAATCAGGTTTATTTAACTTTTAAACCATTAAACTACTTTAACTTGGCACAATTGTTCGAAGGCTTAACAGCGTAAATATAGAATAAATATTCGGCACGGATAGAGTTGAATAAAATTTAGTTTTTATTTACAAGATTTCTTTATTAATAACACAAAAAATGATTATAATATGGAATACTGAAAGTAGTAGTATTCTATTTTTTCTTCATTTAAAGATTTTAGTTATATAATAACTTTGTTTGTTTATTGAAAAAAAAAGTCTTATTGTTTACTACGTATCTATTGAAGCATTATAAGTGCGCTTGAGCGCATTTTACATTTAATTGAATTCTGAATTATTTATTCTAATTCTTTATAGACAATGAAACAATGAAAATTATAATAAATAAGAAATACTTCTACTTTAGTGTACCTACTCTACTCGTACATAACATAGAAGCGCATAAAATACAATATACGATAGACATTTGGGTATCTTCATAATACAACGTGATGTGGAGTGTGACATCGCTTTACACGGTGACAAATATCACAAAACATACCATGGAAGCGTGCATCGCATGACAATACCAACTCAAGGCAACTGAACGCAAATGCCAATGTTTGTCGATACTGATTTTCTTTTAAAGTCGGTATACAAAATTTTACATAAAACTACAATGAGAATATATTCTTCTATTTCAGGATACGTTTCAGTTTATGTAAGATTTTGTATACATGTACAATACAACTTATGTATATGTTTTTCTTTATTATACGGCGTATGATGAATAGAGTAGAATTAATTAGATGTACTCTTGAGTAAGTAGAGATTACTGAAAGATTTTTTCTTCCTTCTTCACATATCATCCAAACAAAAAAGTTGCGTATTTGGTGCGATGGAAGCCTACTCTACGCAATACATTGACTAGAACATTCATTTCATCCAAGCCTAACGCTATGACATATACTGATGTCCCAATCAGGCATAAGACAACTGCCGCACGTCGCGTCGGCGTCAATATGCCTATATATTTTTTTATTTACAATTCTAGTTAAAATGTTGACTCATTAAAAACTATACTTCAACTATAATACCAATGATATGAGTGTACTCATCTTAGTCAGTGATTAAAGTTCATTTGAATGTCTGGATTAATTTAAAGTTCTAAAACAATATGAATAGATAAATAAATATCTACTTAATGAGAAAACTAAAATAATATTATATTATATGTATATTCCTATTAAACTATATATGAAGATTTTGCCAGAAAGTTTAAACAAAATAGTTATGATAAATATACTTTGTTGTTTTTGTGTTACTATATTATGATACCACTTTAAAATAATACTATTAAAAACTTTAAGGTACGTAAGGAATACCATAAAATATTGCAAAACAAGAAAAAACTAGCACCTGAATTATGTATCTTGATTAATAGTGCTATTATATTTAGCATCGGAAAGGAAAAAGAATATAAGTAAATTATACACCTACATTATTGTTCATTTACTATTTAAGTGGGTATTTCACATTCCTATAACAAAGTAAATAACAAATAACAACGCACCTTATATAAGAAAATAATTGATAAGGAAACGTTTTCTTAAATATCTGTAACTAGTTATCTCTGACTCGTTAGAAAATCAGGTACCTAATAATACAAGTTTTATAAATTTACTGTAAAATTCTGAGGTTTTATATACTAAGTGATATTTGAATTATTCAAAAATTATTAAATAAAATTTGTTGGTCTTCGCCTATTGAGTTGACAGTTGTTGGTTCGATCCATTCTTAGGTTAATAGTATTTTTATATATATTTTTTTATCATAATTAACGTCTTTTTCCGTAAGCAAATGGAACTTGCTTCGATGTCGACATTGACAAATACATAAATTTAATAACTGAAATAAATAACTATTTGAAATTATTTTTAATGGTTACAAACCAACCATTGTGTCATGCTAGTTAACTCTACTTAATATAAAGTTATTATAAGTATTATACCAAAAACAAAAATTAGGTATCTTAATAGGTTACGTAATATTTTATAGTGGATAACAAATTCGAATTATTTAAAGAATACCCGACTGCAATTGAACATAGAAAAATAAGTGAAACATATTGTAAATTTAAGATATTATCGCGATTAAATTAATTAAGATATTATACTAAAAAGGTCAGCTTGGTTTAATTAATAATAATGAATTTAAATATTATAACATTTCGTTAAATTACGTAAAAGTGATAGATAAGTACTTAAGAAATAGTTACACTCGCGCCTCCGGCCTCCACGACACCAGCCGAGGTCACTTCTTCCTTAAACATTGCATTTGTCGTTTTAAACTTACATAATCAATAATAAAATATAGAAATTAGTGTTATCTACATATAAATAAAGTGTGTAATTACATTTGTTATCACAATTTTTTTTTAGTCATCCTCTATGCCGTACATAGCAGTGTAGGCAGAGAGAACCTGGGAACCTAGTTTACGTTTCTGTACCCCACTCTCTGCCGAAGATATATTATATTACGACGAGTAAGAGTCAATCTCAAAATTGTTTATTTTTAATTAAACTTTTAAGTTTATAAATATTACGGAGTAACTATTATTATGTTATATATTTTACCTTATATATTGCAGTCTGAAATACATGTACCCAGTATTTACTGTTATGTAAGTTATTAATGCAAGTTTTTATTATAAAACTTGACGAAAACGTTAGGTGTGCGCGAAACGCTCTGATTGGCGCGGGTCGATCGAGCTATGATAACAATTTTCGAGGAAGTACAATAGACCTTGTATATAACTTTAAATACGATCTTTAACTAAATGTAAATAAGTGTTATTATTTAACGGAATTTCGGATTCTAATGGCAGTTATAATTTTACTCATAACATCATCCTCTCCTTCTATCAGATTATTCTTTCGCAATATTCAGCCAACAAGGACAATGCAATAGCATTATCCTCATCAGTAGGGTCATCGGGTATTTTAAACGCTCAATTATGTTCAGCCATTGTTTAAAGCTACTTTATCTGTAGTAGAACTGGATTTAGATATCTACTTGGATACTTTAATAAAAAATAGTTCTTATTATAAAATAATAACTACACCTAGCTCAGGAAAAAGATTACATACCTTACATGCTTCTTAGTAATTAATATCTCACATCTGTAGGAAGTGAATAAATATGTTACATTTAGAGTTAAAGTTCATTTTAGGATGCCTTTTTTTCTTCCAACCGAGACCATTTATCTCGAGAACTCGCAGACGTATTAAACTGAAATTAATACCAAATATTAAGGTCTACGGTCCCTTAAGAGCACAAAAAATCAAGTATTTATGCATCGTTTTTGCTACATTTTGCATGAAATTTACCGCCTAATCTATATCTTTAAATTAATAGAGTACTTCTCGTGGACCTAAAATTATGTAATTTGGTACCAAGCGACAACTTACAATACAAATAAATGAAAACAATCCAAAGCTGAAATTTTATAGGTATTTCATAGAAAATAATAAAAATGCAACTTATATTTAGGAGTTAATTTTATACTTCCAAGACCGGATTTTTAATAAAAGAATGCCTGCTTACAATATTCCATTAACCCATATATATATAACCATCATGTTTTTATATGAACTATAAATTTATCTCATTTCAATTGAAGTACAATAACAAAAATAAAATATTTTTTAAGTCGCCATAGAATTGTGGCATACCGCTCATGTCTTTATAATATTTATTATTTTAAATCTTTATTTCAACTACAATAAGAATCTTTTACCGAGTAAAATTAAGAACCACGGCATAGCCCATAACTAATATAAACGTTTTGTAACATCAAGTTATCGAATTTTAGGCGTGTCTCGACCACATTGTCTCTCAACTGTCATGAGACAGCTGAATTTCAAAGACCTTGACTAATTTTAAATATTCAATGAATATACAATAACATGCTTTATAGTAATTTATGTACATAAGTATTAAATTATAAGTAGATATATAACGTATTAAAAAGGAAAATATTTTATAAATATTCAAAATGCAATTTTTCTTTTTAAGCCTAATGTCCAATAACTATTGAAAATATGTTTCCTTAAAGAACACCCAAACACAAATAATGACATATCATTAGTTCCGTCAATCGTTTCTTCGTCACAGATTCCGCCATCATCATTGACCATTTCCTACTCTGTGAATTGTAAATAACAATGTAAAATCCGTGAGAACGAGCGTGTGTATACAAAACATAGTGATCATCCTTAAAATCACATTTACTTTAAACATGTTAACACAATTTAGGTACATAATACTTATATTTTACTTACTTTTCATTTAGTTTTTCAAATAATTATTAATCTTAAATTACATTATTATAATTCGCATAACAACGCATAATTACCGTATATATTTAATTGCTTTATTAAGTACTTATATGTAAATGCTTAATATTATTAGCTATCCATAACCAAGACCCAATTTTTTGCACAGAATCTAAAACCGTCCTAAATTAACCGAGATGACGAAGTCGCAAGAAATATTGGTGCCACGAAACCGGTCGACCCACAGATTACGTCAAGTCATACATATAGGGACAAAGTTATAGCTTTCTTATGTAATATAAATATTGTTAACACTAGATATTGCAAATAGTTTTGTTACATATATAAATAACTTATGAAATCTTAATAGAAAATGTAATTATTTATCAATAAAATTATTTAATACAAATTTAGTATATGTATGAAATAAATATAAATTAAGATATGTAATAATATAACAGTATTATATTTTCTTTAACCATAGTATCGAATATCTCTCGTAATCACCAATTCGTCTCATGGACGTATCTAATAAAATATTTATCAAGTTCGTTTCGTAGTCGATCTACTCGTTTCCAATTCCAAGAAGAACCTAAGAAAAACTGACAAACAAAATATTAATATTTTTGTTTTCTTATATTTTTATTCCTCCTAAAACTTGCCGTAGGTATAACGAAAAAAAATACATTTCACTATTTGTAAATTAATAATCTGTATATTAATACATTAAAGAATATCTATTAATAACTCCATATATAAGAATATCTAATAATCTATTTTAATAGATTAAAGAAAATACCTATAATAAATAAAAAAAGTACAAATACTCTCATGGTTAAATGCCATGATACAAATATAACGGACACTATAAATTGATTTTGACATACCCATTCACCTTAAGATAAATTAGTTCATGGGATTACAATTCATAACTATCCATAAAGAAATCGACAATTTCAAAAACGGTTCTATAACCAACGGTTTCATATGCTTTGTATATTGTTTTTTATTTCTTACATTTTTGTATCACATACATTTATTACAAAAAAAAATCAGCTTCACGCTGTATCCCGCACACAGCAGGGTAGGCAGAGAGAACCAAGTGTTAAGACACTCTGTTCCCCACTTTCTGCCGAATTCTGGAGGTATTGCGTGTTGAGTGGCAGAACTCAACGCCGCGCTTTGCCTTGACACCAAAACAAAGAAATGGTCACGACAAATTACATATATTTATATTAAATTGTAGATACTAATGTTATTGGATATTGGAGAATCAGTTAATAGCGAAGCAGTTATACGGTTATACGGATATAACCCTTTTATGACTTTTGTGATTTGAGTGCATTAATAAGGAACCGTTACTCGAATAATAAAAAGACTTGAAATGTTTCTAGCACTGTGTGCCCAATTTCATTTAAATTACATATTGGCTACTTTTACTTATTTAAAACGCGCGGAGCGCGTAGCCAAGTGTTTTTACAAACAAAACTGGCGAGCAGCACCGTGTGTTATTTTACACGAACCATTTGAAGCCACTTTTTACCTATTCGTAACTCAAAAACTATTCCACCTAAAGCTGTCATATTTGGCTCAAATATTTAGACCCCCTACCTGTATACGTGCATTAAATTTCATAAACACAGCTCAAACAGTTATTTAGATAATGACGTCCAAAAATCGTAAATTTTTAGGGGGGTGACTGACCTATAGACCTTAATGTTAAGCAAGTTCCAGATGACCTAGAATGGTGAAATTTAGCATCCGGTTAAGTAATTGGGTGTATGTCAAGGGAAAAATCCGAAACTAGTATTTTTTTAAATATTTTCTTATAATTTTTCAATAAATATATTCAATTAGGAACATTTACTTATAGCACCTGTAATGAAAGCATAGCAATCAAAGTTAATGATAATTGATTTTTAGGCTTAGCGCCTGCCAACAAAATGAGAGCAATACATTATTTATATATATGTTGCTTTAATTTATGTCACGCGTTAGTAAATATTTTATTTGTTATGGAGACTAACTTCACTATTACTTACGTAAGCCATCTAAAACAACACGATGCTTTCAAGTATATTTTATAATATAAGATAAGATATGTCTCCATTTGTAGCTGAAAATGCCTCTAATTTATGTCCTGACAAAGCCTGCCATCATGTGGATTTCAAGGGCTTCACGTAAAAATATAAAAATATAATAAATGGATTAACATCCTTCATTATTATTTATTATATTTTAAACATATGTTTTAGTACTTATTATACTAAGAGTATTTGCATAGTCGATTAACGCATTTGATATTAAATTATTATTACAATATTTAAGTACTAAGTCCTATATAAGATCCTATAGGGGTTCTATTTTATTGCTTTCGAGGTACGGAAACCTAAAACAGAATAAAAATACACTAAAAAATAAATAAAAAAAACATTAATTATATTGATAAAAATATATGTACGAGTATTTAAAATTTAATAATAATATACTATCTGTAAGGTCAGTCGTGGCACAGGGGCACAAAGTGTGACTGTAAAACCGACTGGTTGTGAGTTCGATTCCCACTCGAGGAGATGAAATATTTATTTCAACTTATATTTCCATTTCTTCGCTCTGGTGTCGAGGCAAGGCGCGGCATTGAGTTCCGCCATTCAACACGCAATGCCTCCAGAATTCGATGGAAAGTGGAGTTACTGAGTGTCTTAATACTAGGTTCTCTCTGTCTACTCTGCTGTGTGCGGGATACAGCGTGAAGCTGGTTTGATTTTTAATTTGATATATTGTCAGCCTACCAGCTATCTTAACAGAAATAATTATAAAGTAATTATTAACAGTAAAAATTTAAGTAATTGTTATTAAAAAATAAGAGAAAAAAAGAGAAAATTAAAAATTACTTAAACAAAATAATAAAAAATAAATAAATCCGCTTTACGATGTATCCCACACATAGCGGGGTAGACAGAGGGAACCTAGTGTTAAGACACTCAGTTCCCCTCTTTCCATCGAACTCTGGAGGCATTGCGTGTTGAGTTATTCCAACAAAATAATAAAATTAGAAAAAAAAAAATATATATCAGATTTCTAAACGCAGCATACATTAATTACTTTCTAATCTGACAACTGTCATTTAATCAACAAAATAAAAACTATAGTCGAGATTCATAGATAAATATAACCTATTTTCATATATAATTAAACTAGCGGACGCGCGCAGCTCCGCTTGCGTATTTAGGGGGAATTCTAATAACTCACGAAACATGTGTTCAATGAAATATTTTTAAGAGTCTAAATTCCAAATTTTATAAAAATGGGTGGCGGCTTAAAGATTTTTCCATACAAACTTTCAACCCCTTATTTGCACCCTTAGAGGAAGAATTCTAGAAAACCATGAAACATGTGTTCAATTAAATACTTTTAAAAGCCTGAATTTAAAATTTTATAAAATGTGGTGCCGATTTAAAAAAAATTCTATACAAACTTTCAACCCCTTATTTGCACCCTTAGGAGAAGAATTCTAGAAAATTATGAAACACGTGTTCAATTAAATACTTTTAAAAATCTAAATTTCAAAGTTTATAAAAATCGATGCCAATTTAATTTTTTTTCCATACAAACTTTGAACCCCCATTTCACCCCTTTAGGGTAAAAATTTTTAAAAATCCCTTCTTAGTGCATGTTCAGATTACGAAAGTAAACATCTGTTCAAATTTCACATTTCTACCATTAGCGGTTACGGCTGTGCGTGCGTCTTAAGTCAGTGAGGACAAGTCCTTTTATATATATAGATATCGTCTTAAGAGTAATAAAACATAATATTATTGACCATAATAAAAAAGTAAATACCTAATTATATTAGATATATTTTATTGTACGAAAGCCGTCTCATCACTCATATTTTAATGGTTTTTTTGGCCTGGGTTTCATGATTTTACTGGTTTTAGGAACACTTGTGAAAACGGCAGAGAACGAAGTCGACCTTGGGATCATATCAATTCAGATTGGTACCGTCAGCACTTAATAAACTTATTGTTTATATTTTTTCCAAGACATGTTGAACAATGAGTCGTTCAATAGAATTGCTTGTGGGTGAAACAAGAACCTTACACAGAATTGTTCCAATGCCTCCCGATAGGAGCTGTCTCTTCCATGCTATTGCATATTCTTTGTTTGAGCGTATTGATATACAACAAACTAATAAATTGCGCGAGACTATAGTAGAGTACGTACGTCGTAACTGGAATGAATTAAGTATCTACACTAGCGCTCGAAACGGGAATCCTTACTCTTCTAAAGAAGACATGCTTTGCTTAACTACATACGGAGCTACTTCTGAAATAAAGGCTGCAGTAGATTTGTACAATATTAAGATAGAAGTATATTATCACAATGGTGTCCTACTTGGTTTATTCGGCGAACAGAAATGTCCTATGAAGCGCTTACTCTAAACTATGATTTAAAAAGGGCAACTCTTGAGTTTCTTGCCGTAGTAGCTTCCTATAGGAAAAGTACTTGTAATGGGCAAATTGAATAAAGAATATTTTGATTTTGATTACATTATGAACCTTCCTACTTATAATTTCTGTACAAAAAGTAATGATATCCCATCAAAAACATAAATGTAAAATGAAAGCCAAGTTCTGTAATAAAACGTATGCTTTCAGCGATAAAAGAAGTGAGATGTAAATGTATGCCAAGTTCAATGGTCAGTCCTGATATTTATTTTTAACAATATAAAATATTTTATAACAACTGAAAATGCCCATTCTTCTTACAACTTGGAGACTTTATTTATGTGTAATATCTGACTTGGCTAGTTTTCAAATTAATTTACATCGATATAAATAAATGTATTCAAATTCTATTCTATTCAGATTCTATTGTAAATTTATATGAAAACTGGCCAAGTCAGATATTACACATAAATAAAGTCTCCAAGTCGTAAGAAGAATGGACATTTTCAGTTGTTATAAAATATTTTATATTGTTAAAAATAAATTTCAGGACTGACCATTGAACTTGGCATACATTTACATCTCACTTCTTTTATCGCTGAAAGCATATGTTTTATTACTGAACTTGGCTTTCATTTTACATTTATGTTTTTGACGGGATCTAAATTATTCTAATGTAACTTTGAGACAACTTTTTGCGAAGAAAATAGAAAATATTTGTCAAAATTGTCCTTTTTAAAGTAATTGTTAATAAGAAATTAGGTGTAGTTGACAGTTTGAATGTTCCAAATACCACAAATAGATTGTGGTTACAATTACAGCCTTGAAAGTTTGGTGTAACAATAGTACAAGTTTTTGATTTTGATACAGCTAATGAACTTAGTAAGTCGAAATGTGCCGCTTAAAATGTATAACAATTAGAAAGATTGTTTTTAAAATATTGAATTTGAATAAAAAGAAACGTATTCTTTTATAAAAAAAAGTCGTAAGCCACACACATTTTAACAGGATTTGACATTGAAAAACAATATAGAAAAGCAATTTATAAGACGTCATTAAAATAATCGGATTTTATCGGATTCTTTGTAAAATGTTTTAAAATTCACCTATATATGTATTAGTATAGTGCTTTCAAATAACCAGATGTCCATTAACCCCAGCCCTATTACAACGGAGCACTGTACAAACATATATTCATAAACTTACTTTGGAACACTTTATTTTTTTTTCACTTTTTATTTTTTTACGATATTTAATTAACATTCTATTTGCCTAAAGTAAGTATGCTCTCTATCTTCTGATTATTTTAAAGACAGCCCGCTGTGGGGTTCAATACAACATTGTTCAACACCAAACTACGAAAGTACCTATGTACGTAAATTCATACAAAGAAGAAATAGTTCCATGTTGGGTATACCTAAATAATATCCGTGGGTAGATAATAACGTAATAGTTATGTTTGGCTTTGAGTTATGTCAGGGAGTCATCGAGGAGATCGTGTAGATGGAATCGTGAGCTCTCGTCTCCCTTGGGGCGCGACCCTAGAGTTCTACGTATCAGCAAACTGGCCCAAACCCGTTGTGCGTCGTTCCCTCTACTCAATCACAGTTGCCAGGAAATATCTGCATGAAACTATTTCGTTTAAATATCATTGGAAATACTCCTAAGATACTTTTACCTATTTATTTGATTTTAAACAAAGAGTTTCACGAATGAACGTGTTGTTATTATGTATATTGATATAACACGCTCTGTACTAACTTGAGTAATTAACGCAATAATTAAATAATTAAATATAATTGCAAAACGTAAAACGACTAGCTCTGCATGATTCATTTTTTACCATATTAAAACATTTTAGATGTTTTATCAAACCAAATTAGAGAAATAAAATATTTTTAACCAACTGTTTCACTCTTTATGTTTCAGAATACAGAGAGTAGCGGAGATTTTACACCTGTAGTGAGCGCAACATGCAAAACAGGTGTTATGTCTATTAGGATTAACTTTAGCCAGCCCTTCAATGGTGTAACGCACGCTAGAGAATTCAGGTAACTTATTAATAGTGCTATGATAATTTAAATTATATGTAATTATAATAAGCAATGTTTAAAAGGCGATATGCATTCGGGAAGCAAAAGTTTTCTGTTCTCCTTATAATCTCTCAAATGGACAAAAAAAAAATAAACGACAAATGTTTTGTGAGGTTTTCTTTGATGAATTTTTGAAATACTAAATAATATTCATAGTTTAAAATAATATTGTTTTATTTTAGAACGCCGGCATGTATGGCACTGGGCAATGGCACCGAGTCGGTAATTTTTGACATAAACCTTATGGCACCGCAAGGCTCATCTGATTACTGTGGAGTTTTCTGGAATAACGTAAGTTACGCTATAGGTATATTGGTAATATAAAGAAAATGTATCTTTCTTGTTTTATTTCTTCTAAAAAAAAAACTATCGAAATAAATTTAATTCAAATTCAAATTCAAAATATTCTTTATTCAAATAGGCAATTATTATAAGCACTTTTGAATCGTCGAATGAACATATGAACAAAAAGCTACCACCGGTTCGGAAGGCAGATCTGCTGTCTTTGAATTTGAATTAAATTTATTTAGATATTTTTTATTGTAAGAAGTTTACAATAAAGAAATATAAATATAACAGACTAAGTATATTATGTATAAATAACACTGCTGCTAAAGCAATGTCAAAAGTCTATAACTATGTGGCTTATCAACTTTACATGTTTTGGATTTTATGGTTTAAATTTTACCTAGGTGTGTATATACTCGTATCTATTCACAACATAGTGTAGAATATTAACCTACATGTTTTATGGCAATTTCAATGTTATTCACAACTATGACTATAGCAGCAACTATGTATTAGAGATGCTCATATATTTTACTCATTTCGCGACAGGTTGTGGGTTTGACTCCTACTCGAGGAAATGAACATTTAATAATTTCATTCCCTCGCTCTAGCAACGAGGCAAGCGCGGAAAGTGGAGAACTGAAGCGCCTTAATGGGAACAGATTACCTTAACACTAGGTTCTCAGCCTCTATCAGTTCTAGGTTCCCTGCTATGTGCGGGATAAGGTATAAAGTTAAAATAAATTAATTTTTAACAAAAAGAAAAACCGACTTCTAACAAC